>CM055907.1:30156982-30494482 GCA_029582155.1 Panopea generosa
TACTACTACTTCTACTACTACTACCAAAGCTGCTGCTGCTGCTGTTTATACTACTACTACTTCTACTGCTGCTGTTAATATAACTACTACTTCTAATACTGCTGCTGCTGCTGCTTCTACTACAATATCTACTAATATTGCTGCTGCTCTGCTGTAAATACTACGGGTACTGCTTTTGCTGCTGTTGCTGCTGCTGCTGTTAATACTACTACGACTACTACTTCCACTACTACAACTTTTATTACCACTATTACTACTTCTACCACTATTCTACTCGGATTCTGATTTCTTCTTACACCAGTAAAACTGGATACGTCGTATTTACCTTAAATATGTTAAAACAGATATAAAACCCCAATAATAAAACAAATTCGTAAACAGCCGTACGATATCCTAAGTTGTAGTTTTTAATAAATCTCTTCATAAACTAGGAAAATAGTGCCCCAAGGAGATCTTTAATCAGATATGTTTTTATTATTTTTAATACTGTGACTATCACTATTACAACAACTATTACACATTATTCCTTATTTGTACTGATAATGATTGATTGAATATTAAGCGTCATGTTTATGCCATCGAGAGTTAACAGACGATCAGTTAACCTAACCACTATTCCTGGGATTAACCAGTACTCGAGCACACCCCATCTCCGCAAGTAACTGATAACTTTCCCACTTGAATCAGTGATGAGAGACGAATGATAATGAAACACCATGTATATCAATCATCACGGAGATGTTGTTGGGCGGGGATTTGAACTCACGAGCCCTGGATTGATAGTCAGACGCGTAACCGACTGAGCTAATCGGGCCCGTCTTGTACTGTTAAATATAACAAAAAAAAAACACACAAAAAAAACCAACAACAAAAAAAACATTGTTGTACTGGCACATATAACAATGTTTTTTTATTAAGCTTCTATTGATATTACATCTATTCTAATAAGATTTTAGCTCTCTTGTTCTTTTTACACTTTTTTATAAATAACTCATATATTTTAGATTAGCTATTCGACTGATGCTTCGGCAAACATCGACACTTTACGGCAATAATCGTGTCCTTTAAATTAAGACTGATGGTCTTTGTCGTTTTTATGACCCTACCAGCAGAGATTACTGGATAACATTGCTATTACAATAACGTACTGTCACTGATTAGCTCTCGTTGCGGGACACCATAGTGTCCGAAGTTATTTTAAACATGCAGTTCCGTCATGTAATCAGGCATGTAATCGTTATTATCATTTTTACCATTTCTTCCTGAAAAGATAGATATTTATATTATTTGGGGGCAACGAAAGTAAACATAATTTAAAACTACAACCACAATTACTACTATAACTACTGCTTCTACTATTACTGCCACCAACATTATTACTTCTGCTACTACTATTACAACTACTTCTACTACTACTAATGCTGCTGCTGCTGCTGTTGCTATTAATACTACTACTACTACTACTACTACTACCACTACTACTACTACTACTACTACTACTACTACTACTACTACTTCATCTACTACTACTACTATTACTACTACTACTACTTCATCTACTACTACTACTATTACTACTACTACTACTACTACTACTACTACTACTACTACTTCATCTACTACTACTACTATTACTACTACTGCTGCTGCTGCTGCTGCTGTCAAATCTACTATTTCTACTGCGGCTGGTGCTTTTAATACTACTACTTTTGTACTACTGCTGCTGCTGCTGCTGCTGTTACTACTTTTACTGCAGCTGAAGCTACTGCTGCTGTTAATATTACTACTACTACTTCTACTACTACTACCAAAGCTGCTGCTGCTGCTGTTTATACTACTACTACTTCTACTGCTGCTGTTAATATAACTACTACTTCTAATACTGCTGCTGCTGCTGCTTCTACTACAATATCTACTAATATTGCTGCTGCTCTGCTGTAAATACTACGGGTACTGCTTTTGCTGCTGTTGCTGCTGCTGCTGTTAATACTACTACGACTACTACTTCCACTACTACAACTTTTATTACCACTATTACTACTTCTACCACTATTCTACTCGGATTCTGATTTCTTCTTACACCAGTAAAACTGGATACGTCGTATTTACCTTAAATATGTTAAAACAGATATAAAACCCCAATAATAAAACAAATTCGTAAACAGCCGTACGATATCCTAAGTTGTAGTTTTTAATAAATCTCTTCATAAACTAGGAAAATAGTGCCCCAAGGAGATCTTTAATCAGATATGTTTTTATTATTTTTAATACTGTGACTATCACTATTACAACAACTATTACACATTATTCCTTATTTGTACTGATAATGATTGATTGAATATTAAGCGTCATGTTTATGCCATCGAGAGTTAACAGACGATCAGTTAACCTAACCACTATTCCTGGGATTAACCAGTACTCGAGCACACCCCATCTCCGCAAGTAACTGATAACTTTCCCACTTGAATCAGTGATGAGAGACGAATGATAATGAAACACCATGTATATCAATCATCACGGAGATGTTGTTGGGCGGGGATTTGAACTCACGAGCCCTGGATTGATAGTCAGACGCGTAACCGACTGAGCTAATCGGGCCCGTCTTGTACTGTTAAATATAACAAAAAAAAAACACACAAAAAAAACCAACAACAAAAAAAACATTGTTGTACTGGCACATATAACAATGTTTTTTTATTAAGCTTCTATTGATATTACATCTATTCTAATAAGATTTTAGCTCTCTTGTTCTTTTTACACTTTTTTATAAATAACTCATATATTTTAGATTAGCTATTCGACTGATGCTTCGGCAAACATCGACACTTTACGGCAATAATCGTGTCCTTTAAATTAAGACTGATGGTCTTTGTCGTTTTTATGACCCTACCAGCAGAGATTACTGGATAACATTGCTATTACAATAACGTACTGTCACTGATTAGCTCTCGTTGCGGGACACCATAGTGTCCGAAGTTATTTTAAACATGCAGTTCCGTCATGTAATCAGGCATGTAATCGTTATTATCATTTTTACCATTTCTTCCTGAAAAGATAGATATTTATATTATTTGGGGGCAACGAAAGTAAACATAATTTAAAACTACAACCACAATTACTACTATAACTACTGCTTCTACTATTACTGCCACCAACATTATTACTTCTGCTACTACTATTACAACTACTTCTACTACTACTAATGCTGCTGCTGCTGCTGTTGCTATTAATACTACTACTACTACTACTACTACTACCACTACTACTACTACTACTACTACTACTACTACTACTACTTCATCTACTACTACTACTATTACTACTACTACTACTTCATCTACTACTACTACTATTACTACTACTACTACTACTACTACTACTACTACTACTACTTCATCTACTACTACTACTATTACTACTACTGCTGCTGCTGCTGCTGCTGTCAAATCTACTATTTCTACTGCGGCTGGTGCTTTTAATACTACTACTTTTGTACTACTGCTGCTGCTGCTGCTGCTGTTACTACTTTTACTGCAGCTGAAGCTACTGCTGCTGTTAATATTACTACTACTACTTCTACTACTACTACCAAAGCTGCTGCTGCTGCTGTTTATACTACTACTACTTCTACTGCTGCTGTTAATATAACTACTACTTCTAATACTGCTGCTGCTGCTGCTTCTACTACAATATCTACTAATATTGCTGCTGCTCTGCTGTAAATACTACGGGTACTGCTTTTGCTGCTGTTGCTGCTGCTGCTGTTAATACTACTACGACTACTACTTCCACTACTACAACTTTTATTACCACTATTACTACTTCTACCACTATTCTACTCGGATTCTGATTTCTTCTTACACCAGTAAAACTGGATACGTCGTATTTACCTTAAATATGTTAAAACAGATATAAAACCCCAATAATAAAACAAATTCGTAAACAGCCGTACGATATCCTAAGTTGTAGTTTTTAATAAATCTCTTCATAAACTAGGAAAATAGTGCCCCAAGGAGATCTTTAATCAGATATGTTTTTATTATTTTTAATACTGTGACTATCACTATTACAACAACTATTACACATTATTCCTTATTTGTACTGATAATGATTGATTGAATATTAAGCGTCATTTTTATGCCATCGAGAGTTAACAGACGATCAGTTAACCTAACCACTATTCCTGGGATTAACCAGTACTCGAGCACACCCCATCTCCGCAAGTAACTGATAACTTTCCCACTTGAATCAGTGGTAAAGACGAATGATAATGAGACACCATGTATATCAATCATCACGGAGATGTTGCCGGGCGGGGATTCGAACTCACGAGCCCTGGATTGATAGTCAGACGCGTAACCGACTGAGCTAAGAGTAATCGGACCCAGTTTTTAATGATAAATATAGCAAAAAAAAAACACACACACAACAAAACAACATAAACACATTGTTGTACTGATTCATATAACATTTTTTTTATATCAAGCTTCTATTGATATTACTTCTATTTGAATAAGATTAATCTCTCTTGTTCTTTTAACACTTTTTTAAAAAATAACGTGTATATACTAAATTACCTATCCGACTGATACTTCGGCAATCATCGACACTTGACAGCAATGATCGTGTCCTTTAAATTAAGCCAACACTACTACTTCTACTACTACAACTACTACTTATGCTGCTTTAGCTGCTCTTACTACTACTACTACTACTACTACTACTACTACTACTACTACTACTACTACTAATACTACTACTACTACTACTACTACTACTACCGCTGCTGCTGCTGCTTCTGTTACTACTACTTCTACTACTACAACTACTACTGCTGCTGCTGCGACTGCTGCTGCTGCTGCGACTGCTGCTGCTGCTGCTGCTGCTGTTAATAATACTTCTACTACTATAACTACTTCTACTACTACAACTACTACTACTACTACTACTACTTCTGCTGCTGCTGTTAATACTACTATTACTACTGCTGCTGCTGCTAATACTGCTACTATTACTACTTCTAGTACTACTACTTCTACTACTACTACTACTGCTGCTGCTGTTAATAATACTTCTACTACTATAACTACTAATACTACTACAAATGCTGCTGCTGCTACTGCTGTTGATACTACTACTACTGCTAAGTCTATTATTGCTGCTGATGCAGTTGATACTTCAATAACTTCTACTTCCACTTCTACTGCTGCTGTTAATACTACAACTACTACTACTACTGCTGCTGCTGCTTCTGTTATTACTGCAACTACTACTGCTGCTGCTGCTGCTGCTGTTAATACTACTACTAATACTACTAATGCTGCTGCTGCTGCTGCTGTTAATACTACTACTACTACAATTACTACTGCTGCTGCTGCTAATACTATTACAACAACTACTACTACTAATACTACTACTGCTGATCTGCTGCTGCTGCTGCTTTGCTGTTAATACTACTACTACTACTACTACTGCTGCTGCTGCCGCTATTAATACAACTACCACTTCTACTACTACTATTGCTACTACTGCTGCTGCTGCTGCTGCTGTTAATACTACTTGTACTGCTGCTGCTGCTGCTGCTGCTGTTAATACTATTTCTGCTGCAAGTGTTGCTGCTGTTAATAATACTACTGCTACTACTACTTCTGCTGCTGCTGCTGCTGTTACTAGTACTTCTACTACTAGTACTACTGCTGTTGCTGCTGCTACTGATAATACTACTATTACTACTTCTTCTACTGCTGCTGCTGTTAATACTACTTTTACTACTACTACTATTACTACCATTGCTGCAACTGTTAGTACTACTACCTCTACTTCTACTACTACTACAACTACTGCTGCTGCTGCTGCTGTTAATTGTACTACTACTACAACTACTACTACTTCTACTACTACAACTACTACTACTAATACTGCTGCTGCTGCTGCTGCTGCTGCTGTTAATTCTACTTCTACTACTACTTCTAATACTAGTACTACTAGTACTACTGCTGCTGCTGATGCTGCTGCTGCTTATACAAGTACGACTTCTACTACTACTACTACTACTACTACTACTACTAGTAGTACTACTTCTTCTGCTGTTAATACTTATTCTACTACTTCTCCTACCACTACCACTACCACTTCCACTACTACTATTACTTCTACCACGACCACCACCACTACTACTACTTTTACCATCACCACCGTCACTATTACTACTAATACTCGTACTATCACCACCGCTACTACTACTACTACTACTACTACTACCATCACCAACGTCACTACTACAACTCGTACTATCACTTCCACTACTACTTCCATCACCACCATCACTTTTACTACTACTACTCGTACTACCACTTACACTTCTACTACTACCACCATTTCCACCATCGCTACTACTTCTACTACTATAACCACTACCTACACCACCAATGTTACTACAACTAATACTACTAAAACACATGCTGCTACTACTACCACTACTACTACTACTGCTACAACTACTACTGCTGCTAATACTACTACTACTACTATTACTACTACTACTGCTGCTGGTGATGTTACTGCTGCTATTGTTATCTCTGCCACTGTGTACACTACATGCGCGCACAAATATAAATTCTCCTTTTGTGTTTGTTACTTTCACTACTACGTCTTGTTTTAATGCCATTGTATGCACGCACATGCATTCACGCGCATGCTGCATATAGAATCGTTCAAAAGCACGTACCCTTCACTCACACTGACGGACTTACATACGCACTTACACAAGCACCAACGCTGCACTCACACACAAACGCATGCCCACATTCACCCACACACATACACACGCTCCTACTCTACTCGTACACAAAATAATTGATCTATAAATAGAATCGTTCAATTGGATTGTTTACATTTCAATTGGACGATTCTTTTTATAGAATCTATAAATAGAATTTTCCAATTGGACCCTTTACCTTCCCATTGGAAACTTGTGATTCCAATTGGAATTGGCCGCTTGGAAATCGTTATTTCTCGTTTGAAATTAATGCCAATTGGAAAATAACAATTGGAATTGGCCGCTTGAAAATCGTTATTTCTCGTTGGAAACCAATACCAACTTTTTGAGCTGTTATTTTAAATTTAACTTAATGATAGTTATAAATGTCCAAAAAGTATTAAGTTTATAACATTAATGTTCATAATGAAAAAACAGTTTTTGGAAAAAAAAGTTTTTTCCAGAAATTCACTGTGTTATGTTTAAAGTTGATTTGATTTTAATGGGATTTGGTCACGTCATATAATATTCCCCTGCGTCGTAACAGCCTACCGTTTTTACGTCATATAATATTCCCCACCGTCGTAACAGCCTTCCATGGTAACGTCATATAATATTCCCCTGCGTTGAAACAGCGTACCGTCGTCACGTCATATTATATTTCCCTGCATCGTAATAGCCTTCCGTCATCACGTCAAATAATATCTTTTTCGTCATAACAGCTTGTAGACTATAGTCACGTTATATAATATTCCCCTGCGTTGTAACAGCCTACTGTTGACATGTCAAACAATAATCCCCTGCGTCGTAACAGCCTACCGTCGTCATGTCATATAATATTCCCTGTGTTGTACCAGATCACCGTCGTCACGTCATATAATAGTCCTCTGCTTGGTAACATACTACCGTAATCAAGTCACATAATATTCCCCACTGTCATAACAGCTTACCATCATCACGTCATATAATAATCAGCCTGTCGTCGTCACGTCAAATAATATTCCCCTACGTCGTAACAGCCTACCGTTGTCACGTCATATAATATTCCCCATCGTCGTCACACCATATACTATTCTCCACAGTCATAACAGCCTACCGTCGTCATGTCATATAATATTCCCCTGCGTCGTAACAGCCTACCGCCGTCACTTCATATAATATTCCCCTACATCGTAACAGCCTACCCTTGTCACATCATATAATATTCCCCACTGTCGTAACAGCTTACCATGGTAACGTCATACAATATTCCCCTGCGTCGAAACAGCGTACCGTCGTCACGTCATATAATATTTCCCTGCGTCGTAACAGCCTTCCGTCATCACGTCATATAATATTCTTTTTCGTCATAACAGCCTGTAGACCGTAGTCACGTTATATAATATTCCCCTGCATTGTAACAGCCTACTGTCGACATGTCAAACAATAATCCCCTGCGTCGTAACAGCCTACCGTCGTCACGTCATATAATAGTCCCCTGCTTGGTAACATACTACCGTTGTCAAGTCACATAATATTCCCCTGCTTCATAACAGCCTACCATCATCACGTCATATAATAATCAGCCTGTCATCGTCACGTCAAATAATATTCCCCTACGTCGTAACAGCCTACCATCGTCACGTCATATAATATTCCTTTGCGTCGTAACAGCCTACCTTCGTCACACCATATACTATTCTCCACCGTCATAACAGCCTACCATCGTCAGGTCATATAATTTTCCCCTGCGTCGTAACAGCCTACCGTCGTCACGTCATATAATATTCCCCTGCGTCGTAACATCCTACCGTCGTCATGTCATATAATATTCCCCTGTGTCGTAACAGCCTACTGTCGTCATGACATATAATATTCCTCTGCATTGCAACAGCCTAATGTCGTCATGACATATAATATTCCCCTGCGTCGTAACAGCCTTCTGCCGTCACGTCATATTATATTCCCCTGCGTCAGAACCTCCTATCGTCGTCACGACATATAATATTTCCCTGCGTTGTAACAGCATACCGTCGTCACTTTATAAAATATTCCAATGCCTCGTACCAGACTCCCGTCGTTACGTCATATAATATTCCCCTGCCTCGTAACAGACTACTGTCGTCACGTCAAATAATATTCTTCTGCATCATAACAGCCTACCGTCATCATGTCATATAATTTTCCCCACTGTCATCACATCATATGATATTCGCACTGTCATTACATCATATGCTATTACCCACCGTCGTCACATTATATAATATTTCCACTGTCGTAACATCATATAATATTTCCCAGTGTCAAAATAGCCTACCTTCGTCACGTCATATTCTACTGTCCATCGACACAATATCATATGATATTTCGAACCGTCATCACATCATATAATATTTCCCACCGTCGTCACATCATATGATATTTCCCAGTGTCATAACAGCTTACCGTCGCCACGTCATATTTTATTCTCCATCGACGCTACACCATATGATATTTCTCACCGTCATCACATCATATGATATTTCCCACCGTCATCACATCATATTTTCTTTCCCACCGTTGTCACGTCATATAATATTTCATACCGTCGTAAGAGCATACCGTCGTCACGTCATATAATATTCTCCATCGAAGCCACATCATCTGATACTTTGCACCATCGTTACATCATATGATATTTCCCACCATCATCATATCATATAATATTTTCCACCGTCTTCACATCATATGATATTTCCAACCTTCGTCACATTGTATGATATTCCATCTCCATCGACGCCACATGATATGATATTTTGCACAGTTGTCAAATCAAATAATATTTCACAACGTCTTAACAGCCTACCATCGGCACGTCGTCACATTCTCTATCGATGCCACATCATATGATATTTCACACCGTCTTCACATAATATGGAATTTCTCACCATTGTCACATCATATACTATTTCCCATCTTCGCCGAAATCATATAATATTTCCCACCGTCGTCACATCATATAATATTTCCCACCGTCATCACATCATATAATATTTCCCATCGTCATCACATCATACAATATTTCCCATCTTTATCGCATCATATAATATTTCCCAACGACGTCACCTCATATGATATTTCCCACCGTCGTCACATCATATGACATTACCCACCGTTGTCACATCATATGATACTTCCCATCGTCGTCAAATTATATAATATTTCCCACCGTCGTCACATCAAATAATATTTCCCTCCGTCGCCATATTATATGATATTTCCCACTGTCGTCACATCATATGATATTTCCCACCGTCGTCACATCATATGATATTTCCCACCGTCGTCAATTCATATAATATTCTCTACTGTCGTCGCATCATATAATATTTCCCACCGTCGTCACATTATCAAATATTTACAACAGTCGTTACATTATATAATGTTTCCCACCGTCGTCTCATCATATAATATTCCCCACCATCGTCACATCATATAATATTTCCCATTTTCGACATATCATATACTATTCCCCACCGTCGTCACATCAAAAAATATTTCCAATCTTCATCACATCATATAATATTTCCCACCGTCATCACATCATATAATATTTCCGACAGTCGTCACATCATATAATATTTCCCATCTTCGTCACATCATGCTATATTTCCCACCGTCGTCACATCATATAATATTTCCCACCGTCGTCACATTATATAATATTTCCCATCTTCGTCACATCAAGCTATATTTCCCACCGTCGTCACATCATATACTATTCCCCACCGTCGTCACATCATATAATATTTCCCATCTTCGTCACATCAAGCTATATTTCCCACCGTCGTCACATCATATACTATTCCCCACCGTCGTCACATCATACTATATTTCCCACCATCGTCATATCATATAAAATTCCCCACCGCCGTCACATCATACTATATTCCCCACCATCGTCACGCCATACTATATTTCCCACCGTCGTCACATCATATAATATTTCCCACCGACGTCACATCATATAATATTTGCCACCGTCATCACATTATACTATATTTCCCACCGTTGTCACATCATATAATATTCCCAACCGTTGTCACATAAGGTAATATTTTCCACTGTCATCACATCATACTAGTATATTTCCCACTGTCGTCACATCATACAATATTTCCCTCCATTGTCATATCATACTATATTTCCCACCATTGTCACATCATATAATATTCCCAACCGTCGTCACATCATGGAATTTTTTCCACCATCATCACATCATACTAGTATATTTCCCACCGTCGTCACATCATACAATATTTCCCTCTGTCGTCACATCATACTATATTTCCCACCGTTGTCACATCATATAATATTCCCAACCGTCGTCACGTCATGTAATATTTTTCACCGTCATCACATCATACTAGTATATTTCCCACTGTCATCACATCATACAATATTTCCCTCCGTTGTCACATCATACTATATTTCCCACCGTCGTCACATCATATAATATTTCCCACCATCATCACATCATACTATATTTCCCTCCATCGTCACATCATACTATATTTCCCACCGTTATCATATCATATAATATATCCCACCGTCATCACATCATACTACAATTCCCACCGTTGTCACATCATATGATATTTTCCACCGTCGTCACATCATACTATATTTCCAACTGTTGTCACATCATATAATATTTCCCACCGTCGTCACATCATATAATATTTCCATCCGTCGTCACATCATACTATATTTCCCACCGTAGTCACATCATATAATATTTCCATCCGTCGTCACATCATACTATATTTCCCATCGCCATCATATCACATATTTAAATTATGCTGAAAATGATTTATTTGCATTTTTCAAACAACGTATTATTGAATAAAAAATAAATACACTCTTTATATTTGATTAAAAAATTTATTAATAAAAGACTCTTATTTTTCCAATCACTTTACATTGAAATAAATCATGTGATAATGTGTTATCTATCTACATGTATTATTACACGTTTTATATTTTGTAACACTGTTGTCACTTTTCACTATATACTATATAAATGTTATCATGTATTATGGGCCGAATGCTTAGATTGCTTAATAAAACATTGTCATAGTCATTGTCATATTTCACACCGTCGTCACATCATATAATTACTGTACATGTATCTCTTTCTAATACGATATGCAAATACGTATTCAGATTTGTTTGGAAGGTGTACGCCACAAACACGTTGTCGTTACTTGATTCATCGTTCTATGTCTAGTCTAAAACTGTCAATGGCATGCAGTAATGGATACTTAAAATATTACGAGCCACAGCTTCCTATATATCGAAGTATTTGGTTGTACAGCATAGGTTTAGATAAACTAAATTACAACAATAATACCATGGTTGACTCTAACTGATATACTGGTATTACTTTTTTCCGCCAGTAGTATTTCTTTTTATGGGCGCATATATTTTTCAACTACATTCATAGTTTCATGGTGTATTTTTTTGTTTGAAACATGCTTTTGATACAAGAAAATATAATTTTGTAATATGCCAAAACAGGGCTTACGAATGATACTTCTTCATGTCTACAATTGCGTCTTGAACTGGATACATACCGAAAAAAGTAGTCAAATTCCACTTTGTATTAGAGTGAACACATAAAACGTCCAAGATCTAGTTATGAGCAATGGATATTTACGTATTAATACTCTATAATATTGTACTGTTTCCTATCAGTGTGGCTGTGCTTGCACTGATGAAGATAATGTGATTGTATTTGTTTAAGGAATATTTATGACAGCATAGTGAACATAGATCATTCATTTTCCTTAAATGTATCGGTAAAGTGTTTTAGGAATAAATATTTAATACCTTCGTAATGATTTATAACAGTAATATGTGCATGATCATCTACGACAACAATACTAGTCAGTTTAAAGTAATCGCAATAATATTCCACCCGGTCGTGATTTTCATATTGTTTATTTTGTTTAAACCAACGATAATGGAGATACTTTGATTAAGCCTACTAATTACAATATATCACTCTCCGGGTGAACTGCACATTTGATATTCACGGCTTTCAGGAAATGCAGCAAAATGTATTTTAATTCGTATACTATCATTGCACGCGAAGAACAAATTCAAAGAGGTACAGCGATCCATCTGATATCTATGTAAAACTACAACGCTGCAAACATTTGACAATTACAACGATACCGCAATTAACGAGTGTCCTGTCCAACTCTACTGTTACCGGTATTTGTTTTATTACTTGACTTTCACTGTGTTACATTGGGAAGATGTTTGATGCATTCTTCCTCACATAGCCTGACAGTTCAGTAAGAGTTTACTCGGTAACCAGGTTTAACATTCACAATGTCGTTTACGATGAACATTCATTGGGTATGCAAACTTCCACCGTCCTCACATTATAATAGTTTATGTATTAATTGCATTTGTACTCATGATGGGTGTGACCTGGCATTAGTTATACGCCACATTTTTTTACATTTATATATTATCTTGTTTTAGGTTTACTTGCCAAAGTCTAAAATAGCTTGATGGTAAATTGACCGCCCGTCCGTCGTCATATTCTTGGACGAGTTTTTGAACCAGTAATATCGGTTGACTAGAGTTATAGTTAATGATTGATGAGAGAGTGCTGATTTCTGTGTGCCGTAAACACTATCCACCTTCAGTTTTCACCTGAGCTTAATACAATTTAAGAATGTTTATGTCCATGAATGTGGGTATGGGGTTTTTGTACCGTATATTTAAAAAGAAATATGAGTTTGTCTCGTTAGTGTAAGTCGAACCTTGATTGACCTTTATTTAAATGTGACCACGGAAGGTCGGTATATATTGAACCACAAATATATATTGTTATTGCCAGTGATAGATTTGAAAATACTTGTTCATGTCTTGTAAACATTTTAGCACCTTAAAATGTCATCGTATTGTAACCAAATTGAATCAGAGCATTGTTATATTGCTGAACCAGAATGGAGCTATGAGCCGTGTTTAATTCAGAAATCATAACTGTTATCTTATAAACATGGCTGCATCTTAAATGTTCATCAGTATGACCAATCTGAGCCAGAATAGTCATGGGCAAAAATAGGGCACATGCATGAGTCCCCTTTAAGTTCTTATAACAAACGTTAGAAAAAGTGTCCATTCACGGAAATGAATAGTTAAAAGTTAGATCCAATATGTAATATGCCAGAACTGACAAGTAAGACGTCAGAAGTATGAAGTAATACGAAATAAAACATAAGAACTAAGACATGGTGCGTTGTTGTTGACACCGGTATACATATTAGTCAATACTAATTATTTTCAGTATACGATATAGGATGAAAGGGTCTCTAGAAGCAGTGGAGTCAACAACGACATTATACAAAATAAAACAGTACCGGTTCTAATGGATTATTGTTTATGTAAGGGTGTTGAATGTAACACCCTGTATGTCCCAAGTCTCGATTATATTGAGTTATTGTTTGTTGTAGGTATTAAATGGAACACTCTGCATGTCCCAAGTCTTTGTTTTATTGAGTTATTGTTTGTGGAAGGATATTGAATGTAACACGCTGCATGTGTCGCCGGTGGTAACTCAACCCGATATGTCGGGTGTAGGCGTGAGAGACAATATCTTCTAAAGTCAACGGTTCTTTTCTAATCTTCATTTATTTATATAATCAATCACTCTGATCTGATATACGATCTGCTGCAATACAAACAATACATTCAATCAATTAAAATACATACATACATATCAAAACATTTACATATACATGTACATAATTGTGTGTAATGAGCACATCAAAAATGTAAACAATGCTGATGTTTATAATTATATCTTATTCAGTTATTAAGTCATAAATAGTTTCATACAATAATTTAAACATATAACAAGAATGAAAATACATGTTTAATTACCTGCAGGTATATTTATATATTTCCTGACAAAATGGTTATTATGATTTTACACATATAAATAGCGTCTTTAATATTCAATATGGCTAACAAAATGTGTTGTGCAGTAACTTTAGTAAATGTTGTTAACTACACTGATATACAAACTACTTACTAATAATGTTATATTAAACTTAATGAATTGTTTACTTCAAATGACAAGAACAAAATTGATGATACGGCTTTAAAGTGAATTTTATTTCATCCTATTACACATGTCCAAATCTCGATTCAACTGAGTTATTGTTTGTGGTAGGATGTTGAATGGAACACTCTGCATGTTCCAAGTCTAGATTTTATTGAGTTATTGTTTGTGGTAGGATGATGAATGGAACACTCTGCATGTCCCAAATTTTGGTTTTATTGAGTTATTGTTTGTGGTTGGATGTTGGATGTGGATTGAACACTTTGCATGTCCCAAATCTCGATTTTATTGAGTCATTGTTTGTTATAGGATGTTGAATGGAACATTACGCATGTCCCAAATTTCGATTTTATTAAGTTATTGTTTGTTATAGGATATTGAATGGAACATTATGCAAGTCTCAAGTCTCCATTTTGTTGTGCTATTTTGTATGGTCGGATGTTGAATGGAAAACTCTGCATATCCCGAATCCCAATTTTATTGAGTTATTGTTTGTAGTAGGATGTTGAATAAAACACTCTGCATGTCCAAAGTCTTTGTTTGACTGAGTTATTGTTTATAATATGATGTGAATGCAACATTCTGCTAGTCCAAATTCTCTGTTTTATTGAGTTATTGTTTGTGGTAGGATGTTCAATAAAACACTCTGCATGTCCAAAGTCTTTATTTGACTGAGTTATTGTTTATGATACGATGTGAATGCAACATTCTGCTAGTCCAAATTCTCGGTTTTATTGAGTTATTGTTTGTGGTAGGATGTTTAATGGAACACTCTGCATGTCCCAAGTCTAGATTTTATTGAGTTATTGTTTGTGGTATGATAATGAATGGAACACTCTGCATGTCCCAAATTTCGGTTTTATTGAGTTATTGTTAGTGGTAGGATGTTGGATGTGGATGGAACACTCTGCATGTCTCAAGTCTTTGTTTTATTGAGTTATTGTTTGTGGCAGAATGTTGAATGGAACACTCTGCATGTCCCAAATTTCGATTTTATAAAGTTATTGTTTGTGGTAGGATGTTGAATGGAACACTCTGCATGTCCCAAATCTCGGTTTTATTGAGTTATTGTTTGTGGTAGGAAGTTGAATGGAACACTCTGCATGTCCCGAAATCTCGGTTTTATTGAGTTATTGTTTGTAGTAGGATGTTGAATGGAACACTCTGCATGTCCCAAGTCTAGATTTTATTGAGTTATTGTTTGTGGTATGATGATGAATGGAGCACTCTGCATGTCCCAAATTTCGGTTTTATTGAGTTATTGTTTGTGGTTGGATGTTGGATGTGGATTGAACACTCTGCATGTCCCAAATCTTTGTTTTTGAGTTATTGTTTGTGGTAGGATGTTGGATTGAACACTTTGCATGTCCCAAATCTCGATTTTATTGAGTCATTTTTTGTTATAGGATGTTTAATGGAACATTATGCATATCCCAAATCTCGATTTTATTAAGTTATTGTTTGTTATAGGATTTTGAATGGAACATTATGCATATCCCAAATCTCGATTTTATTAAGTTATTGTTTGTTATAGGATTTTGAATGGAACATTATGCAAGTCTCAAGTCTCCATTTTGTTGTGCTATTTTGTGTGGTCGGATGTTGAATGGAAAACTCTGCATATCCCGAATCTCAATTTTATTGAGTTATTGTTTGTAGTAGGATGTTGAATAAAACACTCTGCATGTCCAAAGTCTTTGTTTGACTGAGTTATTGTTTATGATACGATGCGAATGCAACATTCTGCTAGTCCAAATTCTCTGTTTTATTGAGTTATTGTTTATTTCAGGATGTTGAATGGAACACTCTGCATGTTCAAAGTCTCTGTTTTATTGAGTTATTGTTTAATGTAGGATGTTGAATGGAAGACCCGGTATGCCTAAAGTGTCAGCTTTATTGAGTTATTGTTTATGGTAGGATGTTGAATGTTAAAATCTGTGTGTCCCAAAAGTCGGTTATTATTTGTGGCAGGATGTTGAATGCAATTCTCTGCATGTCCAAAGTCTTTGTTTGACTGAGTTTTTGTTTATGGTAAGATGATGAATGCAACATTCTGCTAGTCCAAGTTCTCTGTTTTGTTAAGTTATTGTTTATTGCAGGATGAAACAATGAAACAATGTGCATGTTCAAAGTCTCTGTTTTACTAAGTTATATGTTAAATGTTGGATGTTGAATGGAAAACTCGGCATGTCTAAAGAGCCAGTCTTATTGAATTATTGTTTATGGTAGAATATTGAATGTAACAGTCTGTGCAACACTCTGCAAGTCCAAAGTCTCTGTTTTATTGAGTTATTATTTGTGGTAGGATGTTGAATGCAATACTCGGCATGTCCAAAGTCTCTGTTTTATTGAGTCATTGTATATGGTAGGATGTTGAATGTTACACCCTGTATGTCCCAACTGTCGGTTTAATTGAGTTGTTGGTTATTTTAGGATATTGAATGCTACAACCGGCAAGTCCAAAGTCTCAGTTTTATTGAGTTATTGTTTGTTTATCGCAGGATGTTGAATGGAACACTCTGCATGCTCAAATGCTCTGTTTTAATGAGTTATTGTTCAATATAGGATGTTGATTGGAAACCTCGGCATGTCTCAAGTGTCAATTTTATTGAGTTATTGTTTATAGTAGAATGTTGAATGTTACATGTACACTATGTATGTCCCAATTCTCGGTTTAATTGAGTTGTTGGTTATTGTAGGATGTTGAATGCAATGCCTTGCATGCTCGAAGTCTCTGTTTTATTGCGCTAATGTTTACGGTCGGACGTTGAATGGAATACCTTGCATGTCCAAAATCTCCAAAAGCTTTTGTTTGACTTTGTTACTGTTTATGGTACGATGTTGAATGCAACATTCTCGGTTTAATTGAGTAATTGTTTATGGTCGGACGTTGAATGCAATGCCTTGCATGCCCGAAGTCTATGTTTTATTGAGTTATTGCCTATGACAGGATATTGAATGCAGCACCATGCATATCCCAAGTTTCGATTTTATTGAGTAATTGTTTATGGCAGGATGTTGAATGCAACAGTCTGCATGTCTCAAGACTTTATATATTATTCATGGTGAAATGAAGGCCAATGAAACAATATGTATATCCAAAGTCTCGATTTAATTGAGATATTGTTTATTGTGGGATGTTGAATGCAACAATTTGTTAGTCCAAAATCTCAATTTTATTTAATTATAGTTATGGTAGGATGTTGAATTAAAAATTCTGCATGTCCAAAGTATTTGTTTTATTGAGTTATTATTAATGGTACGGTGTTGAATTGAAGACTAGGCATGTCAGAAGTCTCTGTTTTATTGAGTTATTGTTTGTGGCAGGATGTTGAATAGAACACCTTGCATGTCATAAGTTTCAGTTTATATGAGTTATTGTTTGTGGCAGGATGTTGAATGGAACATCTTGCATGTCAGAAATTTCAGTTTTATTGACTTATTATTTATAGTAGGATGATGAATGGAACACTTTACATGTCCAAAGTCTCGGTTTAGTTGCGTTATACTGAGGGTGGGATATTAATTACAACACCCTACATGTCCAAAGTCTCGGTTTTATTCAGTTATTGTTGATGGTGGAATGTTATTTACAACTCCCTACATGTCTAACGTCTTGGTTTTATTGAGTAATTGTTGACGATGTGATATTAATTACAACACTCTGAATGACCAGAGTCACTGTTTTAGTGCATTATTGTTGATTGTGGGATGTTATTGTTGATTGTGGGATGTTCAAAACAACACCCTACATGTCAAAAGTCTCGGTTTTATAGAGATAAAGTTGATTGTGTTAATTAAAACACTCTAAACGTTCAATGTCTCGGTTTCATTGAGTTACTGTTGATAGTGGGATTTTAATTACAACACCCTGCATGTCGAGAGTATCGTTATTATTGAGTTATTGTTGGTGGTGGGTTGTTAATTACAACACTCTTAATGTTCAAAGTCACTGTTTTATTGAGTAATTGTTGATGGTGGGATGTTAATTACAACACACTGCATGTCCAAAGTCTAGGTTTTGTTGCGTTATTGTGGATTGTTGGTAGTTAGTTGCAAAACCCTGCATGTCCATAGACTCGGTTTATTTGCGATTTGGTGATTGTAGGATCTTACTTATAACAAATTGCATGTTCAAGAATCGTTTTTATTCAGTTATAGTTGATGATGTGATGTTTAATTGAGGTATTGTTGATGGTTCGATATTATTTACAACAGCCTGCATGTCCAAAGTCTCGATTTTATTGCGTTATTTTTAATGGTGGGACGTTAATTCCAACATCCAACATGTCCAAAGTCTGTTTTTTTAGTTATTGTTGATGGATGGATGATAATTACAACATCCTGCATGTCCAAAGTCTCGGTTATAATGCGTTTTTGTTGACGGTGATATGTTAATTTCCACTACCAGCATGTCCAAATTCTCAGTTTCATTGCATTATTGATGATGATGGAATTTTAATAACAGCAACCTGCATGCCCAAAGTCTTGGTTTTATTGAGTTACTGTTGATGTTGAGATGTTAATTACAGCGACTTGTATGTCCATAATCTGAGTTTCATTCAGTTACTGTTGATGGTAGTATGTTATTTCAACACCTTGCAAGCACAGTGTCTCGGTTTCATCGAGTAATTGTAGATGGTGTGATGGTAATAACCACATCTTGCAAGTCCAAATGCTCTGTTTTAATGCATTATTGTTGACGGTGGGATGTTAATAACAACACCCTGTATCTCTAAAGTCTCGATTTTTTAGTTATTGTTAATGGTGTGACGTTTATTACAACACCCTACATGTCCAAAGACTCGGTTTTAGTACGTTTTGTTGATGGTGTGATGTTTATTACAACACCCTACATGTCCAAAGTCTCGGTTTTATTGAGTTATTTTTGATGGTGTGATGTTTATTACAACACCCAACATGTCCAAATACTCGGTTTTGTGTTGATGGATGGAAATTATATACAACACTCTGCATGTACAAAGTCTCGGTTTTATTGAGTTAATATTGATTGTGAGATTAGAGTTTATTGTATGGTAGAGGTGTGACTTTTGGTCATATTGGCCCTGGTGTTCCATATTGGCCCGTGGTCTATAGTCTATGGCCCGTAGCTATCGGTATATACTGGTCTGGTATGACTTGATTGTATCTGGCTCATATTCAGAATCGTCATTCTTCTTACTCAAATAAAATCGGACTAAGGCCATATTCAAGACAATTTGAGTCATTTCTTCAAAATGAACCGTCAAGTCTTCGCTGCACAGACAGTTTTGAAAATTTTGAACGTCGCTCCTTGTCTGGATCTGGATACGTATGTTGTAGTGTAACAGTCTCTGACCGTCTTCCCAGTTTCGTCCTTACATTTACAATGGAAATATAGGAAGTAACAAATGAAAAGTAGGTGAATATGTAATATTTATTTGTTTTTAGTGGAATAAATAAATGTATTTCAATGAGTTTATTTGGTTACTATTTTGAAATTAGAAAGAGAAAGAGAGAGAGAGAGAGAGAGAGAGAGAGAGAGAGAGAGAGAGAGAGACTTAGCTCGGTGACAAGTAAGGTCTAAGCTACCTTGAGCGTCTGTGAAACTAAGTGCAGAATACACATTTTTTCTGGGCCGACCAGACAAAGTATCACAGAAAAAGCATGCAACATGAAATTTACTTGAGAAAGTATAGTTAAACTTATTCATTGTAGCTGTTTGACATCTATGTTGTCTTTTTTAAGAAACACACCTTTATAAATTATAAAAATTAATAATATTACAATCTTAAACATATTTATAATGAAACAGAAAGAGAACATTGAAGTCTGTATGACTTTTTTGTCATAAAAACAATATGTAATTGGTTACAGTAATTTCTTTATTTGACCTCTTAATGACCAAGATGTCAAGTGGACAGTTTTTGCTAGCACAACAATAGAAGTATATATCTATAAATAGTATTAAAGGTAATGAATAACCTTATGGTGTAAAAATATATCAAAGTGTATGAATACTTGAAAAAATGCATAATTGTTAATAACGAATATGTAAAGATTGCAGAACTCTATTTTTATAATTAACTAAAATGTCATTCGTGCTACAGTAGAGCCTCTCGGCATATGCACAACGGAAGTTTGTTGTTAGTGTTATTCATACTTTCCATAAATCTGCGGGTGTCCTCCTCCCTTATCTGTCTGGATTCTGTAAAGAATTCAGTTTAATGACTCCATCCAAAACCAAAAGACGATTCGCTTTAGCTTTCCAACCTCTTTTCTGCCATTTTTAATGTTTCTACTTTTCTCGTGATGGCAATCGGTTGCTACGACGTTGACGGGTTATTTATCATTGTTCGCTTGAAATTGACGTCATTTTATATGAAAGAGTATGTACGCAGTCTGTTTAACACCGGATCCAATATGGCCTCGGTGTTGATCCTGAGGCCTCAATATCAGCGCGTGATTTTAAACATATTTTGTTAAAAACAATCTATTTTTGTTACTATATTTAGGTTTTAATGAAATAATGTTAATTACAGCACCCTGCATGTTCCAAACATATTCTTTATTTGAGGTACAGTGTTGAACCATATTACTATTATTGTCAGGCAGTCTCTTTATGACAATTACATTCTACACAACTGCATTACTAAAGAAACATTGCTCTGAATATCTCTTAACATAGTTTGCTCAAAACCAGTTATTGCGAAAAAGTTGAGCTCAAGAAACGGTTCTGAAAAGAGAATGCAATGCATGTTGTAAAAGCTGACTTATACAACGAGAATATTATTCACGAAGTCCATCATGTATATTTTCTTTTCATTGTACTAAACACGTGTGCCTAAGTAATTTGTGTATAATTCAATTTAACAACTATTTTGAGAAAACAACAACATTTGTTTTATAACGCCATACAAGTACTTTCCTGCATACCGGATAAGGTTGTCAGCTTTAGTACTGGTGTGAGTTATTTTTATATTGCCCTAGTGTCCAGAAATATACATGAGCTCATAAAACGCAACTGCTGGTACGAGGTCACACTTGTCCCAGAAGACAGTAAATGTACGTATTTGTTCCGAATATAGTGATATATAAGACAACTATTCAATAGTTTAAACGATTGAAATGAGTCATACTCTTCCTGTCGGTAATATTTCTTTGATATGTATAAGTCGATATACAACAGTAAATTCCCGGATTGAGCTCGTGGTCCAGTGCTAGAGTATCGGATTCAATATAGGGGGAACGTGAGTTCGATACGCCGCCACGGCTATGTGTAGCGACATTGATCAAGACACAGATTTAAAAATTCTCAAGTTGTAATATGACTATTTCAACAATGTATATATTATAGGCCATATCGTCTTAGATAAGAACCTAAATCTATTTAACCGATAAAACATATTTTGAGAAATACGTGTAATGGGACAAATTTGTCATCTGTGTTCTGAGACAGATGGGTCATAATTGTAATTGGAGAAATATGTCAGAAGTGTACTGAGACATATGGGTCAGAAGTGTACTGGGACAAATGGGTCATAGGTGTAATGGAACAAATGGGTCATAATTGTACTTGGAGAAATGGGTCAGAAGTGTACTGGGACAAATGGGTCAGAAGTGTACTGGGACAAATGGGTCATAAGTGTAATGGAACAAATGGGTCATAATTGTACTTTGAGAAATGGGTCAGAAGTGTACTGGGACAAATGGGTCAGGAGTGTACTTGGACAAATGCGTCAGAAATGTACTGGGACAAATGCGTCAGAAGTGTACTGGGACAAATGGGTCATAAGTGTATTGGAAATAATGGACAATACGTGTAATGAGACAAATTTGTCATCTGTGTTCTGAGACAAATGGGTCAGAAGTGTACTAGGACAAATGGGTCAGAAGTGTACGTGGACAAATGGTTCATTAGTGTAATGGAACAAATGGACAATATGTGTAATGAGACAAATTTGTCATCTGTGTTCTGAGACAAATGGGTCGTAATTGTACTTGGAGAAATGGGTCAGAAGTGTACGGGGACAAATGGGTCAGACATGCACTGGGACAAATGGGTCATAAGTGTAATGGAACAAATTGACAAAATGTGTAATGAGACAAATTTGTCATCTGTGTTCTGAGACAAATGGGTCATAATTGTGCTTGGAGAAATGGATCAGAAGTGTACGGGGACAAATGGGTCATAAGTGTACTGGACAAATGGGTCATAAGTGTAATTAATGGAACAAATGGACAATATGTGTAATGAAACAAATTGACAAAATGTGTAATGAGACAAATTTGTCATCTGTGTTCTGAGACAAATGGGTCATAATTGTGCTTGGAGAAATGGATCAGAAGTGTACGGGGACAAATGGGTCATAAGTGTACTGGACAAATGGGTCATAAGTGTAATTAATGGAACAAATGGACAATATGTGTAATGAAACAAATTTGTCATCTGTGTTCTGAGACAAATGGGTCGTAATTGTACTTGGAGAAATGGGTCAGAAGTGTACGGGGACAAATGGATCAGACATGCACTGGGACAAATGGGTCATAAGTGTAATGGAACAAATCGACAATATGTGTAATGAGACAAATTTGTCATCAGTGTTCTGAGACAAATGAGTCATAATTATACTCAGATAAATGGGTCAGACATGTACTGGGACAAATGGGTCAGACATGTACTGGGACAAATGGGTCAGAAGTGTACTTGGACAAATGGGTCAGACATGTACTTGGACATATGGGTCAGACATGTAATGGGAAATATGGGTCAGACATGTACTGGGACAAATGGATCAGAAGTGTACATGGACAAATGGGTCAGAAGTGAAGTGGGACAAATTGGTCAGACATGTACTGGTTCAAATGGATCAGAAGTGTACTTGGACAAAGGGGTCAAAAGTGTACTTGGACAAATGGGTCAGACATGTACTGGGACATATGGGTCAGACATGTACTGGGACAAATGGATCAGAAGTGTACTTGGACAAATGGGTCAGAAGTGAAGTGGGACAAATTGGTCAGACATGTACTGGTTCAAATGGAACAGAAGTGTACTTGGACAAATGGATCAGAAGTGTACTGGGACAAATGGGTCAGAAATATACTGGCACAAATGAGTCAAAAGTTTACTGGGACAAATGGGTCAGAAGTGAACTGGGACAAATGGGTCAGACATGTACTGGTTCAAATGGATCAGAAGTGTACTTGGACAGATGGGTCAGAAGTGTACTGGGACAAATGGGTCAGATGTGTAGTGGTTCAAATGGATCAGAAGTGTACTTGGACTGATGTGTCAAAAATTGACTGGGACAAATGGGTCAGAAGTGTACTCGGATAAATAGTCAGAAGTATACTTGGATAAATGGGTCAGGAGTGTACTGGGACATTTGGGTCAAAAGTGCATTGGGACAAATGAGCCAGAAGATTTTTGGACAAATGGCTCAGACGTGTACTTTAACAAATGGGTCAGAAGTGTACTTAGACAAATTGGTCAGAAGTGTACTGGAACAAATGGGTTGAAAAGTCTTTGGACAAAATGAATGGGTCAGAAGTGTACTCGAACAAATGTGTTAGATGTGTACTGGGACAAATGTGTCAGAAGTGTACTGGGACAAATAAGCCAAGAAGAAACTGCGACAAATGGATCAGAAGTGTACTAGGACAAATGTGTCATACATGTAGGTGTACTGGGACAAATGTGTCATACATGTACTGGGACAAATAAGCCAAGAATACAGTGAAAAATGGGTCTAGGACAAATGTGTCATTAGTGTACTGGGACAAATAAGCCAAGAATACAGTGAGAAATGGGTCATAAATGTACACGGACAAATGTGTCATAGGTGTACTGGGACAAATGTGTCATACGTGTACTGGGACAAATAAGCCAAGAAGAAACTGCGACAAATGGATCAGAAGTGTACTAGGACAAAGGGACATAAGTGTAATGGGGCAAATGGGTAATCAGTGTACTGTGCCAAATTGGTCAGAAATGACTTGAACAAATGAGTCGTATGTGTATTGGGACAAATTGGTCATCAGTGTTTTGGGACAAATGGGTCAGAAGTGTACTGGGACAAATGGGACGTAACGGTTCTGGGACAAATGTGTCAGAAGTGTACAGGGACGAATGGGTCAGAAGTTTATTGGGACAAATGGGTCAAAAATGTACTGGGACAAATTGGTCAGAATTGTACTGGGCCAAATTGGTCAGAAATGTACTTTAACAAAAGAGTCGTATGTGTAATGGGACAAATTGGTCATCACTGTTTTGGGACAAATGGGTCAGAAGTGTACTGGGACAAATGGGACGTAACGGTTCTTGGACAAATGTGTCAGAGGTGTACAGGGACGAATGGGTCAGAAGTTTTTTGGGACAAATGAGTAAAAAATGTACTGGGACAAATTGGTCAGAATTGTACTGGGACAGGTGGGTCATAGTGTACTCGGACAAATCTATTAGATGTGCACTTGCACAAATGGATCATAAGTGTAGAGGGAATATGGGTCATAAGTGATATCGGACAAATGTGTCAGGTGTACTGGGACAAATAAGTCATAAGTGTTCTTGGACAAATGGATCATAAGTGTACTTGGAAAACTTGGTCGTAAGTGTACTCAGACAAATGGGTAAGATGTGTACTAGGACTATTGGGTCAGAAGTGTACTGGAAGAAATGGGATATGAGTGTACTAGAACAAATCAGTCATCAGTGTACTTGGACAAATGGATCAAATGTGTACTGGGACAAATGGGTCGTAAGTGTACTAGGACAAATGGGTAAGATGTGTATTGGGACAAAGAGGCCAAAAGTGTACTGGGTCAAATGGGTTCTCATTGTACTGGGACAAATTGGTCATCATCAGTGTACTGGAACAAATGGGTCATAAATGTATTGGAACTAATGGGTCATACGCGTACTGGGACAAATGGATCAAAATTGTACTGTGACAAATGCGTCATAATTGTACTGGGACAAATGGGCCATCAAGGAAATTGGACAAATGGATCAGAAATGTACTGGGAAAAATGAGTCAGAAGTTTACTGGGACAAATGTGTCTTCAAAGTAGGGGGACAAATGGGTCATCCGTGTACTAGGATAAATGGGTCAACAGTGTACTGGGATAAATGGGACAGAAGTGCACTGGGGAAAATATATAAGAAGTGTACTGCGACAAATATGTAATATGTGTACTGGTACAAATGCGTCATATGTGTACTGGGAGAAATGAGTCGTCAAGGAACTGGGACAAATGGATCAGAAGTGTACTGGGACAAATGGGTCATAAGTGTACTGGGTCAAATGGGTCATAAGTGTACTGGGACTAATGGGACATCAGTGTACAGGGACAAATTGGTCGGAATTGTACTTGGACAAATGGGTCAGAAGTTTATTGGGACAAATGTGTCATAAAAGTACTGGGACAAATGGGTCAGAAGTTTACTGGGACAAATGGGTCAGAAGTGTACTGGGACATTTGGGTCTGAAGTGTATTTGGACAAATTGGTTAGATGTGTACTTGTACAAATATGTCATAAGTGTACTGGAACAAATGGGCCAAGAAGAAACTTGGACAAATGTGTCAGAAGTGTACTAGGACACATGTGTTAGAAGTATACTGGGACAAATGGGTCAGAAGTGTACTGGGACAAATGAGTCAGAATAGTACTAAGACAAATTTGTCAAAAGTGTATTATGACAAATCAGTCATAAATGTACTGGGACAAATGGGTCAGAAGTGAACTGGAACAACTTGTTCAGAGGTGTACTGTGACAAATGGGTCAGAAGTTTACTGGAACAAATGGGTCAGAAGTATACTTGGACACATGTGTCAGAAATGTACTCGGACGAATATGTCAGAAGCGTACTGTGACAAAAGAGTCAGAAGAGTACTGGGATAAATGGGTCATCAGTGTACTGGGACAAATTGGTCAAAGGTTTACTGTGACAAATGGGTCAGATGTGTAAGTGAACAAAAAATGGGTCAGAAGGGTACTCGAAAAAAGCGGGTCATAAATGTACTGGGACAGATGTGTCTGACGTTTACATGGACAAATGGTTCATCCGAATACTAGGACAAATGGTCATCTGTGTACTGAGACAGATGTGTCAAGGGTGCATTGGGACAAATATGTATGAAGTTTACAGGGACAAATATGTAAGAAGTGTACTGTGACAAATGCGTCATATGTGTACTAGGACAAATGGGCCGTAAAGGAACTGGGACAAATGAATCAGAAGTGTACTGGGACAAATGGGTCATAAGTGTACTGGGACAAATGGGTCAGAAGTTTATTGAGACAAATTTGTCATAAAAGTATTGGAACAAATGTGTCAGAAGTTTACTATGACAAACGTGTCATAAGTGAATTGGGACAATTGGGTCAGAAGTTTACTGGGACAAATGGATCAGAAGTGTACTTGTACAAATAGGTCAGAATTGTACTGGAACAAATGGGCCATAAAGGAACTGGAACAAATTGGTAATAAGATTACTGGGACAAATGGGCCATCAAAGAACTTGAAAAGAATCAGAAGTGTACTGGGACAAATGTGTCAGAAGTGTACTAGGACAAATGGGTTGGAAGTATACTGGGACAAATGGGTCAGAAGAGTACTGTGACAAATGAGTCATTAGTGTACTGGGACAAGTTGGTCAGACTTACATTATGACAAATTTGTCAAAAGTGTATTTTGACAAATGGGTCATATATGTACTGAGACAAATGGGTCAGAAGTGTACTGGGACAAATTATTCAGAAGTATACTTGGACAAATGTGTCTGAAGTACACTCGAACAAATA
Source organism: Panopea generosa (assembly GCA_029582155.1). NCBI lineage: Eukaryota > Metazoa > Mollusca > Bivalvia > Adapedonta > Hiatellidae > Panopea > Panopea generosa. Next base: position 30,184,629 of record CM055907.1, read on the forward strand.
TGTCAGAAGTGTACTGGGACAAATCAGTCAGAAGTGTACTGGGATCAATGGGATCAGTGAACTGATACAAATTAGTCAAAAGTCTACTGTGACAAATGGGTCAGATGTGTACTTGGACAGATAGGTCAGAAAGGTTCTCGAAAAAGAGGGTCATAAATGTACTGGAACATATGTGTGAGACGTGTACTTGGACAAATGGGTCAGAAGTGTACTGAAACATATGGGTCAGAAGTGTACTGCGACGAATGGGTCATAAGTGTAATGGGACAAATGAGTCAGATGTTTACTGGGACAAATGGGTCATTAAATTTAATGTACTGGGACAAATGGGTCAGAAGTGTACTGGGACTAATGAGTCATCAGTGTACTGGGACAAATTGGTCAGAATTGTATTAAGACAAATTTGTCAAAAGTGTATTATTACAAATGGGTCATAAATGTACTAGGACAAATTTGTCAGAAGTGTACTAAGACAAATTGTTCAGAAGTGTATTGTGACAAATTGGTCAAAAATTTGGACAAATGGGTCAGAAGAATACTGGGAAAAATGTGTCAGAAGTGCACTCGGACAAATATGTCAGAAGTGTACTATGACAAATGAGTCAGAGGTATACTGGGATCAACTGGTCATCAGTGTACTGGGACAAAAGTTTACTGTGACAAATGGGTCAGATGTGTACTTGGACAAATGGGTTATAAGGATACTCGAACAAGAGGGTCATAAATGTACTAGGACAAATGTGTCAGACGTGTACTGGGACAAACGGGTCAGAAGTGCCCTGGGACAAATATGTAAGAAGTGTACTGTGACAAATGTGTCATACGTGTACTGTGACGAATGGGTAAGAAGTTTATTGGGACAAATGTGTCATAAAGGTACGGGGGCAAATGGGTCAAATGTGTACTGGGACCATTAGGCCATAAAGGAAAATGGACAAATGGATCAGAAGAGTACTGGGACAAATGGGTTAAAAAAATACTGGGACAAATGTGTCAGAAGTGTACTGGGACAAATGAGTCATCAGTGTACTGGGAAATGAGCCATAAAGGAAAATGGACAAATGTGTCAGAAGTGTACTTGGACAAATGTGTTAGAAGAATACTGGGACAAATGTGTCAGAAGTGTACTTGGACAAATGACTCATCAGTGTACTGGGACAAATTGGTCAGACTTGTACTTAGACAAATTTGTCAAAATATATTTTGACAAATGTGTCATAAATATACTGGGACAAATGGGTCAGAAGTGTACAGGGACAAATTGTTCAGAAGTATACTTGGACAAATGTGTCTGAAGTGCAATCGGACAAATATGTCAGAAGTGTACTCGGATAAATCAGTCAGAAGTGAACTGGGATAAATTGGTTATCAGTGTACTGGGAAAAAAGTTTACTGTGACAAATGGGTCAGATGTGTACTTGGACAAATAGGTCATAAGAGTACTCGAACAAGTTGGTCATCAATGTACTAGGACAAATATGTCAGACGTGTACTGGGACAAACAGGTCAGAAGTGCACTGGGACAAATATGTTAAAAGTGTACTGGGAAAAATATGTAAGAAGTGTACTATGACAAATGTGTCATATGTGTACTGGGATAAATAGGCCGTAAAGGAACTGGGACAAATGAATCAGAAGTGTACAGGGACAAATGGGTCAGAAGTGTACTTGGAGTAATGGGTCATCAGTGTACTGGGACAAATGGGTCAGAAGTGTACTGGGAGTAATGGGTCATCAGTGTACTGGGACAAATGGGTCATCAGTGTACTGGGAGTAATCGGTCATCAGTGTACTGGGACAAATGGGTCAGAAGTGTACTTGGATAAATGGGTAAGACGTTTATTGGTACAAATGTGTCATTAAGGTACTGAGGCAAATACGTCAAAAGTGTACTGAGACCATTAGGCCATAAAAGAAAATGGACAAATGGATCAGAAGCGTACTGGGACAAATGGGTTAGAAGAATACTGGGACAAATGTGTCAGAAGTCTACTACGACAAATGAGTCATCAGTGTACTGGGAAATTAACCTTAAAGGGACATGGACAAATGTGTCAGAAGTGTACTTGGACAAATTTGTTAGAAGAATACTGGGACAAATGTCTCAGAAGTGTACTTGGACAAATGAGTCATCAGTGTACTGGGACAAATTGGTCAGACTTGTTTTAAGACAATTTTGTCAAAAAATGTATTATGACAAATGTGTCAGAAGGTTACTGAGACAAATGGGTCAGAAGTATACTGAGACAGTTGTGTTAGAAGTGCACTCGGACAAATATGTCAGAAGTGTACTGGGAATAATGAGTCAGAAGTGTACTGGGACAAATTTGTCGGAATTGTACTGGAAAAAATGGGTCAGAAGCTTATTGGGACAAATGTGTCATAAAGGTACTGGGACAAATGGGTCAAAAGTTAACTGGTATATATGGGTCAGAAGTGTACTGGGACAGTTGGATCAAAAATGTACTGGGACAAATTGGGTAGGAAGTCTACTGGTACAAATGGGTCAGAAATGTACTGGAACAAATGGGCCAAAAAGGAAATGGAACAAATGGGTAATAAGTTTAGTGTGAAAATGGGCCATAAAGGAACTTGGACAAATGAGTCAGAAGTGTACTGGGACAAATGGGTCGGATTGTATTGGGAAACTTTGTTCAGAAGTGAACTTTGACAAATAGATCAGAAGTTTACTGGGACAAATGGGTCAGAAGTATACTGTAATAAAGGGTCATCAAATTTAATGTACGGGGACCAATAGATCATCCTTGTACTTTGACAAATGGGTCATCAGTGTACTGAGCCAAATGGATCAGAAGTGCACTCGGGCAAATATTTAAGAAGTGTCCTTGGACAAATATGTAAGAAGTGTATTGTAACAAATGCGTCATGTGTGTACTGGGACAAATGGGCCTTAAAGGAACTGTGGCAAATGAATCAGAAGTATACTGGGACAAATGGGTCAGAAGTGTACTGGGTCAGAAGTGTACTGGGACTAATGGGTCATCAGTATACTGGGACAAATGGGTCAGGAGTGTACTGGGACAAATGAGCCATCAAGGAAATTGGACAAATGGATCAGAAGCGTACTGGGACAAATGGGTCAGAAGTGTACTGGGACAAATGGGTCAGAAGTTTACTGGGACAAATGGTTCAGAAGTTTACTGGGACAAATGGGTCATAAATATAGGGGGACAAACAGGTCATCCGTGTACTAGGATTAATGGGTCAACAGTGTACTGAGATAAATGGGTCAGAAGTGCACTGTGAAAATATAAACGAAGTGTACTGGGACAAATGCCTCATATGAGTACTGGGACTAATGAGCCGTCATAAAATGGGACAAATGAATCAGAAGTGTACTTGGACAAATTGGTCATTAGTGTACTAGGACTAATGGTTCATCAGTGTGCTAGGACAAATTGGTCGGAAGTGTAAAGGGACAAATGGGTCAGAAGTTTATAAGGACAAATTTGTTATGCAGGTACTGGAACAGATGGGTCAGAAGTTTACTGGGACAAATGGGTCAGAAGTGTACTGGGAGAATTGGGTCAGAAGTGTACTGGAACAAATGTGTCAGAAGTGTACTGGGACAAATGGGTCATAATTGTACTGGAACGAATGCACCATAAAGGAACTGGGACAAATTGGTAATACGTTTGCTAGGACAAAAAGGCCATAAAAGAACTTGGACAAATGTGTCAGAAGTGTACTAGAACAATTGGGTTAGAAGTGTATTGTGACAAATGGCTCAGAAGTGTACTGGTACAAATAAGTCATCAATGTACTGGGACCAATTGGTCAGAATTGTACTTAGACAAATGGGTCAAAAGTGTATTATGACAAAAAGTGCACCATGACAAATATGTCAAAAGGGTACTGGGACAAATGGGTCAGAAATGTACTGGGATAAATGGGTCATCAGTGTACTGGGACAAATGTGTCAGAAGTTTACTGGGACAAATGGGTCAGATGTGTATTAGGACAAATGGGCAATTAAAAATCAGTTGTACCCATCATGTTTACACATTATATCAATATTAAAGCCTTTAAAATATCATGTTTGGAAGATTTCTTTTTGAATATTACGATCTGCATCTACGTGTTTTAGGAGGACATAACATAAAACATATTTTTATAGATCTATTGTCGTGATTCTAATATATTGAATACACAAACAAGTATATATATATATATATATATATATATTATATATATATATATATATACGCAAATTGATATTTTTTGTTCAAACGTATGTTTACCAAAGACTACCACAAAATGTATCAATATGAAGCCATGCAAACATTTAACAAATTCCTGTATTAATATTCATGTTTTTACATCATGTATGTAAATGTTTTTTAAATATTGATATTTCAAATGTTATTAACTGTGTCGTGTTTGTTTTGATTGATTACATTTTTTAAACATTATTCAATAATATTTATATACATGGACGTGTTGTGATTACCTCTACTAGTGACGTCTGATAAAAACACTGGCATTCATTTGTAATAAGTGTAAGAACAGTAGAGCCTTAGTGGTGCAACTAAATCAAGAACGTATGTGCGATCAATGCATACATAATTATAGTTAACACTCGCTAAACAAATACTAGCGCAATATTGAAGTAACATGACTTCAAAATCAAATTAGCTAAACCTTTAACAAAATCGATTGCCATGCGCATTACCAATGTAACCACTACTGCTGAAATATAGTGTTCCTGGTTTGGGCAACCGATTGCTGTTACAATCTAATAGCATTATTTACATCAATTGTATTTGCAACAACCATCACTTCATTTATTGGGTTTTTGTAATATTTTGGACTGTATATATTTACTGATGAAGACTTAATCAGTTTAAATGTAAATACTCCAACGCCTGTGCTTGCATAATTAGGTTGAAAGAAATAAAATACCAGAATAAACACGGAAACTTGTCGTTATTGTTACAGTAAGAGATTTTGGACTTTAAATCAGTGAACAAAATCCAAGTTCTCAGATGCAGTGTGTGTTATTGTATTTATGTTCTATATTCCACTCTTATTTTAGTGATTTAGAAACTGGTCACGAACGTAATCATGTTGAAAAGCAATATTTGCTTATTTGTGCTTTTTTAATTGTCAGTTTTGTCACCTTTGTTTGTGTGTTCTTTGATATATGTATGTCTTTTTAACTCCATCACCGTCACTCTTATTCTCATTTATATCTAAATACAAATTATTAGATGTTTTGATAGTTTTAATGATGGACACAATTTACTAAGCTTCTTAATAAATATGTCAAGATTTAGATAAGATTATCAAGGTACTAACTATTTTTGATTGTGATGATATGTTGATGACGCACTTAAACGAAGTGTACAGTTGACCTGACGTGGGTTGTCAATCAAATAAGTCAAATCAATCAAATTTCCTTAGACAAGCTGGCGATGTCTAAGTACTTTGTATTTACAAACAACGCCACGTGTCCAGTGTGCGGAGCGACAGTCGTTATCGGGTAATGTCAATTGCAGCACAATGTGCGTCAATCGGTGTTATTAGCGAAACAAATACCACCACATTATGCTCGCAAAAAAGGGGGAATCGGTGTGTTTGGTGAGATATACTTGACCGACTAACACTGAAGAAGTGTTGTAGTGTTTTGCAGCTAGTGATACTATTTAAACAAGGATAATGTACTTTAATGATGCTATTCAGTACACTTGAACACAGATGTTAAATATATGGTGATATGATGATGATGATGGTGGTGGTTGTGATGATGATGATGATGGTGACGATGGTGGTGGTGATGGTGGTGATGTTGAGGGTGAAGATGGTGATGGATTTGCAAAGTTAAATGTAAAGATTACTATTAATGACATAATAAATGCAGTTAAGTGATTGAAAAGAAATAAGTCTGCAGGTTCTGTTTGTTTTTTTGATTAATGAATATTTTACTTAAAATACTGTAAGTCTGTTCTTAATGTTAGAAATAATACTACAAATGTTAGTGTTTATGGAGAATTAGCTAGTAACCCTTTGTACATATCTCGATATATTAGAATTTTAAAATATTGGTTTAAGTTGCTAAACACAGATAATACATTATTAAATGTTATGTACTAATTGTCATATGAAGATTGCATACCTGGTAAAAAAGTGTTTGTTAACAAATGTTATACATTTATTATGTCAAAATGGATTCGCTTTTGTTGGAATCAACAAGGAAAAGCAATCGATAGAAGCTTTATTAATGTTTTTAAACAACGTTTGATTGATATTTTTTATCAAAGCTGGTACTCTGATATAGAAAGAAGCCACTTGTTACATTTATATAAATTGGTGAAATCAGAATTTGGTTATGAAAAGTATTTAGACATGTTACAAGTTGATCTAAGAACTTATATTTGCAAGATTAGACTGTCTTCTCACAATTTACACACACAAACGGGTCGTTTTTGGTAGAAACCGAATACTTCGAGCCGAAAGATACTGTATATATTGTAGGATTCTAGATAGTGAAGATGAATATCACTTCATCATTAAATGTTCATGTTTTAATACTTTAAGACGGAAATTTATTGAACGTTATTATTACGAAAACCCAAGTATATTTAAATTCATAGAACTTTTATAGAGTACTGATACAATAACAAAACTTGAAAAGCCGCATTTACACTGCGTGTTTCACTTTCTCATAACACTTAGTTCATCCTCTATATATTTTATTTGTTTAAATAGTATAAATTAGAAAAAATATTATACTTAGTCACGTGACAACAGTTTTTGAAATGTTTCATATAATAGAAATGTATGTCATGAATCCTTAACTGGATCTTACTCATATAAAGCTATCAGATCATGTATGTAAATTTGTCCACCCTGTCCAGATGTGTTGCATGTAATTCCATAGCATATAAGTCATGATCAACACCAAATTTATTGGTTTGGCAGAGGCCTTGATATTGTATCTATGGTTTGCATTGTAGCTAGGCGCACTCGCAGTAGTCGGGTCTGTATATTTATGTCTTGGTTATTCACAAATAATTATCTCCATATATAGCTATATATCTATATATCTATATATATATATAAATGTTCTATTATATGTATGTATTGTTTGATGATGTATTTATGTGCAAATCAATGAAATATATGTTCTGTTTTGTTCTGTTAAAGATATGGACAGAACATATATTGATAGAAAACTCAAGTATGACGAAATTGTAGAGTTTCAGTTAATACTTTAAGCTGTATTAATAGATAAAGTACGGTTTACGTTTTACTTAATTTTGGAATTTGTCATAAGGAACTTCGCTGCATCTGGCTTTGGTTGAAAACATCACACACGTGGTATAATTAATGGATTCAACAAACAATGTTTATTTTGCGAAGTCAATTAGGATTTATACATATGCTACCTATATGGTTTTAGGGAAATAATGCGAGCGTATATAGGGGTGATGCTATTTTTGTTACAAATAAATAATCATTTGTTGTATTATATTATTTACCCGTTATTTTTCGGGCCACTTTATGAGTGGTAATAAACCATCCATCACTGTGAAGCTGGCATGTCGCAAAGTGCCATAAACACCATTTATTACAGAATTGATAACCTATTTTTAGGGGAATCAAATATATATGTTTATTCCCATTGTTCCTTACTTTACTCTTTGCTTATATATAGGCATGCGTTCAAATGTATCATTTGCACACCATTATATAGAAGAAGAATAGTTAGCTGGGGTGGCTTCATTAATACATACCAACGCTCCTGATGACGTAGTCACATGTTCTGTGTCAAACATAACACTGTGCACTAGTTAAAGTATAAACATTATAGAAAGCACACACGATCCTGTGGTCATTTCATATCTTGGTTCTGTTTTGTTTAAACTGTGTTTAATAATAAACTAATGCCTGAAGATGTGGAAATGGATTATTAATTGCTGCAATTATCATTCTATGCATTGGGCATACAATTAACTTTCAAATTCTTTTGTAAAAAATATTTTTTTGCAACCAGTAATTAGTACATACAACATATCTGTGTTTTTCCGTAAAACTGACATCCCTGAACAATTGTAAATATATTATTCTTTAAATTGATATAGTTTTTTATAGGGAGTCGTCATCATATGAACGTTGTTTCGTTTCATTGAATTTTCATGCATATTTTGCACAAATATGATATATTCGATATGCGAATCAAAGCGATAATGATGTAGTATACATGTACTTATTAATTGTATTTCTTTAGTTCGTATTGTCTAAACTACACATTTTAAACAATTCATGTGAATGTAGTTAAATATGGTAATAAACATATTTCTAGTACGCATATAAACTATTATACATGTAACAGCCTTTCATTAATTGCTTGTCATCCCATTGGTTGACGCACTTAATAAAGTATATGGTTACTACGGTAAAACACTGTGGTAATAAAAAGCAATTCAGTTAGAAAACTGCTTAAAGTTGACTCCATTGCAGTATCTGCTCATAAAAATACACATTAATTACAGTATTGACCATCTTTGTTTTTAACAAAAGACAGTGCAGTGAAACGCCTATACTTTATTCTAAAAAAAAAGTCATCCAATGCTCTGAACTAAGTATATCTGTCTGTTTAAATCCAATAACAACTTTTTAATCAATCTAGTGATGTCTTATTGCTGTATTTGCTATGTCAACCTTTGCTCTACTCATATACAGGAAGACATTAAAATCCCTTTCAAACATTTTGAATATATTTGAAACCAACTTACATACTTAGGACATTTTGTTTATGTTACCGTCACTAGACTTTCCTGCTCATAGGAAAAGTCAATTATAAATGTTTATTTATGAACACATGCTATGTGTAAGCTTATAGCCTTTTATTATGATATTCAAAACACCTTATCCCAGTATGTTAGTTTCGCCTCAATTGACCAATTATTTCATTGATGATTTATCAAATTTTAAATACATTCTATTGTTATTGATAATGATTAATTCAGTGTTGTATGATTACACAATCTCGTTATTTCCCGTGTGATTTCACGGGTTTTTAGTTCAGAATGAAATAATCTCTAGTTTATGATTAAATATCAATGTCTAATGATGGTACAAACTTATTAGATAATTGTTATCGATCTTGGATTATTCACACACTACAGCAGTAGTAAGCATGTTTGTAAAACTATATAGTAGTTCTAATAAACGATTGCATGATCTAACACGGGAATTTCAAACTGCAAAATGTGAAAAGACTTCTAAACATTATTTGATTAATATGAAAACACGATTAATCCAAGTTATTTTTTACTTTTAATCACAAACTGAGAGAAAAAAGTCAGTAACTATTGCATAACTGCCACAGAAATCTGTCGAACAGTCAGTAAATGTTGCATAACCGCCACAGAACGAAGTCGAACAGTCAGTAACTGTTGAATAACCGTAACAGAACGTTGCCGAACAGTCAATATCTACTATATAACCGCACAGAACGCAGTCGAACCGACAGTAGCTGCTGCATAACTACCACAGAACACTGTTGAACAGTCAATAGCTGCTATATAACCGCACAGAACGCAGTCGAACCGACAGTAGCTGCTGCATAACCGCACAGAACGCTGTCGAACTAACGGTAGCTGCTGCATAACTACCACAGAACACTGTCGAACAGTCAATAGCTGCTATATAACCGCACAAAACGCAGTCGAACCGACAGTAGCTGCTGCACAACCGCACAGAACGCAGTCGAACTAACAGCAGCTGCTGCATAACTATAACAGAACACTGTCGAACAGTCAATAGCTGCTATATAACCGCACAGAACGCAGTCAAACCGACAGTAGCTGCTGCATAACCGCACAAAACGCTTTCGAACTGACAGTTTCTGCTGCATAACTGTCACAGAACGCTGTCGACCAGTCAGTAGCTGCTATATAACTGCCACAGAACGCTGTCGAACAGTCAATAGCTGCTGCAAAACCGTCACAGAACGCTGTCGAACAGCAAGTTGCTGCTGCATTACCGCCACAGAACGCTGTCGAACTGTCAGAAACTGTTGTATAACTGCCACAGAACGCTGTCGAACAGTCAAAAGCTGCTACATAACCGCCAAAAGACACTTTCGATCAGTCAGTAGCTGCAGCATAACTGCCACTGAATGCTGTCAAACAGCCAGTAGCTGCTGTATAACTGCTACAAAACGTTGTCGAACAGCCAGTAGCTACTGTATAACTGCCACAGAACACAGTCGAACTGTCAGTAGCTGTTGTATAATTGCCAAAGAACGATGTCGAACAGACAGTAGCTGTTGTATAACTGCCACAGAACGCTGTCGAACTGTCAGTAGCTTTTGTATAATTGCCAAAGAACGATGTCGAACAGACAGTAGCTGTTGTAAAACTGCCACAGAACGCTGTCGAACTGTCAGTAGCTTTTGTATAATTGCCAAAGAACGATGTCGAACAGACAGTAGCTGTTGTATAACTGCCACAGAACGCTGTCGAACTGTCAGTAGCTGTTGTATAATTGCCAAAGAACGATGTCGAACAGACAGTAGCTGTTGTATAATGGCCAAAGAACGATGTCGAACAGACAATAGCTGTTGTAAAACTGCCACAGAACGCTGTCGAACTGTCAGTAGCTGTTGTATAATGGCCAAAGAACGATGTCGAACAGACAATAGCTGTTGTAAAACTGCCACAGAACGCTGTCGAACTGTCAGTAGCTGTTGTATAATGGCCACAGAACGCTGTCGAACTGTCAGTAGCTGTTGTATAATTGCCAAAGAACGATGTCGAACAAACAGTAGCTGTTGTATAACTGCCAAAGAACGCTGTCTTACTGTCATTAGCTGTTGTATAATTGCCAAAGAACGATGTCGAACAGACAGTAGCTGTTGTATAATGGCCAAAGAACGATGTCGAACAGACAATAGCTGTTGTAAAACTGCCACAGAACGCTGTCGAACTGTCAGTAGCTGTTGTATAATGGCCAAAGAACGATGTCGAACAGACAATAGCTGTTGTAAAACTGCCACAGAACGCTGTCGAACTGTCAGTAGCTGTTGTATAATTGCCAAAGAACGATGTCGAACAAACAGTAGCTGTTGTATAACTGCCAAAGAACGCTGTCTTACTGTCATTAGCTGTTGTATAATTGCCAAAGAACGATGTCGAACAGACAGTAGCTGTTGTATAATGGCCAAAGAACGATGTCGAACAGACAATAGCTGTTGTAAAACTGCCACAGAACGCTGTCGAACTGTCAGTAGCTGTTGTATAATGGCCAAAGAACGATGTCGAACAGACAATAGCTGTTGTAAAACTGCCACAGAACGCTGTCGAACTGTCAGTAGCTGTTGTATAATGGCCACAGAACGCTGTCGAACTGTCAGTAGCTGTTGTATAATTGCCAAAGAACGATGTCGAACAAACAGTAGCTGTTGTATAACTGCCAAAGAACGCTGTCTTACTGTCATTAGCTGTTGTATAATTGCCAAAGAACGATGTCGAACAGACAGTAGCTGTTGTATAACTGCCACACAACGCTGTCGAACTGTCAGTAGCTGTTGTATAATTGCCAAAGAACGATGTCGAACAGACAGTAGCTGTTGTATAACTGCCACAGAGCACTGTCGAACTGTCAGTAGCTGTTGTATAATTGCCAAAGAACGATGTCGAACAGACAGTAGCTGTTGTATAACTGCCGCAAAACACAGTCAAACTGTAAGTAGCTGTTGTATAATTGCCAGAGAACATGTCGAACAGACAGTAGCTGTTGTATAACTTACACAGAGCGCTGTCGAACAGACAATAACTGTTGTATAACTGCCACAGAACGCAGTCGAACTGTAAGTAACTGTTGTATAATTGCCAAAGAACGATGTCGAACAGAGAGTAGCTGTTGTTTAACTGCCATAAAACGCTGTCGAACTGTCAGTAGCAGTTGTATAACTGCCAAAAAACATGTCGAACAGCCAGTAGCTGATGCACAATCGACACAGAACGCTGTCGAACAGCGAGAAGCTGCTGCATAACTGCCACAGAACGCTGTCGAACTGTCAGAAACTGTTGTATAACTGCCAGAAGACGCTCTCGAACAGTCAGGAGCTGCAGCATAACTGCCACAGAATGCTGTAAAACAGCTTGTAGATGCTGTATAACAGCTACAAAACGTTGTCGAACAGCCATTAGCTGCTGTATAACTACCACAGAACGCAGTCAAACTGTAAGTAGCTGTTGTATAATTGCCAAAGAACGATGTGGAACAGTCAGTAGCTGCTGCAAAACCGCCACAGAACGCTGTTGAACAGCAAGTTGCTGCTGCATAACCGCCACAGAACGCTGTCGAACTGTCAGAAACTGCTGTATAACTGCCACAGAACGCTGTCGAACAGTCAGTAACTGCTACATAACCGCCAAAGGACACTCTCGAACAGTCAGTAGCTGCAGTATAACTGCCACTGAATGCTGTCAAACAGCCAGTAGCTGCTGTATAACTGCTATAAAACGTAGTCGAACAGCCAGTAGCTGCTGTATAACTGACACAGAACACAGTCGAACTATCAGTAGCTGTTGTATAATTGCCAAAAAACGATGTCGAACAGACAGTACCTGCTGTATAACAGCCACAAAACGCTGTCGAACTGTCAGTAGCAGTTGTATAACTGCCAAAAAACCATGTCGAACAGCCAGTAGCTGCTGCATAACCGCCACAGAACGCTGTCGAACAGCGAGTAGCTGCAGCATAACTGCCACAGAATGCTGTTAAACAGCCAGTAGATGCTGTATAACTGCTACAAAACGTTGTCGAACAGCCAGTAGCTACTGTACATGTATAACTGCCACAGAACGCAGTCGAACTGTAAGTAGCTGTTGTATAATTGCCAAAGAACGATGTCGAACAGACAGTACCTGCTGTATGACAGCCACAAAACGCTGTCGAACTGTCAGTCATTGGTGTATTACTGCCTAAAAACCATGTCGAACAGCCAGTAGCTGCTGCATAACCGCCACAGAACGCTGTCGAACAGGAAGTAGCTGCTGCATAACTGCCACAGAACGCTGTCGAACTGTCAGAAACTATTGTATAACTGCCACAGGACGCTCTCGAACAGTCAGGAGCTGCAGCATAACTGCCACAGAATGCTGTAAAACAGCCAGTAGATGCTGTATAACTGCTACAAAACGTTGTCAAACAGCCAGTAGCTGCTGTATAACTGCCACAGAACGCAGTCCGAACTGTAAGTAGCTGTTGTATAATTGCCAAAGAACGATGTCGAACAGACAGTAGCTGTTGTATAACTGCCTAAAAACGCTGTCGAACTGTCAGTAGCAGTTATGTAACTGCCAAAAAAACATGTCGAACAGCCAGTATCTGCTGCATAACCGACACAGAACGCTGACGAACAGCGAGAAGCTGCTGCATAACTGCCACAGAACGCTGTCAAACTGTCAGAAACTGTTGTATAACTGCCACAGGACGCATTCGAACAGTCAGGAGCTGCAGCATACATGTAACTGCCACAGAATGCTGTAAAACAGCCAGTAGATGCTGTATAACTGCTACAAAACGTTGTCGAACAGCCAGTACCTGCTGTATAATTGCCACAGAACGCAGTCCAACTGTAAGTAGCTGTTGTATAATTGCCAAAGAACGATGTGGAACAGTCAGTAGCTGCTGCAAAACCGCCACAGAACGCTGTTGAACAGCAAGTTGCTGCTGCATAACCGCCACAGAACGCTTTCGAACTGTCAGAAACTGTTGTATAACTCCCGCAGAATGCTGTCAAACTGCCAGCAGCTGTTGTATAACTGCCACCGAAAGCTTATGAACAGCCGGTTACTGTTGTATAACTGCCACATAAAGCTGTCGAACAGTCAGTAGCTGCTGTTAAAGCACCACAGGATGCTATCGAACTGTCAGTCACTGCTGTATTACCGCCAAAGAACGCTGTTGAACAGTCAGTAGCTGCTAAAAAACTGCCAAAAAATGCTGTCGAACAGTCAGTAGCTGCTATATAACCACCACAGGACGCTGTCGAACTGTCAGTAGCTGCTTTATAACTGCCACAGGACGCTGTCGAACTGTCAGTAGCTGCTTTATAACTGCCACAGAACATTGCTGAACAGCGAGTAGCTGCTGTATAACTGCCACAGAACGCTGTCGAAGAGTCAGTAACTGTGGAATAACTGACACAGAACGCTGTCCACGCTGTCGAACAGTCAGTAACTGTTGTATAACTGACACAGAACGCTATCGAACTGTCAGTAACTGCTGTATAACTGCCACAGAACGCTGTCGAACAGACAGTAACTGTGGTATAACTGCCACAGAACGCTATCGAACAGTCAGTAACTGCTGTATAACTGCCACAGAACGCTGTCGAACAGTCAGTATCTGCTGTATAACTGCCACAGAACGCTATCGAACAGTCAGTAACTGTTGCATAACTGCAACAGAAAGCTGTCGGAAAGTCAGTAGCTGCTGCATAACCACCAAATAACGCTGTCGAACAGTCAGTAGCTGCTGCATAACCGCCACAGAACGATGACGAACAGTCAGTAACTGCTGCATAACCGCCACAGGACGCTGTCGAATTGTCAGTAATTGTTATATAACCGACACAGAACGCTGTCGGACAGTAAGTAACTGTTGTATACCTGCTACAAGCGCTGTCGAAAAGACAGTAATAGTTGTATAACTGCCACAGGACACTGTCGAACACTCAGTAGCTGCTGCAAAACCGCCACAAGACGCTGTCGAACTGTCAGTAATTGTTGTATAACTGCCACATAACGCTGTCGGACAGTCAGTAACTGTTGTATAACTGCCACAGGACGCTGTTGAACAGTCAGTAGCTGTTGTATATCCGCCACATGTCGATGTCGAAAAGTAGGTAGATGCTGTATAACCGTCACAGAATGCTGTCAAACAGTCTGTTCCTGCTGGATAACCACCACAGGACGCTGTCAAATTGTCAGTAACTGTTGTATAACCGCCAGAGAACGCTGTCGAACAGTCCGTAGCTAATGTATAACTGCAACTGAACGCTTTCGAACAGTCAGTAGCTGCTGTATAATTGCCACAGAACGCTGTTGAACAGTCAGTAGCTGCTGAATAACCGCTGTCGAACAGTTAGTTTCTACTGTATAACTGCCACAGAACACTGTCGAACAGTCAGTAACTGCTGCATAACCGCCACTGAACGCTGTTGAAATGTCAATAGCTGCCATATAACTGCCAGAGAACGCTATCGAAAAGCTAGTAGCTGCTGTATAACTGCCATAGAACAGTGTCGAACAGCCATTAGCTGCTGTATAACTGCCACAGAACAGTGTCGAACAGCCAGTATCTGTTATATAACTGCCACAGAAATCTGTCGAATAGCCAGTAACTGTTGTATAACTGCCATAGAACGCTGTCGAACAGTCAGTAGCTGTTGTATAACTGCCACAGAACGCTGTCGAACAGACAATAACTGTTGTATAACTGACACAGAACGCTGTCGAACAGTCTGTAACTGTTGTATAACCGCCACAGAAAGCTGTTGAACAGACAGTAACTGTTGTATTACTGCCACAGAACGCTGTCGAACTGTCAATATATGTTGTATAACAGCCACAGAATGCTGTCGAACAGTCAGGGACTGCTACATAACTGTCACAGAACGCTGTCGAACAGTCAGTGGCTATTGTATAACCGTCACAGAACGCTGTCGGAAAGTCAGGAAATGTTGTATAACCGCCACAGAACGCAGTCGAACAGTCAGTTACTGTTGTATAACTGCCACAGAACAATGTAAAACAGTCAGTAGCTGCTGTATAACCGCCACAGAACGTTGTGGAACAATCAGTACCTGTTGTATAAAAGCCACAAAACGCTGTCTAACTGTCAGAAGCTGTTATACAACCGCCACAGAACACTGTGAGAGTGTCAGTAGATGCTGTATAGTCGCCAAAGAACGTTGTCGAACCGTCTGTAGCTGTTGTATAACCGCCACAAAACGCCGTCGATCAGTAGCTGTTGTATAAGGTCTCACTGAACAATTACCTCCCTTGCATGACGGTAGCAAGATTATTACGCCCAAGAAATTAGAGCTGTGTAAAGCGGTTGGGTAATTTTTTTTTTAAAAATGCATAAAATGTCATATTTCTTTGTGCATATGGGAACATTGGAACATTTTCATGATTTCTGCAAAGTTTGGGTGACCCTGGGAACTGTTTGATGATGCTATAGCAGTTTAAAGATGCGTAGTGATACACTGCAACAAATGGGCAGAATTGTCAAAAATGAAGGGGTGCCATCAAACCATCGAAATTGTGAAAAAGCAACCTGGTCAACCCCATGTTTTTTTCTGCATATTTGGACCAACAGAGGACTATCTATGGGAATAAGGCACTTTTAGAACCATTGGTAATGTATCCAGTGTTCCAGAAGTGCATGTCTCTATATGTAGAACAGTACAAAATTAATTGGTGTGTGAGACGTTCAAGAATCGGATCATTTTCGGTAGACGCTGGGAGGAAACTGCATCTTTGTGATTCAGATTTACTTTCTTTTTGAAAATATGTCACTTTCTATGGGAAATACTGTATTTGAAACCTCTAAATGGAAAAATAAATGTATTTTTTTGTGAAAAATGGATGACTTTGAGTGTAATAGAGAAGTGTCACACAGGCAAAACCAAACTTGAAGCTAAAACAGTAAAGCAAATAGGGCAATGAGACTGAGCAGCTGAAAATTTGTCATGGAAATGTTGGAATCAGGATTTATTCAATTCAATGGAAGGAACAAAAAGTGAGATCATCTATTTAACTGAAAAAGAAATGATCATGTATGCAAATATGCTTTGCTGCATCATGTGATAAGACTTGATTTTAGCCATCTGTCTCAAAATCCTGGCTAAAATGAATAGAAGTTTGCACTTAAAAACACTTGAAAGTCACACGCAGAGACAGTGATGCTAATATATCACAACAAAAGCATGTCTAGAGCATTCACTGCATCCAGATTTCATGATTCATGTAAGTTAAACCATTTTTTTGTGTTAGAAACTCATTATTTATGTATAATTCATACCCCACCCACATAAAAATGGTAACATTTGTCGCAATACTGTTTCCACTCTTTAGCGCATGCTTTTTGACAATACGGTTGGTCGCGTATGAGCAATATTGTTTTTATGTCGCTGTTTATCAATTAATATTATATTGATCATGAATTATGGAGAAATTTCCTGTTTCATTATTTTGTCATTGATATTTGTTATCAACAGCTCTGTATCCAGTTTTCGATATACCGACCGCCAAACTGTTGCGTTTCATTTTAATGGTATGGCGTATGACTGCCATTTTTGTTTTACTGTCATTTTTTTCTCCTCATTGTTGATATTTATGCGGCTGGGTCTGGCTTATACACAGTATTTACCTACTCTTGGACATTCAGGTAAATGGTAAAATGCGACATCTTTGAAATGACGCGAAACAGATTCGCGTAATAATTTCTCAGCGTTTAGTTAACCTGTGCTTGAAACTTTTATACCATCATCTGATTTCTTTCGGTTGTTCTTCTTACTTTTTTTTCAAATAAAAATACATGATGCTTGCTATAGAATATAGATTTTTCTCATTGAAGATGATGTTTTTTCAATGTCTGTTATTGAATGTGTACAATATTTTTCTCCACATTCAACAGTATAGCATTCTCAAATATGACAATTTCTAATTTTCATATAATTATTGCAACAACTCTATTTTAACTGCCCATTTTTTTATGCCAGTTTTGGAAAATCTGTAAAGAAACGAGTCATCTCGCGACAAATATTTCTTATAGCGATATTCTTTGATATATTTATTTCAAACTAATTTGTCGTAAAGAGATGCGCTTTGGCAAACCGTCTTTTTGCAATGAGCTTATCGGTCCAGCCAAATATGCTGTATCCATATTTTGTCTCATTTTCATTCATTGTTTCATTTTCTTGCTTTAAAGTGATTTTCATGAACACTTTACTTTCATTTGCTATTTTTATTGATAAAATAAACAAAATAGTATAGGAATATAATATATGCCTAATAGATACCTCAATTGGTAAGGGATATATTCATAGTTGGTAATGAATCTAATGCATGTACAAAAGTATGTTATTCATTCATGTATTGAAAAAGGGGGCATGGTTAGTGTCAGTGACATGCAAATTATTGCTGGGCACCTTCAAACATTAATATTTGTTTGTTATAGATATAAAAAAAGTCAAATATATAGTTTGCAACAAAACGGAGCATTATTTGAAGCAAAAACAACTATTTATCCATATATGGTCATGTATTTTGACACTTAAGTTATGTAATGTTGCATATACAATAAAATGAATATGCAGTCAGATAGATACACTATAGGAGGCAATACAAGGACATTTTCAAACTATTTCTTTTTCTAGAATTATTTTTATTAAGGTACAATGGCTAAAAAAATTTGGCAGTTTTTCCTGTTTTCGAGTCGTCCGAAACTGATTTATGTATGTGTGACCGCCATCTTATTTTGGTGCACGAATTCGAAAACAGTTGCGCGATGAATTCGAAAGGCGTACTTTTATATTTAGAAATGGTAAAGGTTTGTTCGACAAAAATTTCAGTCACATGTCATGACAATATCTACTCTTCAAGGTCTCACTGAACAATTACCTCCCTTGCATGACGGTAGCAAGATTATTACGCCCAAGAAATTAGAGCTGTGTAAAGCGGTTGGGTAATTTTTTTTTTAAAAATGCATAAAATGTCATATTTCTTTTTGCATATGGGAACATTGGAACATTTTCATGATTTCTGCAAAGTTTGGGTGACCCTGGGAACTGTTTGATGATGCTATAGCAGTTTAAAGATGCGTAGTGATACACTGCAACAAATGGGCAGAATTGTCAAAAATGAAGGGGTGCCATCAAACCATCGAAATTGTGAAAAAGCAACCTGGTCAACCCCATGTTTTTTTCTGCATATTTGGACCAACAGAGGACTATCTATGGGAATAAGGCACTTTTAGAACCATTGGTAATGTATCCAGTGTTCCAGAAGTGCATGTCTCTATATGTAGAACAGTACAAAATTAATTGGTGTGTGAGACGTATAACCGCCACAGAACACTGTCGAACAATCAGTAGCTGGTGTAAAACCACAACAAACGTTGTCGAACTGTCAGTAGCTGCTGTATAACTGACACAGAACGATGTCGAACTGTCAGTAGCTGCTGCACAACCGCAACAGGACGATGTCGAACTGTCAGTAGCTGCTGTATAACCGCCAAAGAACGCTGTCGAACTGTCAGTAGCTGCTGCATAACCGCCACAGAACGCCGTCGAACCGTCAGTATTTGCTGTATACCTGCCACAGAACTCTTTCGAACAGTCAGTATATGCTGCATAACGGCCATAGAACACTGTCGAACTGACAGTAGCTGCTGTATAACTGCTCCAGAACGTTGTCGAACAGTCAGTAGTTGCTGCATAAACGCCACAGAACGCCGTCGAACCGTCAGTAGTTGCGGTATAACTGCCACAGAACTCTTTCGAACTGTCAGTATATGCTGCATAACGGCCATAGAACGCTGTCGAACAGACAGTAGCTGCTGTATAACTGCTACAGAACGCTGTTGAACAGCCAGTAGCTGCTGTATAACTGCTGAAGAACGCTGTCGAACAGACAGTAGCTGCTGTATAACTGCTACAGAACGCTGTTGAACAGCCAGTAGCTGCTGTATAACTGCCACAGAACGCTGTCGAACAGTCAGCAGCTGTTGTATAATAGCCACAGAACGATGTCGAACAGTCAGTAACTGCTGCATAACCGCCACTGAACGCCGTCGAATCGTCAATAGTTGCTGTATAACTGCCACAGAACTCTTTCGAACAGTCAGTATATGCTGCATAACTGCCATAGAAAGCTGTCAAACAGACAGTAGCTGCTGTATAACTGCTACAGAACGCTGTTGAACAGCCAGTAGCTACTGTATAACTTGCACAGAACGCTGTCGAACAGTCAGCAGCTGTTGTATAATAGCCACAGAACGATGTCAAACAGTTAGTAGTTGTTGTATTACTGCCACAGAACGCTGTCGAACTGTCAGCAGCTGCTGCATAACCGCCACAGAACGCCATTGAACAGTCAATAGCTTGCTGTATAACTGCCACAGAACACTTTCGAACAGTCAGTATATGCTGCATAACTGCCATAGAAAGCTGTCAAACAGACAGTAGCTGCTGTATAACTGCTACAGAACGTTGTTGAACAGCCAGTAGCTACTGTATAACTTGCACAGAACGCTGTCGAACAGTCAGCAGCTGTTGTATAATAGCCACAGAACGATGTCAAACAGTTAGTAGTTGTTGTATTACTGCCACAGAACGCTGTCGAACTGTCAGCAGCTGCTGCATAACCGCCACAGAACGCCATTGAACAGTCAATAGTTGCTGTATAACTGCCACAGAACACTTTCGAACAGTCAGTACATGCTGCATAACTGCCATAGTACGCTGTCGAACAGACAGACAGTAGCTGCTGTATAACTGCTACAGACCGCTGTTGAACAGCCAGTAGCTGCTGTATAACTGCTACAGAACGCTGTCGAACAGCCAGTATCTGCTGTATAACTGCTACAGAACGCTGTCGAACAGACAGTAGCTGCTGTATAACTGCTACAGAACGCTGTTGAACAGCCAGTAGCTGCTGTATAACTGCCACAGAACGCTGTCGAACAGTCAGCAGCTGTTGTATAATAGCCACAGAACTCTTTCGAACAGTCAGTATCTGCTGCATAACTGCTACCGAACGCTGTCGAACAGTCAGTAGCTATTGTATAACCGCTACAGAACGCTGTCGTACAGTCTTAAGCTGCAGCATAATCGCCACAGGACGCTGTTTAACTGTCAGTATCTGATGTATAACTTCCACTTAACGCTACCGAACAGCAAGTAGCTGCTGTATAAATGTTACAGAACGCCGTCGAACCGTCAATAGCTGCTGTATAACTACCACAGAATTCTATCGAATAGTCAGTCGCTGCTGTATAACCGCCATAGAACTATGTCGAACACAGTTCAATTCAATTCAAATTTATTCAGGTATATTAGATCATTATACAACATATATATATATCATGATACTCAAATAACAGTAATAAATCAAGGAAAATAAATAAGTAAAATAAATAATTATAGTACTAATCTGAAAATTAAAGATCTTATAACCTGGAATAACCCATTAAAGCAACAAACACGCTTATTTCCAACGGGGTCCCTTCATTTCCAACGGGGTCGCTGTCAGTAACTGTTGTATAACTGCCACAGAACGCTGACGAACTGTCAGTAACTGCTATTAAACCGCCAAAGAACCACGTAGAAATGTCAATAGCTGCTGCATAACCGCCACAAGACGCTGTCGAACTGTCATTAACTGTTGTATAACTGCCACAGAACGCTGTCGAACTGACAATAACTGTTCTATAACTGCCAAAGAATGCTGTCAAACAGTCAGTAGCTGATGTATAAACCCACAGGACGCTGTCAAACAGTCAGTAACTGCTGTATAACTGCCACATAACGCTGTCGAACAGCCAGTAGCTGCTGTATAACTGCCAAAGAATGCTGTCGAACAGCCAGAAGCTGCTGCATAACCGCCGAAGAACGCTGTCAAACAGTAAGTAGCTGTTGGAAAACCGCCACAGAACGCTGTCTGACAAACAGTATCTGATGCATTTCCGCCACAGAACGCTGGCGAACAGCCAGTATCTGTTACATAAACGCCAAAGAATGCTGTCAAACACCTATTAACTGCTGCATAACAGCCACAGAACGCTGTCAAACAGCCAGCAGCTGTTCGATAACAGCCACAGAACGCTGCTGTGTAATCACCACTGAACGGTGTCGAACAGTCAGAAGCTGCTGTATGACCGCCACAGAACACTGTCGAATAGTCAGTAGCTGCTGTATAACTGCAACAAGACGCTGTCGAACGTCAGTAACTGTTGTATAACCGCAAGAGAACGCTGTCGAACATTCGGTAACTGTTGTATAATAGCCACAGAACGATGTCGAACAGTCAGTAGCTGATATATACCTGCTCTAAAATGCAGTTGAACAGTCAGTTACTGCTGTATAACTGCTACAGAACGCTGTCGAACAGTATGTAGCTGTTGTATACTGCTACAGAGCGCTGTCGAGCAGCCAAAAGCTGCTGTATGTATTCCATATAACGCTATCGAACAGTCAGTAGCAGCTGTACATGTATAACTGTCACAGAATGCTGTCGAACAGTCAGTAGCTGCTGTATAACCGCCTCATAGCGCTGTCGAACAGTCAGTAACTGCTTTAAAACTGCCACAGAACGCTGTCAAACCGCCAGTCGCTACTGTATAACTGCCACAGAACGCTGTCGAACAGACAGTAACTGTTGTATAACTGACACAGAACGCTGTCGAAAGGACAGGTAACTTTTGTATAACTACCACAAGACGCTGTCCAACAGTCTGTAACTGTTGTATAACTGACACAGAACACTGTCAAACAGACAGTAACTGTTGTATAACTACCACAGAACGCTGTCCAACAGTCTGTAACTGTTGTATAACTGACACAGAACACTGTCAAACAGACAGTAACTGTTGTATAACTGACACAGAACGCTGTCGAACAGTCAGTAACTGTTGTATAACTGACACAGAACACTGTCGAACAGACAGTAACTGTTGTATAACTGACACAGAACGCTGTCGAACAGACAGTAGCTGTTGTATAACTGACACAGAACGCTGTCGAACAGACAGTAGCTGTTGTATAACTGACACAGAACGCTGTCGAATAGTCAGTAGCTGTTGTACAACTGCCACAGAACGCCGTCGTACAGACAGTAACTGTTGTATAACTGACACAGATCGCTGTCGAACAGACAGTAACTGTTGTATAACTGCCACAGAACGCTGTCCAACAGTCTGTAACTGTTCTATAACTGCCAAAGAACGCTGTCAAACAGTCTGTAACTGTTGTATAACTGACACAGAACGCTGTCGAACAGACAGTAACTGTTGTATAACCGCCACAGAACGCTATCCAACAGTCTGTAGCTGTTGTACAACTGCCACAGAACGCCGTCGTACAGACAGTAACTGTTGTATAACTGACACAGAACGTTGTTGAACAGACAGAAACTGTTGTATAACTGACACAGAACGCTGTCGAACAGACAGTAACTGTTGTATAACCGCCACATAACGCTGTCCAACAGTCTGTAACTGTTGTATAACTGACACAGAACGTTGTCGAACAGACAGTAGCTGTTGTATAACTGCCACAGAACGCTGTCGAACAGACAGTAACTGCTGTATAACTGCCACAGAACGCTGTCGAACTGTCAGTAGCTGCTGTCTAACTGCCACAGAACGCTGTCGAACAGTCAGTAACTGATGTATAACGGCTACCAACCGCTTTCGAACAGTCTGTAGCTGTTGCATAACCGCCACAGAACATTGTCGAACAGTCAGAGCTGCTGTATAACTGCAACTGAACGCTGTCGAACTGTCAGTTACTGCTGTATAAATGGCACAGAACGCTGTCGAAGAGTCAGTAACTATTGTATAACCGCCACAGAACTGCTGTCGAACAGTCAGTAACTGATGTATAACCACCACAGAACGCTGTCGAACTGTCATTAGCTGCTGCATAACTGCCACAGAACGGTGTCGAACAGTCAATTACTGCTTTAAATCTGCCACAGAACGCTGTCGAACTGTCAATAGCTTCTGTTTAACTGCCACAGAACGCTGTCGAGCAGTCAGTAACTGGTGTATAACGGCTACCAAACGCTTTCGAACAGTCTGAAGCTGTTGCATAACCGCCACAGAACATTGTCGAACAGTCAGAAGCTGCTGTATAACTGCCACTGAACGCTGTCGAACAAGTCAGTTACTGCTGTATCAATGGCACAGAACGCTGTCGAACAGTCAGTAGCTGCTGTATAACTGCCACAGAACGCTGTCGAACTGTCATTAGCTGCTGTATAACTGCCACAGAACGCTGTCGAACAGTCAATTACTGCTTTAAATCTGCCACAGAACGCTGTCGAACAGTCAGTAGCTGCTGTATAACTGCTACAGAACGCTGTCGAACAGTCAGTAGCTGCTGTATAACTGCTACAGAACGCTGTCAAACAATCAGTAGCTGCTGTATAACTGCTACAGAACACTGTCGAACTGTCAGTAGCTGCTGTTTAACTGCCACAGAACGCTGTCGAACAGTCAGTAACTGGTGTATAACGGCTACCAAACACTTTCGAACAGTCTGAAGCTGTTGCATAACCGCCACAGAACATTGTCGAACAGTCAGAAGCTGCTGTAAAACTGCCACTGAACGCTGTCGAACAGTCAGTTACTGCTGTATCAATAGCACAGAACGATGTCAAACAGTCAGTAGCTGCTGTATAACGGCCACAGAACGCTGTCGAACTGTCATTAGCTGCTGTATAACTGCCACAGAACGCTGTAGAACAGTCAATTACTGCTTTAAATCTGCCACAGAACGCTTGTCGAACTGTCAGTAGCTGCTGTTTAACTGCCACAGAACGCTGTCGAGCAGTCAGTAACTGGTGTATAACTGCTACCAAACGCTTTCGAACAGTCTGAAGCTGTTGCATAACCGCCACAAAACATTGTCGAACAGTCAGAAGCTGCTGTATAACTGCCACTGAACGCTGTCGAACAGTCAGTTACTGCTGTATCAATGGCACAGAACGCTGTCGAACAGTCAGTAGCTACTGTATAACTGCCACAGAACGCTGTCGAACTGTCATTAGCTGCTGTATAACTGCCACAGAACACTGTCGAACAGTCAATTACTGCTTTAAATCTGCCACAGAACGCTGTCGAACAGTCAGTAGCTGCTGTATAACTGCTACAGAACGCTGTCGAACAGTCAGTAGCTGCTGTATAACTGCTACAGAACGCTGTCAAACAATCAGTAGCTGCTGTATAACTGCTACAGAACACTGTCGAACTGTCAGTAGCTGCTGTTTAACTGCCACAGAACGCTGTCGAACAGTCAGTAACTGGTGTATAACGGCTACCAAACACTTTCGAACAGTCTGAAGCTGTTGCATAACCGCCACAGAACATTGTCGAACAGTCAGAAGCTGCTGTAAAACTGCCACTGAACGCTGTCGAACAGTCAGTTACTGCTGTATCAATAGCACAGAACGATGTCAAACAGTCAGTAGCTGCTGTATAACGGCCACAGAACGCTGTCGAACTGTCATTAGCTGCTGTATAACTGCCACAGAACGCTGTAGAACAGTCAATTACTGCTTTAAATCTGCCACAGAACGCTGTCGAACTGTCAGTAGCTGCTGTTTAACTGCCACAGAACGCTGTCGAGCAGTCAGTAACTGGTGTATAACTGCTACCAAACGCTTTCGAACAGTCTGAAGCTGTTGCATAACCGCCACAAAACATTGTCGAACAGTCAGAAGCTGCTGTATAACTGCCACTGAACGCTGTCGAACAGTCAGTTACTGCTGTATCAATGGCACAGAACGCTGTCGAACAGTCAGTAGCTACTGTATAACTGCCACAGAACGCTGTCGAACTGTCATTAGCTGCTGTATAACTGCCACAGAACACTGTCGAACAGTCAATTACTGCTTTAAATCTGCCACAGAACCCTGTCGAACAGTCAGTAACTGTTGCATAACCGCCACAGAACGCTTTCGAAATGTCAGTAGCTGCTGCATAACTGCCACAGAACGCTGTCGAACAATCAGTAGTTGCTGTATAACTGCCACATAACTCTGTCGAACAGTCAGTAGCTGCTGTATAACTACCACATAACTCTGTCGAACAGTCAGTAGCTGCTTTATAACTGCCACATAACGCTGTCGAACAGTCAGTAACTGCTATATAACTGCCACAGAACGCTGTCCAACATTCAGTAACTGTAGAAAAAACCGCCACAGAACGCTGTCGAACTGTCAGTAAGTGTTGTATAACTGCCACAGAACGCTGTCCGACAGTCAGTTACTGTGGTATAACCGTCACAAAACGCTGGCATTACCTCTTTATTCATTTTAGAATCACGCAGTAGTTTATGTCAGTTAGGCTTATCCTATTTTTTGGTTAAAAAACAATTCAAAGTCAGATTCTTGCATAGGAACTGTAGTAATACTGCAATAAATCCTGAGGCTTTCTTTCACCATATAACATGTATTTCCTCTCTAATGCCTTTACCAAATAAATTTTTAATAACTTCGTGATGAAGTTTAATAAAGTTGTGCGCATGATCATCTACTGAGAACGATACCACTGAGTACTGAGAACATGATGTCATCATATCATGATTCCCCGAGATATTAAATTCCATGTTTAGTAGAATGAGGATTAACTTCTCTCCTGACAAACGTTACAGGTGGTAATAAATAGATTGTTCTGAGTGCAACAAAAATGGTATAGATATATGCATCGTGTCTAAATGAATCACGATTTCAAAGTTTTATTAAAAAAAATAATATTACACGTGATATAGCATTGTTTTGCATTAACAAGGGGTTTCTTGTAGCATGATCAAGTTTTCATGAATATTGTCGGTCGTGGGACATGATGTTTTGTCATGTATCAACTGAGCATGTTCTCTTAATACGACAGTTTTATAAGAGTGCATCCGATAAATAAGGGAGTATATCCATAATGTTTTATAGTATATGCAGTATTTCTACTTATTGTATGGTGTGTATGCGAGATCAAACAAGTGCATGCATAACGATAGGCTATACTAACATTTCAAAGTGACGTCATTACTATTAATTAATTAGTATAAATGTTTGTATTATTTACAGCTACACACTGTACCGCTGATTTTTATAGATACTAAGCGATAATGTTATTTATTGTTAGTAAATACATTTTTAGGGTAAAATGGTCAAATGGAAGCAGAAAACGCAATAATAAAGCATTCTTATATTTACTATGAGTGTATGTTCGTGATTTCGGGCTCGGTCCGGTAACCTCTAAAACAACACGTATTGTCCAGGAAACAATCAATAATCCTCATTATCATCAACATCATTATCTATAGTAATCGCATCTCTCCGGAAGAGTATTCTCGCGATGGGTTATACAGCGATTCACATCTCTTGTTATCGAGCTAAAATAAGTATATACATTAACATGATAAAACTCAGAAGACGTCTTCTCGCTACCGAATTCTTCTGAAGAGGCAAATGAAACAGGCTACAGATCAATGTGTATGTCTCTGTATTTGTAAGTTGATAGCATTACGGTGATATTTTACCTATTGCGTCTCGACTCTATGATTTAACGACGTGGATGGGAGCGAGGTCCGATGCACACGTATACTAGGTTTACACTCCCTATATCAAAGTCCGGACCGCGCGTAAACTAGGTTTACACTCCCTATATCGAAGTCCGGTCAGCACGTATACTAGGTTTACACTCCTTATATCGAAGTTCGGTCCGCACGTATACTAGGTTTACATCCTTATATCGAAGTCCGGACCGCACGTATACTAGGTTTACACTCCCTATATCGAAGCCGGTCCGCACGTATAATAGGTTTACACTCCCTATATCGAAGTCCGGTCCGCACGTATACTAGGTTTACACTTCCTATATCGAAGTCCAGACCGCTGATTATACTAAGTTAACACTCCCTATATCGAAGCCGGTCCGCACGTATACTAGATTTTCACTCCCTATATCGAAGCCGGTCCGCACGTATACTAGGTTTTCACTCCCTATATCGAAGTCCGGACCGCACGTTTACTAGGTTTACACTTCCTATACTAGGTTTACACTCCCAATATCGAAGTCCGGTCCGCACGTATACTAGGTTTTCACTCCCTATATCGAGGTCCGGTCCGCACGTTTACTAGGTTTACACTTCCTATACTAGGTTTACACTCCCTATATCGAAGGCCGGACCGCACATATACTAAGTTAACACTCCCTATATCGAAGCCGGTCCGCACGTATTCTAGATTTTCACTCCCTATATCGAAGCCGGTCCGCACGTATACTAGGTTTTCACTCCCTATATCGAAGCCGGTCCTCACGTATACTAGGTTTGTACTCCCTATATCGAAGTCCGGACCGCACGTTTACTAGATTTTCACTCCCTATACTAGGTTTACACTCCCTATATCGAAGTCCGGTCCGCACGTATACTAGGTTTTCACTCCCTATATCGAGTTCCGGTCCGCACGAATACTTGGTTTTCTCTCCCTATATCGAGGTCCGGTCCGCACGAATACTAGGTTTTCATACCCTTTATAGAGGTCCGGTCCGCACGTATACTAGGATTGCACTCCCTATATAGAGGTCCGGTTCGCACGTATACTAGGTTTACAATTCCTATATCGGTTTTACTATTGTCCGCTGTTGTCACCTTTCCTGCATGTTTGTTATTGTTACAGTACTTATTATGATTATTTCAAATCAAACTGATACCTAACGTATGTTACGTATTAATGTATTCTTAGGAAATCCGAAGACTATATTGGTATGCTATGTTTGTTTTCTTAAAAACTATACATGTACAAATGTTTTCATACAAAAGTGTGTTTACTATGGCAGTATATCATAAATTTTGATAAGAAACAATCATGTCCATACTGATAATTAGCTGAATATTTTAAAACATCATTCTTTTAAGCAAGCTATACAACCTATTTGAAATGTAAAATCTACAAAAAGAATATTACGATCGGACTCCAACTTGATGAGGCGTGTTATACATGTAGCTACCTCTATGGTGCCTCTATGGTGTTATTTGCCCGAGCTAATATGCACGTAAACGAAACGTATAATTTCAGCACGATTTGCGTTATCCAATAATGACAGAGCGAACGTTAAAGCAGATACCGTAATGTTATCGTAGAGAGCCTTACGAGATACTTGTCCGACCAATAACGACGTGCTGCAGAGTTTACCGGCTTTAGTCTAACCATGCCAATCACTACACATGAACACAATGTAAAGAAAAATATATTTTCTAATATAAAATTCGAGTATCGTGAACTTGCATAGTTTCAGATAAGACAGTATGCTATGTTGGCTGATTTGTGCACTGCCGTGTTGTCGGTTTGGCGGGACGCCGACACGAAACGAAAACTCGACAAATGCTGCCATAGTATGCTATATTGGTTAAGCTGTATTTAAAATTAAATTTATTAGAATAGACGTTTTGAATGCCGATACATTGGTTTGTGTTGTTGATGTTGTTGTAAAGTGGATTTTAACTCACATACCTGTTTAGATTTATAGTATGAGTAGAACCGTAAATAGAATGTTAATTACTGTCAGTTAAGGAGGAATATACCTTTTAAATTATTTTCGAAATCAGTGGAATATTTGGTATGTAATGAAACTAGAAGTAATTTCCAATTTGAATATGCTTTTTTTCTGCGGTAAATATAACACTTCTTTACCTATGACGTCGTAAACATAGCCATGTTTTGTAACCATTTCCCGATTTATAGCAATTACTATTATTTTCTCGACGTAGGATGGAGTTAAATAATAAAAAATCAAAAAAAAAATCAAGTTTGTCAATTGTTCTTAAAATCTCACAATCACTGTGAAGCATATTTTTAGAAATCAAATAAAAATAATTCCAAAATCGCTCGGTTTGTTTTTTGGTAATTTTGATTTGAAGCATTTTTTTTTTCGAAAAAATCGAGAAAATAATAATTTTCGTTTTTCGCTAATATTTTCAGAAATTGGCGTTCGTCATAATTATTGCATATGTAAATTCATACATCCGTTGCATGTGTACGTGGTGATATGTGTTTCGATTCTGTACATTCGGTATAACTTGACTGAGGTCGACAAATACACGATTTTGCTGCTATAAATCGGGACGTCAAAAAGACCAAACATGGCCATGTTTACGACGTCATAGGTAAAGACGTGTTATATTTACCGCAGAAAAAAAGCATATTCAAATTTGAAATTACTTCTAGTTTCATTACATACCAAATATTCCACTGATTTTGAAAATAATTTAAAAGGTATATTCCTCCTTAAATACGATTCATGAGTGGTGGTATAAATTTCGTCACTGGGAGGCTTGCCGTTCGCAAATTGTAACTGATACAGTTTTAAGTTATAACATAGCATTTTAGTCGTATCTTGGTTCATTGTTTGCTTTGCTTGTTCGTTTATAAGTGCTTGTTTAAGACAACTTTGACATTGGAGATCTTAAACCTGAATAACGATTATACCAAACCTCGCTCTTCCAACGTCCTCATATAATAAGACGAGATAGAGTAAACAAACTGTACATCAACATGTAAATATGTACTCAAGAACTCCTTGTACTAAAGACACTAAAACCGACCATGTCATTTCTTGAGTGCACTTTAGGCTTCCAATTTTTCTTTCATCGGATATTATTTGCTATCACACCAGCAGTCTTACTGTTCACGTATGTTGATTCGGCGTTGGTATTAGTTCTCTTGGATGTCACGTATTGTTGCACAGAAATAGAATAGCGCTTAAATAAGTAATTAGGGCACTAAAGGGATAGCATATTACAATACCTCTCACAAATTAGTGAAAAGATCAAATGCGAGGTTTTATCTATAGTCGAACAATCTGCATATTTGTTTATAATATCATAAAATTAAGTGTTTTATGGTATCGTATATAATTATTTTATATGACATCTTTTTTAATAGGAATGTGTCGCTGAATTTATAAACATATATATATGCCACTATTCCTCATGGGTCTGAGACTGAAAATAATGGAAATAAACGTATCAAGCTTGCCATGTACAGTCTGATATCTTCTTTTCTCAATTACTTCTCTGTTTCCATATGACTTTTTATCAGACACTTTTTATTAAGTTAACTATGGGAAGTGTTAAATGCAACATCCGTCACGCCTCCAGCTCAGACTTAAATATCAGTTTATCTTCAAGCCGGTATTCGCCATGATCCCAAATGGTTTGTACGATAACACTGGCATTACTTATTAAAATGCTGGTCATGCAGTGTCTTCATTACAATAACATTCTACAAGATTGCATTAAAGATTGCAGTGAATGCCTCTTAACATAGTTTACTGTAAATCAATTTTTTAGAAGTTATTTGAAGTCATAAAGTGTTTCTTCAAAGGCTAATGCAACTTGTGCGAACGATGCAAATAATTTGCAATGCCTAACATGTGCATTTCTTTATATTCTCCTTTCATTGCAGTAAATATTTGTGTTTAAAATATTAAGACGATCGAAGCCGTCATACAGGTAATGAAATACTTCTATCTCGCATACAAATACGGATATCTGGCATTTTATTGATGTCAGTTGTCTTAAATATATCACCAAAGTGGCGAGATACACTTCACGCGTTCATAAAATACACGTCGTGAAGTCATGCTATTCTCGGTAAGCGGTATTTGTGTACAAATCTTAGTGACATGCAAGAAGAGAACAAATCACTACTGAGCAAACAAATTATTTAATAATACTTCGACCTTCGTTATACTTCATTTGATATCTACCTGGTCAGAGCATAGGTACTGCTGATTTGATAGGTACATGGGCAGAGCATATGTATCACTGATTTAATAGCTACCTGAGCATAGCATAGGTACCGCTGATTTAATAGGGGCATGAACAGATCATAGATATCGCTGATTTGATAGCTACATGGGCTGGGAATAGGAACCGCTGATTTGATAGCTGCCTGGGCAGAGCATAGGTACCACTGATTTGATAGGTGAATGGACAGAGCATAGGTATCACTGACTTGATAGGTACATGTACAGATCATAGGTATCACTGACTTGATAGGTACATGTACAGATCATAGGTATCACTGATTTGATAGGTACATGGGTAAAGCATATGTATCACTGATTTAATAGCTACCTGAGCATAGCATAGGTATCATTGATTTGCTATGTACATGGGTAGAGCATAGATATCACTGATTTGATAGCTACCTGGGCTGGGCATTGGAACCGCTGATGTGACAGCTGCCTGGGCAGAGCATAGGTATCACTGATTTGATAGGTGAATGGACAGAGCATAAGTATCACTGATTTAATAGGTACATGTACAGATCATAGGTATCACTGATTTGATAGGGACATGTGCAGAGCATATGTATCACTGATTTGATAGGAACATGTGCAGAGCATAGGTATCACTGATTTGATAGGAACATGTGCAGTGCATAGGTATCAATGATTTGATAGGGACATGGGAATAGCATAGGTATCACTGATTTGATAGGTACATTGGCATAGCAAATGTACCACTGATTTGATAAAGACATGAGCAGAGCATGTGTATTACAAGTTTGATAGGTACATTGGCAGAGCATAAGTATCACTGATTTGATAGGGACATTGGCATAACATATACACCACTGATTTTATAGAGACATGAGCAGAGCATATGTATTACTAGTTTGATAGGTACATGGGCAGAGCATAGGTACCATTGAGTTGATAGGGACTTGGTCAAGGCATCTGTATTACTTATTTGATAGATACATGGGCAGGAAATACGTATTACTGATTTGATATGGACATGGGTAGAGAATCGGTATCACTGATTTGATATATAGATTGGCAGAGCATAGGTAAAACTGACTTGATAGGCTTATGGGCAGAGCATCTGTTTTACTGATTTGATAGGTACATAGGCAAGGCATACGTATCATCACGGATATGATAGCAACATTAGCAGGGCATATGTATCATTAATTTGATATGGACATGAGTAGAGCATCGGTATCACTGTTTTGATAGGTACATGTGTAGAGCATAGGAATCACTAATTTTATAAATACATGGGCATGGCATAGGTATCATTGATTTGATAGAGACATGGATAGAGCATAAGCATTACTGATTTGATTGGTATATTGGCATAGCATCTGCATTACTGATTTGATAGGGACATAGATAGAGCATCGGTATCACTGTTTTGATAGGGACATGTGTATAGCATCGATATCACTGTTATGATAGGGACATGGATAGAGCATCGGTATCACTGTTTTGAAAGGGACATGGATAGAGCATAGGCATTACTGATTTGATAGGTATATTGGCAGAGCATCTGTATTACTGATTTGATAGGGACATTGATAGAGAATCGATATCACAGTTTTGATAGGTACATGTGTATAGCATCTGTATCACATTTTTGATAGGAACATGGATAGAGCACGGGTATCACTGTTTTGATAGGGACACAGGCAGAGCTTAAGTATCACTTATGTGATAGGTACATGGGCAGAGCATCGGTTCCTACATGTACAAAACTAGTTAAACCTTGGGTTTGGTTTTCAAGTACCAAGTAAATTTGTATTTCGTGTCGGAGTAACATTAAATTAGTTCCGCATTAAAGAATCAAAATGAGTGACAAAAAAGTGTCTAAGATTTTTTTTGTTGAGTCGCCATTTACTTACATTGATTTGAAAATGGAGACTTTCCTGTTCAATGGAGTGAAAGTATTGTTACTCTGATACATAAAAATGGTTCCAAATCTGACCCAAATAATTACCGCGGTATCTCGTTAATAGATTCATTATGTAAAATATTTGGTAATATATTATCTATTCCTTTCACAAAATGGTGTGATAACTATAATGTTATTGATGAGTCTCAGGCCAGTTTCAGAAAGGGCTATTCAACAACAGACATTATCTTTACTTTAATGGCACTGATTCAGAAATATTCATCAAAGAAAAGGGGTATATTTTATTGTATATATATAAGTTTTGTTGTATCTATATAGATTTTATTGTATCTATATAGATTTTGTTAAAACTTTTGACGGCATCCAGCATAACAAATTATGGGAAGCATTTGCTAGAAACAACATAATTGGAAACTTTTTAACCATTATAAAATCAATGTATGCAAAACTTAAATCATGTGTTAAAGTTCATGACAGACTCACACACTTCATTAGATGAAATACTGGAACAAGACAGGGATATGTTGGTAGCCCTATAATGTTTTCTATTTTTTATCAATGATCTAGTTACTTTTCTACGTGGAAAATGTATAAGAGGTATTTTTGTTTCTACTGATATTAAAGATTTAGTCGCACTTATGTTTGCTGATGAGGTTTCTAGTTTTTCTGATACTATTATAAACTTACAACACCATATCAACTATATTGAAGAATTTTGCACGTCAGTTAATATGAATATAAATTTAAGTAAAACAAAAGTTGTTGTTTTCAGAAATGGTGGTGTTTTAAAACAAACTGAAAAATGGTATTTCAACAACGGACTTATCAAAGTTGCTCCTTTCTATAAATATTTGAGTATATTTTTCACAACCAAGCTAGTATTGTCCAAAACCCAAGAGACCCTTTCACTACAGGGTCTAAAATCAACAGCCTGTATGTCAACAATTCGGTCATATTGATCCTATTGAAATGTTTAAAACTTTTTACTCAATGGTTAAGCCTATTTTATGCTTTGCATTAGATATTTGGGGTTATATTTATGTTGGTAAATTATAATCTGTACAAGTTAAATTTTGCCGACAATATTGTAATTTGTCTCAAAATACTGCATAATATTTTGCTCTTTGTGAATGTGGAAGAGTACCACTTTGTACTATTTATATGACAAACTGTATTAAATATTGGTTAAAATTAACATGAATGAGAGACCATAGGTATTCAAAACATTGTTATGGTTTGCTAAAACGTCTACATGAATCTGGTAGAAAAAACTTGGGCAGGGTGTACAAAAGATATGCTTTTCAAATTTGGCTTTGAGTACGTGTGGATCTCCCATAACGTTGGGAATGATGTAGGGTTTTTTAATATTTTTAAGCAACGCTTAGTTGATTATTATTCACAAAGTTGGCATGATGATGTTGAATCTTTACTAAAAGCATTACATTATAAATACTATAAGTCTCAACTCAACGTCGAGCGTTATTTAACTCTAGACTATAGCAGGGCTATGTCTAATTTTCGTTGCTCTAGCCATAATCTTATGATAGAAAAGGGGAGATATATAGGAATTGATAGGCATTTAAGATACTGCTTTTTCTGCTTAAGGACAAACACATATCTTATTGAAAATGAATATTCATTTTTCCTTCGAATTGCATTGTTTAACAACATGAGAGATACTTATTTTAAAGAAATATGGTTAAGAAACAGCACTCATAGTGTATTCTATTCCCTTATGTCATCTTCAAAATGCTAAATATTTGTATCACGCAACGAACACTAGAAAAACTATATTTGCTTAAATAATATCCATTTTAATGCTACAACTACATTTATTATTTGTGTATTTGTCACTCTATTGTAAATTTTTACTGAATCAAACAAAAACTATATACATACATAATGCAACTCATAGATAGGATATATATATAAAGATCCCAAAAATCGTAAATTCCGTTGTTTTGAATTTAAAAACCTCCCTTTATGAAATTAAATATATATGAATTCACTGTATCTCTATGATCCAACGGGTTTATTAATCTGTTATTAATCTGTCTTTTTATATAGCATGTGAGTAGTCATGAATCCTTAACTCGATCCTACTCATATAAAGCTATCAGTTTTGCGTTGTAGCTAGGCGCGCTCACCGTAGTCTGGTCTGTACATTTATGTCTTGGTTATTCACAAATAATTATTTCCATATATATATATATATTTACAGTCGCACAGAACACAACTCATTAATAGGATATTTATACTTAGAGTACTTGGCATTATGAGAGTTTGCGGAAAGTTGGAATATCAATACTTGGTAAGAAATTATAAAAGTTGAATGGAATGTTGGAATGCCAGTACTTGGTAAGGCATTATGAAAGTTGACGGAGTTTTGAATCACCATTACTTGGTAAGGCATTATGAGAGTTGACGGAATGTAAGAATGAAAGTACATGAAAAGACATCATGGGAGTTGACGGAATGTTTTAATAAAAGTATTTGGTAATGCATTATGAGAGTTGACGGAATGTTTGAATAATAGTACTTGGTAATGCATTATGAAAGTTGACGGAATGTATGAATAATAGAACTTGGTAATGCATTATAAAAATTGACGGAATGTATGAATAATATAACTTGGTAATGCATTATGAAAGTTGACGGAAGGTTTGAATAATAGTACTTGGTAATGCATTATGAAAGTTGACGGATTGTTTGAATAATAGTACTTGGTAATGCATTATGAAAGTTGACAGATTGTTTGAATAATAGTACTTGGTAATGCATTATGAAAGTTGACGGAATGTTTGAATAATAGTACTTGGTAATGCATTATGAAAGTTGACGGAATGTTTGAATAATAGTACTTGGTAATGCATTATGAAAGTTGACGGAATGTTTGAATAATAGTTTTTGGTAATGCATTATGAAAGTTGACGGAATGTATGAAAAATAGAACTTGGTAATGCATTATGAAAGTTGACGGAATGTTTGAATAATAGTACTTGGTAATGCATTATAAAAGTTGACGGAATGTATGAATAATAGAACTTGGTAATGCATTATAAAAGTTGACGGAATGTATGAATAATATAACTTGGTAATGCATTATGAAAGTTGACGGAAGGTTTGAATAATAGTACTTGGTAATGCATTATGAAAGTTGACGGAATGTATGAATAATAGAACTTGGTAATGCATTATAAAAGTTGGCGGAATGTATGAATAATATAACTTGGTAATGCATTATGAAAGTTGACGGATTGTTTGAATAATAGTACTTGGTAATGCATTATGAAAGTTGACGGAAGGTTTGAATAATAGTACTTGGTAATGCATTATAAAAGTTGACGGATTGTTTGAATAATAGTACTTGGTAATGCATTATGAAAGTTGACGGATTGTTTGAATAATAGTACTTGGTAATGCATTATGAAAGTTGACGGAATGTTTGAATAATAGTACTTTGTAATGCATTATGAAAGTTGACGAAATGTTTGAATAATAGTACTTGGTAATGCATTATGAAAGTTGACGGAATGTTTGAATAATAGTACTTGGTAATGCATTATGAAAGTTGACGGAATGTTTGAATAATAGTACTTGGTAATGCATTATAAAAGTTGACGGAATGTATGAATAATAGAACTTGGTAATGCATTATAAAAGTTGACGGAATGTATGAATAATATAACTTGATAATGCATTATGAAAGTTGACGGAAGGTTTGGATAATAGTACTTGGTAATGCATTATGAAAGTTGACGGAATGTATGAATAATAGAACTTGGTAATGCATTATAAAAGTTGGCGGAATGTATGAATAATATAACTTGGTAATGCATTATGAAAGTTGACGGAAGGTTTGAATAATAGTACTTGGTAATGCATTATAAAAAGTTGACGGAATGTATGAATAATAGTACTTGGTAATGCATTATAAAAGTTGACGGAATGTATGAATAATATAACTTGGTAATGCATTATAAAAGTTGACGGAAGGTTTGAATAATAGTACTTGGTAATGCATTATGAAAGTTGACGGAATGTATGAATAATAGAACTTGGTAATGCATTATAAAAGTTGGCGGAATGTATGAATAATATAACTTGGTAATGCATTATGAAAGTTGACGAAAGGTTTGAATAATAGTACTTGGTAATGCATTATGAAAGTTGACGGATTGTTTGAATAATAGTACTTGGTAATGCATTATGAAAGTTGACGGATTGTTTGAATAATAGTACTTGGTAATGCATTATGAAAGTTGACGGAATGTTTGAATAATAGTACTTGGTAATGCATTATGAAAGTTGACGAAATGTTTGAATAATAGTACTTGGTAATGCATTATGAAAGTTTACGGAATGTTTGAATAATAGTACTTGGTAATGCATTATGAAAGTTTACGGAATGTTTGAATAATAGTACTTGGTAATGCATTATGAAAGTTGACGAAATGTTTGAATAATAGTACTTGGTAATGCATTATGAAAGTTGACGGAATGTTTGAATAATAGTACTTGGTAATGCATTATGAAAGTTGACAGAATGTATGAAAAATAGAACTTGGTAAGGCATTATGGAAGTTGATGGAATATTTTAATAATTAAATAATAGTACTTGGTAAGGAATTATGAGAGTTGACGGAATGTTGAAATACCAGTGTTTGGTAAGACATTATGGGAGTCGACTCAATTGTTGGCATGCCAGTACCTGGTAAGGCATCATGAGAGTTGACGGAATGTTTGAATACTAGTACTTGGTAAGGTATAATGAAAGATGTTGGAATGTAAAATTTCAGAACTTGGTATTGCATTATGGGAGTTGACGGATTGTTGGAATAAATGTACTTGGTAAGGCATTATGGGAGTCAACGGAATGTTGGCATGCCAGTACTTGGTAAGGCACTATGGGAGTTGACGGAATAGTACTTGGTGAGCCATTATAAATGTTGACGAAATGTTTTAATAATAGAACCTTGTAAGGCATTATGAGAGTTGACGGAATGTTGAAATACGGAATGTTTGAATACCAGTACTTTGTAAGGCATCATGGGAGTCGACGGAATGTTGGAATGCCCCATTATTTAGTAAGGTATTATTGGTAGTTGACGGAATGTTGGAAAACCAGTACTTTGTAAGGCATTATGAAATATGTTGGAATGTTAAATACCAGTTCTTGATAAAGAATTATGGAAGTTTACTGAATGTGAAATACCAGTACTTGGTAAGGCATTATGAGAGTTTACCGAATGTTGGCATACCAGTACTTGGTAAGGCATTATGAGAGTTGACGGAACGTTGAAATACCAGTATTTGGTAAGGCATTATGGAAGTTGACGGAATTGTTGGCATGCCAGTACCTGTTAAGCCATTATGAGAGTCGGCAGAATGTTGGAATACCAGTATTTGGTAAGGTATTATAGGAGTTGACGGAATGTTGGAATACCATTGTTTGGTAAATTATTATATGGAGTTGACGAAATATTGGAAAACCAGTACTTTGTTAGGCATTATGAAATATGTTGGAATGTTAAATACCAGTACTTGGTAAAGCATCATGAATGTTTATTGAATGTTGGAATTCCAGCACCTGGTAATGCATTATGCAAGTTGACGAAATGTTGACATGCCAGTACTTGGTAAGGCTTTATGAAAGTTATCGGAATGTTTGAGTAATAGTGTTTGATAAGGAATTATAAGATTTGACGGAATGTTGGAATACCATTGTTTGGTAAGGTATTATTGGGAGTTGAAGAAATGATGGAAAACCAGTACTTTGTTAGGCATTATGAAATATGTTGGAATGTTTAATACCAGTACTTGGTAAAGCATCATGAAAGTTTATTGAATGTTGGAATTCCAGCATCTGGTAATGCATTATGCAAGTTGACGAAATGTTGACATGCCAGTACTTGGTAAGGCTTTATGAAAGTTATCGGAATGTTTGAGTAATAGTGTTTGGTAAGGAATTATAAGATTTGACGGAATGTTGGAATACCATTGTTTGGTAAATTATTATATGGAGTTGACGAAATATTGGAAAACCAGTACTTTGTTAGGCATTATGAAATATGTTGGAATGTTAAATACCAGTACTTGGTAAAGCATCATGAATGTTTATTGAATGTTGGAATTCCAGCACCTGGTAATGCATTATGCAAGTTGACGAAATGTTGACATGCCAGTACTTGGTAAGGCTTTATGAAAGTTATCGGAATGTTTGAGTAATAGTGTTTGATAAGGAATTATAAGATTTGACGGAATGTTGGAATACCATTGTTTGGTAAGGTATTATTGGGAGTTGAAGAAATGATGGAAAACCAGTACTTTGTTAGGCATTATGAAATATGTTGGAATGTTTAATACCAGTACTTGGTAAAGCATCATGAAAGTTTATTGAATGTTGGAATTCCAGCATCTGGTAATGCATTATGCAAGTTGACGAAATGTTGACATGCCAGTACTTGGTAAGGCTTTATGAAAATTATCGGAATGTTTGAGTAATAGTGTTTGGTAAGGAATTATAAGATTTGACGGAATGTTGGAATACCATTGTTTGGTAAGGTATTATTGGGAGTTGACGAAATGTTGGAAAACCAGTACTTTGTTGGGCATTATGAAATATGTTGGAATGTTAAATACCAGTACTTGGTAAAGCATCATGAAAGTTTATTGAATGTTGGAATCCCAGCACCTGGTAATGCATTATGCAAGTTGACGAAATGTTGACATGCCTGTATTTGGTAAGGCTTTATGAAAGTTATCGGAATGTTTGAGTAAAAGTGCTTGATAAGGAATTATAAGATTTGACGGAATGTTGAAATACCAGTATTTTATAAGGCATTATGGGAGTTGACGGAATTGTTAGCATGCCAGTACCTGGTTAGGCATTATGAGAGTTGACGGAATGTTGGAATACCAGTTTTTGATAAGGCATTATGGGAGTTGACGGAATGTTGGAATGCCAGTACTTGGTAGGGCAGAATGGACATTGACGTAATGTTGGTTTGCCAATACTTGGTAAGGTATTATGAGAGGTGACGAAATGTTGAATTACCAGTTCTTGGTAAGGTATTATGAGAGTTGACGTAATGTTGAAATGCCATTTCTTGGTTAGTTATTATGAGAGTTGACGTAATGTTGAAATGCCAGTTCTTGATAAGGTATTATGAGAGTTGTCGTAATGTTGAAATGCCAGTTCCTGGTAAGGTATTATTAGAGTTGACGTAATGTTGAAATGTCAGTTCTTGGTAAAGTATTAATAGAGTTGACGTAATGTTGAAATGCCAGTAATTGGTAGGGTATAATGAGAGTTAACGTTATGTAAGTATGCCAGTACTTGATAGGGTATTATAATTGTTGACGTTATGTTGGAATGCGAGTTGTTGGTAAAGCATTATGAGAATTGACGTAATGTTGGAATGCCAGTACTTGGTAGGGCATAATGGACATTGACGAAATGTTGACATGCCTGTATTTGGTAAGGCTTTATGAAAGTTATCGGAATGTTTGAGTAAAAGTGCTTGATAAGGAATTATAAGATTTGACGGAATGTTGAAATACCAGTATTTTATAAGGCATTATGGGAGTTGACGGAATTGTTAGCATGCCAGTACCTGGTTAGGCATTATGAGAGTTGACGGAATGTTGGAATACCAGTTTTTGATAAGGCATTATGGGAGTTGACGGAATGTTGGAATGCCAGTACTTGGTAGGGCAGAATGGACATTGACGTAATGTTGGTTTGCCAATACTTGGTAAGGTATTATGAGAGGTGACGAAATGTTGAATTACCAGTTCTTGGTTAGGCCTTATGAGTGTTGACGTAATGTTGAAATGCCAGTTCTTATTAAGGTATTATAAGAGTTGACGTTATGTTGAAATGCCAGTTCTTGGTAAGTTATTATGAGAGTTGACGAAATGTTGAAACGCCTGTTCTTGGTAAGGTATTATTAGAGTTGACGTAATGTTGAAATGTCAGCTATTGGAAAGGTATTATGAGAGTTGACAAAATGTTAAAATGCCAGTTCTTGGTAAGGTATTATGAGAGTTGACGTATTGTTGAAATGTCAGTTATTGGTAAGGTATTATGAGAGTTGACGTATTGTTGAAATGTCAGTTATTGGTAAGGTTTTATAAGAGTTGACGTTATGTTGAAATGCCAGTTCTTGGTAAGTTATTATGAGAGATGACGTAATGTTGAAATGCCTGTTCTTGGTAAGGTATTATTAGAGTTGACGTTATGTTGAAATGTCAGTTATTGGTAAGTTATTATGAGAGTTGACGAAATGTTGAAATACCAGTTCTTGGTAAGTTATTATGAGAGATGACGTAATGTTGAAATGCCTGTTCTTGGTAAGGTATTATTAGAGTTGACGTAATGTTGAAATGTCAGTTATTGGTAAGTTATTATGAGAGTTGACGAAATGTTGAAATACCAGTTCTTGGTAATGTTATATTAGAGTTGACGTATTGTTGAAATGTCAGTTATTGGTAAGGTATTATGAGAGTTGAATAAATGTTAAAATGCCAGTTCTTGGTAAGGTATTATGAGAGATGACATTATGTTGAAATGCCAGTTCTTGGTAAGTTATTATGAGAGTTGACGTAATGTTGAAAAGCCTGTTCTTGGTAAGGTATTATTAGAGTTGACGTAATGTTGAAAAGCCAGTTCTTGGTAAGGCATTATGAGAGTTTACGTAATGGTGAAATGCCAGTTCTTGGTAAGATATCATGAGAGTTTACGTAATGTTGAAATGCCAGTTCTTGGTAAGGTATTATGAGAGTTGACGTAATGTTGAAATGCCAGTTCTTGGTAAGGTATTATGAGAGTTGACGTAATGTTGAAATGCCAGTTCTTGGTAAGGTATTATTAGTGTTGACGTAATGTTGAAATGCCAGTTCTTGGTAAGGTATTATTTGCGTGGCGTAATGTTGAAATGCCAGTTCTTGGTAGGTATTATGAGAGTTGACATTATGTTGAAATGCCAGTTCTTGGTAAGTTATTATGAGAGTTGACGTAATGTTGAAATGCCTGTTCTTGGTAATGTATTATTAGAGTTGACATTATGTTGAAAAGCTTGTTCTTGGTAAGGTATTATGAGAGTTGACGTAATTTTGAAGTGCCAGTTCTTGTTAAGGTATTATGAGAGTTAACGTTATGTTTAAATACCAGTTCTTGGTAAGGTATTATGAGAGTTGACGTAATGTTGAAATGCCAGTTCTTGGTGAGGTATTATTAGCGTTGACGTAATGTTGAAATGCCAGTTCTTGGTAAGGTATTATTAGCGTTGCGTAATGTTGAACTGCCAGTTCTTGGTAGGTATTATGAGAGATGACGTAATGGTGAAATGCCAGTTCTTGGTAAGATATATGAGAGTTGACGTAATGTTGAAATGCCAGTTCTTGGTAAGGTATTATTAGAGTTGTCGTAATGTTGAAATGCCAGTTCTTGCTAAGGTATTATGAGAGTTGACGTAATGTTGAAATGCCAGTTCTTGCTAAGGTATTATGAGAGTTGACGTAATGTTGAAATGCCAGTTCTTGGTAAGGTATTATTAGCGTTGACGTAATGTTGAAATGCTAGTTCTTGGTAAGATATTATGAGAGATGACGTAATGGTGAAATGCCAGTTCTTGGTAAGATATTATGAGAGTTGACGTAATGGTGAAATGCCAGTTCTTGGTAAGGTATTATGAGAGTTGACGTAATGTTGAAATGCCAATTCTTGGTAAGGTATTATTAGAGTTAACGTAATGTTGAAAGGCCAGTTCTTGGTAAGATATTATGAGAGTTGACGTAATGGTGAAATGCCAGTTCTTGGTAAGATATTATTAGAGTTGACAGAAAATTAAATTTGGTAAGACGTAAGAGTAAGTCGTCAACAGATCACAATGAATACAACTGATCCTTCTGCATATTAAAGTGTATTTGATTAATTATTTAACATGTACTCTTTCCCCGACACTCCAGCTGTGTATGATAGAATGCATAAATTTATCGCATTAGCTGGATAAAATATCGGACTGAGCTAATATAATTTACAATATCACGATCAACTTGAATGATTGAATAGATTGACTTAGATGTGGTTATGAATGGCACCATACGTCTTTCCACACGTGTAGATCGCGCCTGGTGCACATAGTTCTATTTTCCTTCGCACATATTTGCATTGTTTTGCCTGTGTCAGACAACAGACTGGCGGGGCTGCATTATCTCGTTTAATGATGTGACGACTCAGAGAAGAGCAAGGTTGGTACACACGTTCAGTAGTTTTTTTTCACCAACTGTACTTATACGGTGACCATTGCTGTCACTTCTTGTATTCATTTGTGAATTTGTAGTGGACTAATTTCGGTTACTTTATGTATGTTGATTATGCTCATACTGATATTTTGGTAGTGAT
Source organism: Panopea generosa (assembly GCA_029582155.1). Classification (NCBI taxonomy): domain Eukaryota; kingdom Metazoa; phylum Mollusca; class Bivalvia; order Adapedonta; family Hiatellidae; genus Panopea; species Panopea generosa. The sequence continues at coordinate 30,228,509 of CM055907.1, forward strand.
CTTCGAACAATGCGTCTCCTCTTGTACACATATGTTCCTATTTTTATAATAACGTTTGCATATTTTAAATGATCTGTCAACAATATGGAATTATATATACATGAACATATATATATATATGCTCGGAACTGTGTTAATAGTACAAACCTTAGAATATGTAAAAGCAAAACGAACGCAAATACAATTCGTTGTTAGAAAATCATTTAAAATGTTTTTGACGGCACTTAAAACTCATCAAAATTGCATTATATGCAAATACAAAACTGAAGCATGGTAAACATGGTAACGCAGTAACAAACGTGAATTAAATTAATTTGTTTGCAAACGTTACCGACTGTGCATTTGAATTTACTCTGAGTAACCCAGAATATAAAACAATCATATAAAACTTCATATTGTACCTTTTCTGTGTTTTACATCAAAACACTTACGATTTGTTTTCAGTACGCACTTATAACAAATAATAAACAGTACTATTATTTTTATTGTCTGAAATAGAGTGTATACAGTGCTGATTCACTAGGCGACTTCATATTAAATGCTTTGAATTAATAATGTTTATTAAATTGGAAGTGTCGAATGGCTTCTTCGGAACGTTAATTTAAACAAACGTTTTTCAATAATACAAACATACTTACATAATACTTATAATTACATTATACTTCAAACTAAGTAAAACATAATATTATTGAAATGAGGCATTTTAGTTTTTAAAGATTGGATTACACGTATCTTACTGCCAATTTGATGTCATTGGTGGAACAGCGACCTTGTCAACATGCTGAATAAGCGCAAGTAATTATATAGAACAGAACAGAACATATATTTTATTAGGATTTGTACAAAGTACATCATCATACTATATACAATATATAATCAATATAAACATATAGTCACTTAACAGCAATGATTAAATTCATTAGAGTATATAACAAAATATTTAATGAATGTTAATAAATGAAATGAGGATGAACACTATGCTTAAACAGTTAGCACTGTTTTTCTAATTTCTAATGCCTCTTTTATATATCTTGAAATATTATATAATATGGTTTTATTATGTGAATTAAGTAACTCTAAAAATTTGAACACAGAAGGTCTTTGATAGTAATACTTTTTCAAATACTGTTTTCGTAAATTATTAAAACAGGGACATATACATAAGAAATGAAACTCATCTTCTATATCCCTTGAATTGCAACATAAACAATATCTTTCATTTTTTGGAATTCTATTTCTGTCATATCGTCCAGTTTGTATTCTAAGAGGATTAACAGATAGTCTTAATCTAGTGTAAAATAATCTAAGATTACAGGGCAATATATCGAGATAATTCTCGTACTTAAATTGATGTTTGACAAGTTTATAAAATTCGAGCACTGGACTTTTTTCTACTGATCCAAACTATTGTTGAATGAAATTGTCGATAACCTTTTGTTTAAAAATATTTGGAAATACTTTGGGATTAACAAAACGATTATTCTCAAACATATAGGTGAATCCATAATCATTTAACATGGTTTTAATATTTGATACCCAGTTCTTACAACCTCTATTACAGTCATATAGCCCCTGTTCATATAGTTTTTTTATCAATATATTTTCCGTATAAATAACTTTACACCAATAGCTTATGATTCTTACATATCGTGATATATATAATGGATATCTCCCAAGCTCTCCATACACACCCACTGTACAAGTATTTAATCTAACATATATACAAGCTTGAAGCAAACATCACGTGAAATTGTAGCACATGCAAAACAAGGTTATTGCGCAATAAAACCAGAACTGAACTGATATTGTTTGCCACGTTCCGATGTCGCTTCATATTCTTGGCTCTTACATCGATTGCAGCAAGTTTGTAAATAATGCAAGAACATAATGTCTGTTTTTAGATACTCGTAAAAAACCTTCAAAACATGTTGAACAACTGGAAGCCGTTTTATAGTAAATTTCGGCAAACGCTGCTTGAAAGTCGTAATCGGGCTCAATAATACTAAAACCGGCTTAATATTTGTATCTAGAAATACATTACACCTTATTTTGAACTCGGAACAAAACAATTTACATGTAACGATAACAATGTGCGATCTACAACGAACACAATAGTCATAAATGTTTGTAGATAAATATAGCGATGTATATTAGTTTCCGTTGTCAAGTAACTGCGAGTAAGTTCTATAACGGCAGGGCAAATGTTAGGATAGGGTTTTTGGTCTTAATGAGACACTTGGCAGTTCAATAACGACGTGATACACGCTGGATTATGCCATTTACAAGCAAGAGATATTCCTTAATCAGCGTCAAATCTCCTTTAACAAGTTTACGTTGGTAGTCTTCAGTCAAACGATGCTAATCAGTGTGCCTGCCGATATCAATGTCAAGAGGAAAAAATACCGCCTAAGAGTAGTATGTTTTTGTTTTTTTTTGTCTTCAAATGAGTTTCAAAAATAAGAAAAGCATGTCAGATATAAGCTCATAAAATATGTTTCTCAAAGGACACATTGATCACACTAGCATTTTAAAACAACAGACAATATAGGTCATTTAACCATTTTAGGTTGAAGAATATTTCATGAACATAAATTCTGCAAAAAATACGTGAACATGTGGGCGTAATTGACAAACTGTTTATTTGGTATGAAATAGATGGCAACAGATACGTGTACATGTTAGCGTAATTCACAAACTGTTTATTTGATATTAAACAGACGACAACAGTTGCGCGTACATGTGGGCGTATTTGACAAACTGTTTATTTGATATTTAACAGACGACAACAGATACGTGTACATGTTAGCGTTATTGACAAACTGTTTATTTGGTATTAAATAGACGACAAGAGATACGTGAACATGTTGGCGTAATTGACAAACTGTTTATTTGGTATTAAACAGACAACAACAGATAAGTGTACATGTTGGCGTAACTGACAAACTGTTTATTTGTTATTAAACAGACGGCAACAGATAAGTGTACATGTTGGCGTAATTGACAAACTGTTTATTTGTTATTAAATAGACGACAAGAGATACGTGAACATGTTGGCGTAACTGACAAACTGTTTATTTGTTATTAAACAGACGGCAACAGATAAGTGTACATGTTAGCGTTATTGACAAACTGTTTATTTGTTATTAAATAGACGACAAGAGATACGTGAACATGTTGGCGTAACTGACAAACTGTTTATTTGTTATTAAACAGACGGCAACAGATAAGTGTACATGTTGGCGTCATTGACAAACTGTATATTTGGTGTTAAACGGACGACAACAGATACGTGTACATGTGGGCGTTATTGACAAGCTGTTTATTTGGTATTAAATAGACGGCAACAGATACGTGTACATGTTAGCGTAATTGACATACTGTTTATTTGGTATTAAACAGACGACAACAGAAGCGTGAACATTTGGGCGTAATTGACAAACTGTTTATTTGGTATTTAACAGACGACAACAGATGTGTGTACATGTAGGCGTAATTGACAAACTGTCTATTTGGTATTAAATAGACGGCAACAGATACGTGTACATGTTGGCATAATTGACAAACTGTTTATTTGGTATTAAACAGACGAAAACAGATACATGTACATGTGGGCGTTATTGACTAACTGTTTATTTGGTATTAAACAGACGACAACAGAAGCTTGAACATTTGGGCGTAACTGACAAACTGTTTATTTGGGATTAAATAGACGGCAACTGATGCGTGTACATGTTGTCGTAAGTGAGAAACTGTTTATTTGGTATTAAATAGACGGCAACAGATACGTGTACGTATGGGCGTAATTGACAAACTGTTTATTTTGGTATTAAATAGACGGCAACAGATAGGTGTACATGTGGGCGTTGACAAACTATTTATTTGGTATTAAACAGACGACAACAGAAGCGTATACATGTGGGCGTTATTGACAAACTGTTTATTTGGTATTAAACAGACGACAACAGAAGCCTGAACATTTGGGCGTTACTGACAAACTGTTTATTTGGGATTAAATAGACGGCAACTGATGCGTGTACATGTTGGCGTAAGTGACAAACTGTTTATTTGGTATTAAATAGACGGCAACAGATACATGTACATATGGGCGTAATTGACAAACTGTTTATTTGGTATTAAATAGACCGCAACAGATACGTGAACATGTGGGCGTAATTGACAAACTGTTTATTTGGTATTAAACAGACGACAACAGATGCGTGTACATGCGAGTGTAAGTGACAAACTGTTTATTTGGTATTAAAAAGACGGCAACAGATGCGTGTACATGTTGGCGTAAGTGACAAACTGTTTATTTGGTATTAAACATACAGCAGGTACGTGTTCATGTGAGCGTAATTATCAAACTGTTTATTTGGTATTTAACAGACGACAACAGATACGTGTACATGTGGGCGTAAGTGACAAACTTTTTATTTTGTATTAAACAGACGACAACAGATACGTGTACATGTGAGCGTAATTGACAAACTGTTTATTTGGTATTAAACAGACGACAACAGATACGTGTACATGTGAGCGTAAGTGACAAACTGTTTATTAGATATTAAACATACAGCAGATACGTGAACATGCGAGTGTAAGTGACAAACTGTTTGTTTGGTATTAAACAGATGACAACAGATACGTGTACATGTGAGCGTTATTGACAAACTGTTTATTTGGTATTAAACACATGGCAACAGATACGTGTACATGTGAGCGTTAGTGACAAACTGTTTAGTTGGTATTAAACAGACGACAATAGATACGTGTACATGTGAGCGTAATGACAAACTTTTTATTTGGTATTAAACAGACGGCAACAGATACATGTACATGTTAGCGTAACTGACAAACTGTTTATTTTGTATTAAACAGACGGCAACGGATACGTGTACATGTGAGCGTAAGTGACAAACTGTTTATTTGGTATTAAACAGACGACAACAGATACGTGAACATGTGAGCGTAATTGACAAACTGTTTATTTGGTATTAAACAGACGGCAACAGATACGTGTACATGTGAGCGTCAGTGACAAACTGTTTAGTTGGTATTAAACAGACGACAACAGATACATGTACATGTTAGCGTAATTGACAAACTTTTTTATTTTGTATTAAACAGACGGCAACAGATACGTGTACATGTGAGCGTAAGTGACAAACTGTTTATTTGGTATTAAACAGACGACAACAGATACATGTACATGTTAGCGTAACTGACAAACTGTTTATTTTGTATTAAACAGACGGCAACAGATACGTGTACATGTGAGCGTAAGTGACAAACTGTTTATTTGGTATTAAACAGACGACAACAGATACGTGAACATGTGAGCGTAAGTGACAAACTGTTTATTTGGTATTAAACAGACGGCAACAAATCCGTGTACATGTGAGCGTAAGTGACAAACTGTTTATTTGGTATTAAACAGACGACAATAGATACGTGTACATGTCAGCGTAAGTGACAAACTGTTTATTTGGTATTAAACATACTACAACATATACATGTTCATGTTAGCGTAATTGACAAACTGTTTATTTGGTAATAAACATACAGCAGATACGTGTACATGTGTGCGTAAGTGACAAACTGTTTATTTGGTATTAAACAGACGACAACAGATACGTGTACATGTGAGCGTAAGTGACAAACTGTTTATTTGGTATTAAACATACAGCAGATACGTGTTCATGTTGGCTTAATTGACAAACTATTTATTTGATATTGAACATACAGCAGATACGTGTACATGTGAGCGTAAATGATAAACTGTATTTTTGGTATTAAACAGACGACAACAGATACGTGTACATGTGGGCGTAAGTGACAAACTGTTCATTTGGGATTGAACAGACGACAACAAATACGTGTACATGTGGGCGTAAGTGACAAACTGTTTATTTGGTATTAAACATACAGCAGATACGTGTACATGTTAGCGTAACTGACAAACTGTTTATTTGGGATTGAACAGACGACATTAAATACGTGTACATGTGGGCGTAAGTGACAAACTGTTCATTTGGGATTGAACAGACGACAACAAATACGTGTACATGTGGGCGTAAGTGACAAACTGTTTATTTGGTATTAAACATACAGCAGATACGTGTACATGTTAGCGTAACTGACAAACTGTTCATTTGGGATTAAACAGACGACAACAAATACGTGTACATGTGGGCGTAAGTGACAAACTGTTTATTTGGTATTAAGCATACAGCAGATACGTGTACATGTTAGCGTAACTGACAAACTGTTTATTTGGTATAAAACAGACGATAACAGATACGTGTACATGTGAGCGTAACTGACAAACCGTTGATTTGGTATTTAAAAGATGACAACAGATATATGTAGGTTTACATGTTAACGTAATTTCATAATTATTATTGGAAGGCATTCTAAATTTCGTTCAGCGATACAGCACATAGATCAACAAAACGGAGTTTTGCCAAATGAACTTCTGGATGGAAAACAATATAAAATATTGGGTCTTGTTTTAACTAATAAACAACTGCAGATACATGGAAAACTTCCGCTGTGACATTAAAATGTAAATACATATATGGTAAATATTTGTTATAGTAAAATAAAAAAAAATAAAAACCATTTTCACACTCCTTTTAAATCATCTATATATATTATGTCTTAAAATGTGTTATATATCAATCAATGGGCAAAACAAGCCTGATAAAACATATTTCGTAACTTTTGTAACTTCTCATTTTTTATCATTTGTGACATTTTCTGACACTAAGAACGTGTTCAACTCTAAGATACGTGATTGATAACAGCTCAACTCTAAGAACGTGTTCAACTCAAATATATATGATTCATGACAGCACAACTCTAAGTACGTGTTCAATTTTAAGATATGCGATTGATGACAGCTCAACAGCTGATAACGTGTTCAACTCTAAGTTATGTAAATCATGACAGCCCAACTCACTCAAAGAACGTGTTAAACTCTAAGATATGTGATTCAAGACAGCACCAGTACGAAGTTGTTCAACTCTAAGATATGTGATTCAAGACAGCACCAGTACGAAGGTGTTCAACTCTAAGATATGTGATTCAAGACAGTACCAGTACGAAGGTGTTCAACTCTAAGATATGTGATTCAAGACAGCACCAGTACGAAGGTGTTCAACTCTAAGATATGTGATTCAAGACAGCACCAGTACGAAGGTGTTCAACTCTAAGATATGTGATTCAAGACAGCACCAGTACGAAGGTGTTCAACTATAAGTTATGTGATTCAAGACGGTACCAGTACGAAGGTGTTCAACTCTAAGATATGTGATTCAAGACAGCACCAGTACGAAGGTGTTCAACTCTAAGATATGTGATTCAAGACAGTACCAGTACGAAGGTGTTCAACTCTAAGATATGTGATTCAAGACAGTACCAGTACGAAGGTGTTCAACTCTAAGATATGTGATTCAAGACAGTACCAGTACGAAGGTGTTCAACTCTAAGATATGTGATTCAAGACAGCACCAGTACGAAGGTGTTCAACTCTAAGATATGTGATTCAAGACAGCACCAGTACGAAGGTGTTCAACTCTAAGATATGTGATTCAAGACAGTACCAGTACGAAGGTGTTCAACTCTAAGATATGTGATTCAAGACAGCACCAGTACGAAGGTGTTCAACTCTAAGATATGTGATTCAAGACAGCACCAGTACGAAGGTGTTCAACTCTAAGATATGTGATTCAAGACAGCACCAGTACGAAGGTGTTCAACTCTAAGTTATGTGATTCAAGACAGCACCAGTACGAAGGTGTTCAACTCTAAGATATGTGATTCAAGACAGTACCAGTACGAAGGTGTTCAACTCTAAGTTATGTGATTCAAGACGGCTTAACTCAAAGAACTTGTTCAACTTGAGGAAATGTGATTGATGGCAGCTCAACACTACGAACGTGTTCAACTCTATATGTGAGATATGACAGCTCAACTCTAAAACGTGTTCAGCTCTAAGATATGTTAGTCACGACAGTTCAACACTTAGAACATGTTCAACTGTAAGATATGTGATTCATTATAACTCAATTGAAAAAAAAGTGTTCAACTCTAAGATACGTGGTTCATGATAACTCAACTCAAAGGAAGTGTTCAACTTAAAGATATGTGATTCATGACAGCTCAACACAAAGAACTTGTTCAACTCAAAAGTATGTGATTGATGACAGCTCATCTCTAAGAACGTGTTCAACTTGAAGATATGTTATTCATGACAGCTAAACACTAAGAACTGTGTTCAACTCTAAGATATGTGATTCATGACTGCTCAACTCTACAAATGTGTTCATATCTAAGATATGTGAATCATGACAGATCAACAATAAGAACGCGTTTAGCTATAAGACATGTGATTCATGACATCTGAACTTTAAGAACGTGTTCACCTTTAAGATATGCGATTCAAGACAGCTCAACTCCAAGAATGTGTTCAACACTAAGATATTTGAATCATGACAGTTCAACACTGCAAAAGTGTTCAACTCTTAGATATGTGAATCATGACAGATCAAATCTACGAACATGTTCAATTCTAAGATATGTGATTCATGACAGTTCAACTTTAAGAACGTGTTCAACTTGAAGATTTGTGATTCAAGACAACTCAACTCAATGAACATGTTCAACTACAACATCTGTGAGTCATAACAGCTCAACTGTATGAATGTGTTATACTCTAAGATATGCGATTCATGACATATCAACTCAAAGAAAGTGTTCAAATGTAATAGATTATGTTGATGATAGCTCAAATTAACAAAACGTGTTCAACTCTAAGATATGTTATTTATTAAAGCTTAAAACCAAGAGCGTGTTGAACTGAAAGATATGTGATTTATGACAGCTCACCGGAAATAACGTGTTCATCTCTATGATATGTCATTCATGACAGCTCAATTCACAAAACCTGTTCAACTAAAAGATATGTGATTGATGACAGCTCAACTCTAAGAACTTGAACAACTTTAAGATATGTGATTCATGACAGCTCATCTTTAACAATGTAGTCAACTCTTGGATATGTGACTGATGACAGCTTAACTCAAAGTACGGTTTCAGCTCAAAGACATGTGATTCATGACAGCTCAACTCTAAAAATGTGTTCAAATCTAAGATATTTGAACCATGACCGCTTAACTCTAAGAACGTGTTCAACTCTAAGATATGAGAATCATGACAGATCAACACTAATAACGTCTTCAACTATAAGATATGTGATTCATGACAGCTCAACTTTAAGGACATGTTCAACTTTAAAATATGTGATTCAAGGCTGCTCAACTCAAAGAACATGTTCAGCTCTAAGATATGTGATTTTAGACAGCTCGACTCTAAGAATATGTTCAACTTTAAGATATGAGAATCATGACAGATCAATACTAATAACGTCTTCAACTTTAAGATATGTGATTCAAACAGCTCAACTCAAAGAACGTGTTCAGCTCTAAGAAATGTGATTCAAGACAGCTCAACTCAAAGAACGTGTTCAACTTTAAGATATGTGAGACATGACAGCTCAACTGAAAAAAACGTGTTCAGCTCTAAGAAATGTGATTCAAGACAGCTGAACTCAAAGAACGTGTTCAACTTTAAGATATGTGAATCATGCCAGCTCAACTGAAAAAAACGTGTTCAGCTCTAAGATATGTGATTCAAGACAGCTCAACTTAAAAAAAACGTGTTTAACTCCAAAATATGTGACTCATGAAAGCTTAACTTTAAAAACGTGTTTAACTTGAATATATGTGATTCATGACAGCTCAACTTTAAGGACGTGTTCAACATTAAGCTATGTGAGACATGACAGCTCAACTCAAAAACGTGTTCAGCTCTAAGATATGTGATTCAAGACAGCTCAACTAAAAAAACGTGTTTAACTCTTAGATATGGTATTGAAGACAGCTCATCTCAAAGAACGTGTTCGGCTCAAAGATATGTGGTACATGACAGCCCAACACTACGAACATGTTCAGCTTTAAAATATGACATTGATGACAGCTCAACGTTGAGAACGTGTTATGTTTAACTTAAAGATATTAGAATGATACATTGTAACAGCTCATCACAAAGAAAGTGTGAAACTTTAAGATATGTGATTTATGAGAGCTCAACTGAAAAATGTGTTTAACTCTAAGATATTTTTTGAAGACAGCTCAACTCTAAGAATGTGTTATACTCTAAGATATGCGATTCATGACAGATCAACTCAAAGAAAGTGTTCAAATGTAATAGATTATGTTGATGATAGCTCAAATTAACAAAACGTGTTCAACTCTAAGATATGTTATTTATTAAAGCTTAAAACTAAGAGCGTGTTGAACTGAAAGATATGTGATTTATGACAGCTCACCGGAAATAACGTGTTCATCTCTATGATATGTCATTCATGACAGCTCAATTCACAAAACCTGTTCAACTAAAAGATATGTGATTGATGACAGCTCAACTCTAAGAACGTGAACAACTTTAAGATATGTGATTCATGACAGCTCATCTTTAACAATGTAGTTAACTCTTGGATATGTGACTGATGACAGCTTAACTCAAATAACGGTTTCAACTCAAAGACATGTGATTCATGACAGCTCAACTCTAAAATGTGTTCAAATCTAAGATATTTGAACCATGACCGCTTAACTCTAAGAACGTGTTCAACTCTAAGATATGAGAATCATGACAGATCAACACTAATAACGTCATCAACTATAAGATATGTGATTCATGACAGCTCAACTTTAAGGACATGTTCAACTTTAAAATATGTGATTCAAGGCAGCTCAACTCAAAGAACATGTTCAGCTCTAAGATATGTGATTTAAGACAGCTCGACTCTAAGAATATGTTCAACTTTAAGATATGAGAATCATGACAGATCAATACTAATAACGTCTTCAACTTTAAGATATGTGATTCAAACAGCTCAACTCAAAGAACGTGTTCAGCTCTAAGAAATGTGATTCAAGACAGCTCAACTCAAAGAACGTGTTCAACTTTAAGATATGTGAGACATGACAGCTCAACTGAAAAAAACGTGTTCAGCTCTAAGATATGTGATTCAAGACAGCTCAACTAAAAAAACGTGTTTAACTCCAAAATATGTGACTCATGAAAGCTTAACTTTAAAAACGTGTTTAACGTGAATATATGTGATTCATGACAGCTCAACTTCAAGGACGTGTTCAACATTAAGATATGTGAGACATGACAGCTCAACTCAAAAACGTGTTCAGCTCTAAGATATGTGATTCAAGACAGCTCAACTAAAAAAACGTGTTTAACTCTAAGATATGGTATTGAAGACAGCTCATCTCAAAGAACGTGTTCGGCTCAAAGATATGTGGTACATGACAGCCCAACACTACGCACATGTTCAGCTTTAAAATATGACATTGATGACAGCTCAACGTTGAGAACGTGTTATGTTTAACTTAAAGATATTAGAATGATACATGTAACAGCTCATCACAAAGAAAGTGTGAAACTTTAAGATATGTGATTTATGAGAGCTCAACTGAAAAATGTGTTTAACTCTAAGATATTTTTTGAAGACAGCTCAACTCTAAGAACGTGTTCAACTTCAAGATATGTGAATCATGGCAACTCAGCAATACGAACTAGTTCAACACCAAGATTTGTGATTCATGACAGAGCAACTCTAATAACGTGTTCAACTCTGATATATGTGAATAATAACAGCTTAACACCACGAACGTGTTAAATTCTAAGATATGTGAATCATGACAGCTCAACTCTAAGATCGTGTTCAATTCTGAGATATGTGAATCGTGACAGCTCAACACCACGAACGTGTTCAACTCTAAGATATGTGATTAAAGACAGCTCAATACTACGAACGTGTTCAACTCTAAATTATGTGATTCATGACGGCTAAGTTATCAGAACGTGTTTAACTTAAATAAATGTGATTCATGATAGCTCAACTCTAAGAACGTGTTCAACTCTGAGATAAGTGAATCATGACAGCTTAACACTACGAATGTGATCAACTGTAAGATATGTTATTCAAGACAGTTCAACACTACGAACGTGCTCAACATCAAGATATGTGATTCATGACGGCTCAACTATAAGAACGTGTTTAACTTAAATATCTGTAATTCAAGACAGCTCAACTCAAATAACGTGTTCAACTCTAACATATTTGAATCATGACAGTTCAACTCTCAGAACGTGTTCAACTCTTAAATATTTTAATCATGACAGCTCAACTCTAAGAACGTGTTCAACTCTAAGATATGTGAATCTTGAAAGCTCAAATCAAAGTACGTGTTCAACTTTAAGATATGTGATTGATGACAGCCCATATCAAAGAACGTATTCAACTCTAAGATATGTCATTCGTGACAGCTCAATTCACAGAACTAGCTGAGAGATATTTGATTGATTACACCTCAACACAAAGAACGTGTTCAAATCTAAGTGATTATGCTGATGCAGCTCAATTCAAAAAACGTAAAAATATCTTAGATTTATGATTCATGACAGCGCAACACTACGAACGTGTTCAACACCGAGATACTTGTATGGTAATCATGGCAGCTCCACTCTAGGAACGTGCTCAATTTAAGATATGTGAATCATGCCAGCTCAACTCTAAGAACGTGTTCAACTCTAAGATATGTGAATCATGACAGCTAAACTCTAAGAACGTGTTCAACTCTAAGATATGTGAATCATGCCAGCTCAACTCTAAGAACGTGTTCAACTCTAACATATGTCAATCATGACAGCTCAACACTACGAAAGTTTCCAACACCATAATATGTGAATCATGACAGCTCAACGCTAAGAACGTGTTCAACTCTAAGATATGTGAATCATGCCAGCTCAACTCTAAGAACGTGTTCAACTCTAACATATGTCAATCATGACAGCTCAACACTACGAAAGTTTCCAACACCATAATATGTGAATCATGACAGCTCAACGCTAAGAACGTGTTCAACTCTAAGATATGTGAATCATGACAAATCAACTCTAAGAACGTGTTCAACTCTAAGATATATGAATCATGACAGCTCAACTCTAAGAACGTGTTCAACTCTAAAATATGTCAATCATGACAGCTCAACACTACGAAAGTGTCCAACACAAAATATGTCAATCATGACAGCTCAACGTTAAGAACGTGTTCAACTCTAAGATATGTGAATCATGACAAATCAACTCTAAGAACTTGTTCAACTCTAAGATATGTGAATCATGACAAATCAACTCTAAGAACGTGTTCAATTCTAAGATATGTGAATCATGACAGCTCAACTCTAAGAACGTGTTCAACTCTAAAACATGTCAATCATAACAGCTCAACACTACGAAAGTGTCCAACACCAAAATATGTCAGTCATGACAGCTCAACGTTAAGAACGTGTTCAACTCTAAGATATGTGAATCATGACAGCTCAACTCTAAGAACTTGTTCAACGCTAAGATATGCGAATCTTGACAGCTCGACTCTAAGAACGTGTTCAACTCTAAGATATGTGAATCATATCAGCTCAAAAACACTACGAGCGTGTTAAATACAAAGATATGGGAATCATGACAACTCAATTCTAAGAACGTTTTCAACTCTAACATATGTGAATCATGACAGCTCAACTCTAAGAACGTGTTCATCTCTGATATAAATAAATCATGACAGCTCAACACCACGAACGTGTTCAACACTAAGATATGTGATTCATGACGGCTGAACTATCAGAACGTGTTTAACTTGAATATATGTGATTCATGACAGCCAAACTCAAAGAACGTTTTCAACTGAAGGATATGTGATTGATGACAGCTCAACTCAAAGAACGTGTTCAACTCTAAGAGATAATGTTGGTGACAGCTCAACTTTAAAAAATATGTTCAACTTTCTGATATGTAATTTGTAATATCTTAACACTAAGAACGTGTTGAACTGAATAATATGTGATTGAAGACAGTTCAACTCTAAGAACGTGTTCAACTTTAAGATATGTGATTGATAACAGCCCATCTCAAAGTACGTGTTCAACTCTAAGATATGTCATTCATGAATAATTCACGGAACGTGTTCAACTGAAAGATGAGTGATTGATGGGAGCCCAACACAAAGATGGTGTTAAAGTGATTATGCTGATGCAGCTCAACTCAAAAACCTTTTAACACCTTAAGATTTGTAATTCATGACAGATCAACACAAATAACGTGTTCAACTGTAAGATATGTGATTGATTACAACGCAACTCAAAAAAAATGTTTTCAACCCTAAAATATGTAATTCAAGACAGCACAATCTTTAATCTTAGAATTTGTTCAACTCTAAAATACAATTCTGATAACAGCTCAGCTCATAGAAAGTGTTTAACTTAAAGATATGTGAATGATGACAGCTCAACACCAAATCGTGTTCCACTAGAAAAATGTGATTCATGACAGCTCAACTCTAAGAATTTTTTCAACTTTAAGATATGTCATTCATGACAGCTCAACTCTAAGAATGTGTCCAACTTTAAGATATGTGATTGATGACAGCTCAACATTAAAAACGTGTTCCACTCAAAAATATGTGATTCATGACAGCTCAACTCTAAGAATGTGTTCATCTCTAAGATATGTGATTCATGTCACCTCAACCCCAAGAACGTGTTCAACTTTAAGATATGTGATTGATGATAGCTTAACTCAAGTAACATATTAAACTCTAAGATATGTGATTCAAGACAGCTCAGCTCAAAGAAGAAATGGGATTGATGACAGTTCAACTGTAAGAACGACATCAACTCTAAGTGTGATTTAATGACAGCTTAACTCTAATATTATGTCCAACTCTTAAACATATGATTCATGACAGCTCAACTCTAAGAGCGTGTTCAACTGTAAGATATGTGATTGGTGACAGCTCAACATTACGAACGTGTTTAAATCTAAAATATGTGATTGATGACAGCTCAACTCTAAGAACGTGTTCATCTCTAATATATGGGATTGATGGCAGCTCAATTCTAAGACTGTGTTCAACTCTAAGATATGTTATTAATGACAGCTCAACTCTAGGAACACGTTCAACTCTAAGATATGTGATTAATGTTAGCTCAACTGTAAGTACGTATTCAAGGTTAGGCTATGTGATGAATTGACTGCTTAACTCTTAAACATATGATTTATGACAGCTACTCTAAAAACGTGTTCAAATCTAAAAGATGTAATTCATAACAGCTCAATTCAAAGAACGTGTTCAACTCTAGGTTATGTGATTGATGACAACTCAATTCTAAGAACGTGTTCAACTCTAAATTTGATGACAGTTCAACTCTAAAAAACATGTTTAACTCTAAGATATGTAATACATAACAGCTAAACTCATAGAACGTGTTCGACTATAGGATATGTGATTGATGACAGCTCAACTCTAAGAACTTGTTAAACTCTTGGATATGTGATTCATGACAGCTCAACTCTAAGACTGTGTTCAACTCAAATTATGGGATTGATGACAGCTCAACTCTAAGACTGGGTTCAACTATAAGATATGTTATTGATGATAACTCAACTGTAGGAACGTGTTCAATTCTAAGATATGTGATCGATGACAGATCAACTCAAAGAACTTGTTTAACGATAAAATATCGTATTGATGACAGCTCAACTTCATGAACGTGTTCAACTGTAAGATATGTGATTGATGACAGTTCAACTGTAAGACTGTGTTTAACTCTAAGATATATGATTGATAACAGGTCAATTCTAAGAACGTGTTCAACTCTAAAACATGTGATTGATGACAGTTCAACTCTAAGACTGTGTTCAATTCTAAGATATGTGATTGATGACAGCTCAACTCTAAGAACGAGTTGAACTCTAAGATATGTGATCGATGACTGCTCAACTCTAAAAATGTGTTCAACTCTAAAATATATGATTGATGAAAGCTCCACTCTAAGAACGTGTTCAAGTTCAAGATATATGATTTATACATCATCATCCTATTCACTTAACGACCGCCCGCTTTTTCTTGCTTGTATATGTCATTTACTCTTCCATTTGTACATGGTTTATACTATTAGATTAATGCCATAATATTATGTTATAGAGGTGAATACTATGTACATATGTGTGTGTGTGTGCGTGCGTGCGTGCGTGCGTGCGTGCGTGCGTGCGTGCGTGCGTGCGTGCGTGCGTGCGTGCGTGCGTGCGTGCGTGCGTGTGTGTGTGTGTGTGTGTGTGTGTGTGTGAAAGAATGTCTTACCTTTAGTTAATAATAATGATAAAAAGATAGAACTATGTCAAATTGAAATATTCTTTTGTAAAACAAAATAAAAATCATAAGCACAAGTGTGTTATATTTATTGGTTAAAGTATCGCCATAGCAATTTTGAATCACATGTGAATTTTAATATTCTTTTGTACATTTGTTTATAATGCATTCTTATCACATTTCTTATAACAATTCATTCTTCTTAACTTTATTTCACAAACTCCGTACTTCAATAAAATTCATTTAAACTGATCAAGCCTTCATCGGAGAGTTGAGAAAGAGAATCATAACATACAAACCTCATTAATGAGGTTAAATGTGTTTCAAATTAAATCAATTTTAGTAACTGTATTACTTCTTTCAGCGTTAGCCTTTCAAATTCCCTGGGGAAAATCAACAGTGGAACAGTTCCACACTCGTTGTAAGCAAAGTTGACACTTGGTCTACTTGGAGAAATAAGGCCATGCCAACTTCTATTTAAACCAGACTGCTGTTATATTATAATAAAGGTGAGTTGTCCTCACATACCGAACCAACCTTCTTGCAGATAGATAATAGATTTTAACTGTATGTTTTTTTTGTATGTTTAATTATTGGGTTTTATTTTTTTCTTGAATATAAGAGTGAAACATGGAAATATTATATGTATTAACTAAACTTTATTTATATATATGAAAGAATAATTATGTTATTCGACACAAGCTTTCAATATCAAAAATAGAATTCAAACAATCGAATTAGTAACTAATTTTTCCAAGTTCGGACAACAAGTTAGTTATGTTTCATATATGAATTGGCGTCTCTGCATAGTGAGTGTACACGTTAGAAATGTTTACACAATCGATTTAAATTATTAGAAAAGTTCAAAAATAGATTCATAAAGTTTGTGTTTATGTTTCTGAAAATATTATTATGTATATTTTAAGAGAATATGCTAAACACTTTTTTGATCGCCACATCAGTGAAATACTTTGTATATCATTAAACCCACTACAACAACATCACGAAGACAAAGGGGACATTAAGTGATAAAAATATAAGTTGTTGGAGAAATACGCTTGAAACGTAAACAAGTGTCAACAGGGGTTGACGTAAACAAGTGTCAGGGGTTGACGTAAACAAGAGTCAACAGGGGTTGACGTAAACAAGAGTCAACAGGGGTAAACGTAAACAAATACCAACAGGGGTTAACATAAACAAATGCCAATAGGGGTTAACGTAAACAAATGCCAACGGAGGGTAACGTAAACAAGAGTCAACAGGGGTTAACGTAAACAAGTGTCAACAGGGGTTAACGTAAACAAACGTCAACAGGGATTAATGTAAACAAGTGTCAACAGGGGCTAACGTAAACAATAGTCAACATGGGGTTAACGTAAACATCATCATGCCCCTCTGTTTTACTTAGTGACACACCCATGACTAGTAATAATAAAATAGGCAACATCATCATGTCCCTCTGTTTAACTAAGTGACACACCCATGACTAGTAGTAATAAAATAGGCAACATCATCATGTCCCTCTGTTTAACTAAGTGACACACCCATGACTAGTAGTAATAAAATAGGCAACATCATCATGTCCCTCTGTTTAACTAAGTGACACACCCATGACTAGTAGAAATAAAATAGGCAACATCATCATGTACTTTTGTTTTACTGAGTGATACACCCATGACTAGAAGTAATAAAATAGGCAACATCATCATGTCCCTCTGCTTCACTGAGTGACACGCCCATAACTAGTAGAAATAAAATAGGCAACATCATCATGTCCCTCTGTTTCACTGAGTGACACGCCCATAACTAGTAGAAATAAAATAGGCAACATCATCATGTCCCTCTGTTTTACTGAGTGACACACCCATGACTAGCAGAAATAAAATAGGCAACATCATCATGTCCCTCTGTTTCACTGAGTGGCACACCCATGACTAATAGTAATAAATAGGCAACTTCATCATGTCCCTCTGTTTTACTAAGTGACACGCCCATGACTAGTAGAAATAAAATAGGCAACATCATCATGTCCCTCTGTTTCACTGAGTGACACACCCATGACTAATATTAATAAATAGGCAACATCATCATAGTCCCTCTGTTTTACTGAGTGAAACACCCATGACTAGTAGAAATAAAATAGGCAACATCATCATGTCCCTCTGTTTTACTAAGTGACATACCCATGACTAGTAGTAATACAATAGGCAACATCATCATGTCCCTCTGTTTTACTGAGCGACACACCCATGACTTGTAGTAATACAATAGGCAACATCATCATATCCCTCTGTTTTACTGAGTGACACACCAATGACTAGTAGAAATAAAATAAGCAACACCATCATGTCCCTCTGTTTTACTGAGTGACACACCCATGACTAGAAGAAATGAAATAGGCAAAATCATCATGTCCCTCTGTTTTACTAAGTGACACACCCATGACTAGTAGTAATACAATAGGCAACCTCATCATGTCCCTCTGTTTTACTGAGCGACACACCCATGCCTTGTAGTAATAAAATAGACAACATCATCATGTCCCTTTGTTTTACTGAGTGACACACCCATGACTTGTAGTAATAAAATAGGCAACATCATCATGTCCCTCTGTTTCACTGAGTGACACACCCATGACGGAAAATACAATAGCCAACATCATCATGTCCCTCTGTTTTACTGAGTGACACACCCATGACTAGTAGAAATAAAATAGGCAACATCATCATGTCCCTCAGTTTTACTGATTGACACACCCATGCCTTGTTGTAATACAATAGGCAACATCAACATGTCCCTCTGTTTTACTGAGTGACACACCCATGACTAGTAGTAATAAAATAGGCAACATCATCATGTCCCTCTGTTTTACTAAGTGATACACCCATGACTTGTAGTAATAAAATAGGCAACATCATCATGTCCCTCTCTTTTACTCAGTGACACACCCATAAATAGTAGAAATAAAATAGGCAACATCGGCATGTCCCTCTGTTTCACTGAGTGACACACCCATGACTAGTAGAAATAAAATAGGCAACATCATCATGTCCCTCTGTTTTACTGTGTGACACACCCATGACTAGTAGTAATAAAATAGGCAACATCATCATGCCCCTCTGTTTTACTGAGTGACACGCCCATGACTAGAAGAAATAAAATAGGCAACATCAACATGTCCCTCTGTTTTACTAAGTGACATACCCATGACTAGTAGTAATACAATAGGCAACATCATCATGTCCCTCTGTTTTACGGAGCGACACACCCATGACTAGTAGTAATACAATAGGCAACATCATCATATCCCTCTGTTTTACTGAGTGACGCACCCATGACTAGTAGAAATAAAATAGGCAACACCATCATTTCCCTCTGTTTTACTGAGTGACACACCCATGACTAGTAGTAATACAATAGGCAACATCATCATGTCCCTCTGTTTTACTGTGAGCGACACACCCATGCCCTGTAGTAATAAAATAGACAACATCATCATGTCCCTTTGTTTTACTGAGTGACACACCCATGACTTGTAGTAATAAAATAGGCAACATCATCATGTCCCTTTGTTTTACTAAGTGACACTCCCATGACGGAAATTAAAATAGGTAACATCATCATGTCCCTCTGTTTCACTGAGTGACACTCCCATGGCGGAAAATACAATAGGCAACATCATTGTGTCCCTCTGTTTTACTGAGTGACACACCCATGACTAGTAGAAATAAAATAGGCAACATCATCATGTCCCTCTGTTTACCTGATTGACAAACCCATGCCTTGTTGTAATACAATAGGCAACATCAACATGTCCCTCTGTTTTACTGAGTGACACACCCATGACTAGTAGTAATACAATAGGCAACATAATCATGCCCCTCTGTTTTACTGAGTGACACACCCATGACTAGTAGTAATACAATAGGCAACATCATAATGTCCCTCTGTTTTACTGAGTGACTCACCAATGACTTGTAGTAATAAAATAGGTAACATCATCATGTCCCTCTGTTTTACTGAGTGACATTCCCATGACTTGTAGTAATACAATAGGCAACATAATCATGCCCCTCTGTTTTACTGAGTGACACACCCATGACTTGTAGTAATAAAATAGGCAACATCATCATGTCCCTCTGTTTTACTGAGTGACTCACCCATGATTAGTAGTAATACAATAGGCAACATAATCATGCCCCTCTGTTTTACTGAGTGACACACCCATAACTTGTAGTAATAAAATAGGCAACATCATCATGTCCCTCTGTTTTACTGAGTGACACACCCATGACTTGTAGTAATAAAATAGGCAACATAATCATGCCCCTCTGTTTTACTGAGTGACATTCCCATGACTTGTAGTAATAAAATAGGCAACATCATCACGTCCCTCTGTTTTACTAAGTGACACACCCATGACTTGTAGTAATAAAATAGGCAACACAATCATGCCCCTCTGTTTGACTGAGTGACACACCCATGACTTGTAGTAATAAAATAGACAACATCATCATGTCCCTCTGTTTTACTGATTGACACACCCATGACTAGTAGTAATGGCAACATCATCATGTCCCTCTGTTTTACTGAGTGACATTCCCATGATTTGTAGTAATAAAATAGGCAACATCATCATATCCCTCTGTTTTACTGAGTGACACACCCATGACTTGTAGTAATACAATAGGCAACATCATCATGTCCCTCTGTTTTACTGAGTGACACACCCATGACTAGTAGTAATACAGTAGGCAACATCATAATGTCCCTCTGTTTTACTGAGCGACACACCACTGACGGGTAATGAAATAGGCAACATTATCATGCCCCTCTGTTTTACTGAGCGACACACCCTTGACGAGCAATAAAATAGGCAACATCATCATGCCCACTTTGTTTTACTGAGCGACACACCCTTGACGGGTAATAAAATAGGGAACATCATCATGCCACTCTGTTTTACTGAGCGACACACCCATGACGGGCAATAAAATAGGCAATATCATCATGTCCCTCTGTTTTACTGAGTGACACACCCATGACTAGTAGTAATACAATAGGCAACATCATAATGTCCCTCTGTTTTAATGAGCGACACACCCTTGACGAGCAATAAAATAGGCAACATCATCATGTCCCTCTGTTTTACTGAGTGACACACCCATGACTAGTAGTAATACAATAGGCAACATCATAATGTCCCTCTGTTTTACTAAGCGACACACCCATGACGGGTAATAAAATAGGCAATATCATCATGTCCCTCTGTTTTACTGAGCGACACACCCATGACGGGTAATAAAATAGGCAACATCATCATGTCCCTCTGTTTTACTGAACGACACACCCTTGACGGGTAATAAAATAGGCAAAATTATCATGTCCCTCTGTTTTACAGAGCGACAAACCCTTGACGGGCAATAAAATAGGCAACATCATCATGTCCCTCTGTTTTACTGAGCGACACACCCATGGCGGGAAATAAAATAGGCAACATCATTATATCCCTCTGTACTGAGCGACACACCATTGACGGGAAATAAAATAGGCAAAATTATCATGTCCCTCTGTTTTATTGAGCGACACACCCTTGACGGGCAATAAAATAGGCAACATCATCATGTCCCTCTGTTTTACTGAGCGACACACCAATGACGGGAAATAAAATAGGCAACATCATCATGTCCCTCTGTTTTACTGAGTGACACACCCATGACTTGTAATAATAAAATAGGCAGCATCATCATGTCCCTCTGTTTTACTGAGTGACTCACCCATGACGGGAAATAAAATAGGCAGCATCATCATGTCCCTCTGTTTTACTGAGCGACATACCCATGACGGGAAATAAAATAGGCAACATCATCATGTCCCTCTGTTTTACTGAGTGACACAACCATGACGGGCAATAAAATAGGCAACATCATGTCGCTCTATTTTACTGAGTTACACACCCATGACGGGAAATAAAATAGGCAACATCATCATGTCCCCTAAGCACCGTCTAAATTACTGCTTGAGTAATAAAAGACACTCCACAGCGCTACATCTTGTCTTTCAAATGTGACAGTATCCATGTGTTATTGTGCATAGACAGAAATGACCAGACTCATGGAACAATGTAACATCATTTGGTATACTGTTCTTCTGTATGACTGTAAAGACATAAAACAAAACTCAACATCTATATAGCTCTTATAACATACCTTTTTATCATTTGCTCCTGGTTACACACATTTGTAAAATATATAAATAAACATGCATATCGACGATTTGTACGGTTTGGTGGTTGGTGGCCCACCCCGATCCCCACAGACCTATTACGGTGTGATTACATGGGTCACCACATATTTGGTGACAGAAATAAAAAGACACTGCTTCAGTTTGATGTGTATGTTGTATTGATGACATACCTTAAACATTGAGTGACGAGATAACAAGTCTGTATCATAAATTAAAGGGTAACTTTAAAGCAAAAATAATTTATGCTTAATCAATTCAATTTGGTTTTCTAAATATAATCCGCCAGTGCACATCAACATCGGTTGCCATATAGCACAGTTACACAAGTAAAATCTTACCAGCGCACATAAAATAAATTCGCAAATCTATATGGGGCGTAAGGACGTCACCGGGGGTCAACCATTCAGAATAATCCGACAAAATACCGCGCCGACCTGTCATCGTGTCTTTCATTGTAAACAAACACGGCTGATCGCATCGCTCTGCTTGTTTATGATTATTAGAAAACGTAATTAAGCGCTTACACACGCCAATATGGGAAAACAGTGTTCGATAAGAAATTGTAGGATCAAAATGTTAAGACAGTGTAAGTTTGCATAAATTTCCTAACAGTAACTTGTTGAAAAGTGCATGGATTGAAATTGTGACACTCTGATACGCGAGAATAACACAAATTATATTCGAGTAGCATAGCAGTCCGCGCAGTAATATTATGCATGACACCATAGGTTACATTTAAAAATAGCGTCCAATCGTAAATACCCGTGCCAGTGATCACTCGAGGTCATGGAATTTTCCTGAAAGATCTAGGTCAACTCTATTTTCCGAAAATGTACAGCGGTCTATTTTTGAAAAATCACACGTGCTCTGACTGTAATAATTGACACTGAATGTTTGTTTTGATTGCGATTACTGGGAAAGGATCCTGTGCGCTACTATGGCCTACCGTTATGGCTTCGGGCGATTAGGAGTTGTGGAGGGGGTGTCGTTAATTATGTCAGTTTACAGTTCGGCAATTTACCAAAGCCGTGATATATGTCCTGGGGTATATGGACTAATCAAATGCACGCGCAAATATGCGACAATACTGATTTGTTTCCACAGCTGACACCTGTGACCGGAATTTTTATACCATCCAGGGTGCAATAAAACCATATGGCATCACAGATCAGCATGATGTCTGCTGGTCATTAAAATAAAGTAATTATTTTTTTTAAATTATCTGTTCGTCTGTGAAAGATCCCGTTCTAATTAATTTATAAATATTATACGCATTACCGATTTAGATAAATTTTGAATTCATGTCCGATTCTTACTTTGGCTTTTCTGATCTGATCTGATAACAGAAGCAATTTATTTACGTACCTGTAGATATACCTGTAAAAATCTACATGTAACAATAACAGCATGGGGATTCTTTTTAAAAATGCGCAAGAAGGGAAAGTAATAAAACGAGTTTTTCTTTTCATAGGTAAAATTGTAGCATGGTAATGGAGTACATAATAGAGCATAATAACCACTATCTATTATCGTTATAAATTAATCATAAAATAGATCTAATGATAAATATGTAGTAGTTGTATAAATTATAATTTAGGTAGAAATAATTTAATAGTAGTAGTAAAGGTAGTCCTTAATTATTATTGTAAATAATATGTTTATCCATCGGGTACCACCGGTTCAAATGCCATAATCTAGGATGTTGTGTTCTTAATCACTGCATGAGCCTGAAAAGTCCGATAAATTAACACTAACGTCGGAATCCCCATTAAAATAACTCTCTCGTGAAATATTTTCGTCCATTGCAGCCATCTTGAATTAGATCGCGTTATGGGTATGACGTTATAGGTAACCTCGTTCGGGTAACTCCGTTAATTCTTTCGTATATTTCCGTGAGAGGTGTAATGTGCGTTACTGTTTCCGTGATTTACCGACAAACAAGCGCGAATTTTATGAAAACACAACCATTTTTATTAACCTCTAATCGATTTTATTCAAATAATTTAAAAAAAAATAGCATTTTGGTTACCATTTAAGTGATCTAATTAATAATTATGATTGAACAATTTGTACACTTCTGAACATTTCTAACTTGATCCCAAACATTTTGAAGAATACATGTACATTTATATCAATAATTAAATATAATTCTGAAAGTTTACATCAAAATAGTGTATGTTTTACATGTAATAGACATCGTGTAAAAAATGTAAAACCTAAAAACGGTTAAATTAACAATCCGAAACAAGAATGAGATTAAAATTCGCAATAAACATAATGATGTGGTTCGCGTCATACACTTCATTCATTACACGAAGTTTTAAATAGCGGGTATGACCACCGTTAGGCATTGATTACTTGATGACCTCTTAATATCATATAGTTTTCATGGTTATAGATGTTGGCTCATTCATTAAGATAATGTTCTAACTACCTAAGAGTAGCTGAGGATTATCAGATGTCGCACTATCTTGTCCAGCAGTTGTTCAAAATGCCATGTTCAAATATCATTTCAATAGCAGTAATTATTTTAGAAATGTTTGAAATACGAAAATGGCCTAGTTAGAAAATCCCACAAGTATGTATTGCAAGTACGCTGTTACAATTTACTTCAGAAATTATTTGAATCAGGACAACTCGTCACTTTGTGTTTTTAATGTGAACGACTACGCTTCCTGCAATCAGTTATACAGCAATTCAAAGTGAGCAAATGAACTTGTTCAACAGATGTGTTTTGTTTCTCTGTATACACCGTTAGTCGGTATATACCGTTAATCGGTTGTTGGCCTCTGGTGTACGTGCTTGTTTCTCACCAATAAACTTATGTTGCCGATGAAATGATTGTTAAAATGTATTTACCAAAAGTTTACAGAAAAAAAGAGTCATGTATACCCTAGACATAAAAAAATAAACTATATACACACCAATACCGCTAATACACTACTGGTGAATTATTGTGGGGAAAAATGAGATTAATATAGGAAACTTCGCAGCTTTCGAGGTCTTAGTCATTTATTTTCATTCCATCCATATGGTTCCGCATTATGAATTTAAATTCATTTTTGGATTGGTGCTACTTTTATAAAATTCTCTTTTAGCATATTACGTATACTTTCCATTAAAAGTTTTGTTGTTTTCTATTTTAGTACTGCCAATGATATATTTTGTTATAAATAATTATAAGTGTTTGATTATCAAATTTATCGTTTTTGATACATTTTAATAATAATAATTATGTTTTTTTTTAAATTAAATTTGTACAAAAACTATTGAAATATTTACGCTACAAAAACAATGGTAGAAATTTAATTGCCTATTTAATCTCATGTTTGATATAAACTTCCGAGGACAAATGTGATTTCACATCTTTAACATTTTATTATTTGATATGTGAGTTTTAATTTGAGCCAAAGTCATACATCATTATCATTTTAAATGTCAATGTGACAAATACTAAAAGCCAGCAGACGAACATTTAGCTTCCATATTTGCGTGATAACCCGCTTGCTTCCTGTATCTGTGCATGCCGTTTTCATTCCATTATATTTAAGCATCATTCTCAATGATATGTTAATATGTGGTTTTCTTTTAAATGCAAAATACAGTTTATGAGATGGTTTTACGAATAAATCTAGGATCTTATTACACGGGCTTATCGAACTTATTAAACGCGTTGCCAAAATATATTCGTCCGTCATTTTTGCCAAAGAGTTAAAAACTAAATAAACAATGAATACGAATATTAGAATTATTTTTCACATTATTCAGAAAAAATGGAATATTTACTCTTTATGTTTTAGATTGTGAGGCAGTTATTATGTTATCCAATATGATACAAATAACATTACGCATATATTATTTCCAATACATGTAGTATGACGTAAACATCTCAAAATCAACGTCATTTTCAATTATTGATTGACGACATTTATATTTTAGATAATCATGTCTTAACCTCATTGTTGACATTTTTAAAGCGTTCTGGTTACTTCGTCTGTATGTACCGTAATGATTATGATTATTTTATATAGTGAGTGTATGACTGTGTTTTGTTGTCTTTTTAATGCAATCTATCCTGTTTATAGAAAAGCCTTTCCCATAAAAAGATCAATTTAGATCTAAACCTTTCCCAATTTAGATCTAAACCCTCCCCAGTTTAGATCTACCCCCTCCCCAATTTAGATCTAAACCCTCCCCAATTTAGATCTAGACCCTCCCCAACTTACTGCACAAGCTTAAAGGCAGTATATCAGAAAACAACTATACATGTAAATGTCTGAACAATTAAATTATTTTTAAGATGAGTGCAAAACGTCTCACTTTAATTATAAATGAAACATGAATGCTTTGGTATTTCCAATCAGGAAACCGATATTTAATCAGAGGTAAACTTGAAACAAAAGTCTTGCACACTTCTCATTGACCTTCACGATGACCTTCACTTCGTCATTCGAACTAATTTTAAGATAACGATTACTCTTACATTATTGTAGTTATTACTGTTGTTGTTTTACGATCATTATCATTTATTAGTAGAAGTAGAAATATTAGTGTTATTATTAATATTGGAAGTAGTAGTTATAGTAAAAGTATCATTTATAGTAATAGTTTCAGTAGTAATAGTGTGACGAATATTTTAGCAGAATATTGATACTGTAGGTAATACTTTGATTTTTAAGTTATTTCCTTTGATTAGTTTGACACCATTTGCAAAAAAAAATCTGGTTAGTATTTGAAATTATTAAGATAGTGAAGTATACACGTTTTTGCATATGTATTTCAAGTAAGTCTGGTTGATTGTAATAATCAGAAATGGTTCCTAAGTGTTGTAAACAGTTCAATTGAACTTATTAATATAATCATAACTAGGTCGGCAATTTCCGTGTCTGTGCGGCAGTTGCTCGGTAAGTTAAATCGGAATTCATTGAGGGGCGCCACCATCACTGCCCTGAGAAATTGTCAGCTTATGTTTTGCTGTCGATGGAGTAACAACACCACGTGACGTAAATATATATTTGGGATTTAAAAGCAGTGGGACTATGGACCGAAATACAGTCGTTGAAAATAAACGTAGATGCTCAGCATCCCGTTGACAATACTAAGCTATTTGTATTAGTTGCGCGGGTCGCAACATTATTCCAAAATATAAGTTGTAACCAAGTTAGTATCAACCTTATAACAGGACTCAACTGATGCTCATTGAGTTCGATCCCAGCAAACATGCCTATATCGCCAATATTGAATATCCTCCTTTGAATATAACAATTACATATCAAACAAATGCAATCTAATGAAATATTTATGATGAAAGAACTTTTCGACAAAAATATCTTTTCTGAAAATCACATCTTGATAACGGCCCGACATTGGCCCAATATTGTCATTTTATAACTTCGCAGCAAATAAATAATTATGAAAAATTATTGATAAGATTAGTAATAAAATAATTTAAACATCAGATTTTTTTTCTTTTGTCAAAAACTATAATTGTAAAGTAGAAATAATAAGTAAATAAAAAGAAATTATGTCAGCATATATTCACTGCGAAACTGTTGTAATCATATTCAAATGTTAGAAGATTGTTGAATAAAAAAGTGATGGAAAAAAACGTTATTGACTCATTTCGGTGATTTACATTATTATAATACTGTATTGTTTACTGTATACCTAAAGTTCAATTTATGCTGGATTATTTTTATTTAAATATTATTTGTATTAAGTTGAAACCAAACCCTATCTTGTACTTTCGTGGATAAATCTATTTCTCAACGTTCGTGTGTAGGCTGTTTAGTTTATTTATTGTTCATTTACAAGTTTTACAATTAAAACCTAAGAATTTAAATTTTATGCATAGAATGTCTAACAGAACAAAATTTACTGGAATATGTATACGAATGTGGCATAATATCGTATTTTGGTCGTACAATCGATATCGGGATGATGTCGCAAAATGTTGCAAAATCAATATCGGCCCGACATACCAAGCCGACATCGGGCCGATATAGATATCGATATCCGTCCGACATCAGAACGATATAGAATGCTTGCTGGGATGATAGTTAGGGTTCCATAGATTCATAGTATTCATACTATCATATCTGACTGATGTTCAGCATCATTGAGTTCGATAGTTAGTTCCATAATATAAGCAAAGTTGTATAAATTAGTGAGTGCCTGTAAGACGCATATAATATAATTATTTTGTTAGGCTTTTAATAATGGTTTCTTATAACTCGATTACCTGTTTCTTTTTAATTAAGTACTGTTTACTAAGTTCGGTATATATAAAAAACATGTCGTCCTCTAAGATATTCTATATTTGCCTTTGTTTTTTTTTTTGCTTTTGTCTTTGAGTTTTAACAGTGTTGCTTTTTTCATCGTCATATTTCATTTTTTAGCATGTGTGCTGAAACTGTAAGTATTTGTAAACGCTGTTGTAAAGTTTGCAATGTTGGTTATACATATCTAGCCTATGAATACTAGGAACATTTAAAGTAAAGAATGCGCTGTTAATAAAACTCTTAAAGAATACTTCTGTCACTTATTCCAATTTTGTATTGTACATATTGTACTTTATTTCAATGTTTAAAGCAATATCATTTACATCACACACTCCTTTTGCTTGTGCTGATCACATACAATCAAACCTTATTAACATAATGCAGCCCTGACAAGAAAGTCGTTATAAGTTCTCATGTTGTCTTATATTTAACTATAAGTTTATGTCTATACATGTAAAACTATATGCTTGTTTTATATAATAGTTTATTTTTGTGTGTTGCTATGTGTATTTCTAGTAATGATTTACACATTATTTTGTAAATGATCTTTGTTCTACTTAATACATTTCAGTTGCTTACTTTAATACAAAAATGGATAACAGTCTGTGCGATATACCGACAACGTTCGTCAAGAACTTTTCTAACTTAATTTCTATAAAATAGTAATTTGATCTGCCAGAATTGTTCTAGTTTCGATACTGTATATCATCAACAAGCAGTACAACCCAATTCCTAAATACTTAAAGGTTATTGTTAGTACACGTGGTTCCTGAAAGTCTGTCTAGCACACAAAGAGCGTAAACCCCTCGATACAATGACAGAGTATATGTCCAAGTAAAGACTTGAGGCAAACCCGGTACATAAAGGATCGTTCCGGTTACTTTGTTCAGCACAATGTATCTATCGTCCATACAAATAAAACTAAAAAAGCATTTAACAACTTGGCTTTCTTAACTACTATCATGTTATTGCTGTTAACAATTTTCAGTCAGCAAAAATGCCACTTAATATATTGTGCAACATATAACATAATATAATTATAATACAATAAATTGGTACAATTTAACAGTTTATTTGTGTTAATTTCTCGGCCTACCATTCGGTGATCTTAATCGAAAATTTAAAGATGTCGCCTTCTACACGCTCTCTAGCCATCTTGGCGTTTTTATAAAGAATTTTCGAGTATACCGAATCTGTAGCTATGTGCCAATATTTGCTAACGATATGTTGTTGCACTGTGCTAAAGAGACTAAAAGTGATCGGTTTAAGGTTTTCATACAAAAAAGTAACATTAACGAAAGGCTAATGCGAACGTTAGATTAGGCATTAATTTAATCATGTTTTTCATTAAATAAACCTTTACGTTAAAATGTCTCATTATGTTAGTCTATGGCTTCTTGCTCATTCCGAAATATGTTATTGAAACTATTTTGAAACTTTACTGTTTTTTTCTTTCTTATCAATGAAGGTATTATGTTTAAACAAAACCAATTACAATTAATATTGGCGTTGATTTTATAATTGCGTTACATGTAAACATGTTGCATGTGTAAAGGTTGAGATAATATAGATCCATCACTTGTATAGATGGTCCTGCTTGTATAGATGTTCCTGCTATTGCATTTATGAAATAACATATTTTCACTTGGCACTCTCTCGCTTAATATTGTGACGGCAGGGAAAGGAGTGATATTCGGTACGTGTTTAACACAATAATGTGACGACAGGGGAAGGCGTGAGGTTCGTTACGTGTTTAACATAATAATGTGACGACAGGGTAAGGGATTAGGTTTGGTAGGTGTTTAACACAATAATGTGACGACAGGGGAAGGAGAGAGGTTTGGTACGTGACATACATAATAATGTGACGACAGGGAAAGGATTGAGGTTCCATATGTGTCTAACACAACAATGTGACGACAGGGAAATGATTGAGGTTCCAAATGTGTCTAACACAACAATGTGACGACAGGGAAAGGATTGAGGTTCAATATGTGTCTAACATAATAATGTGACGACAGGGAAAGGATTAAGGTTCCATATGTGTCTTACACAACAATGTGACGACAGGGAAAGGATTGAGGTTCCATATGTGTCTAACACAACAATGTGACGACAGGGAAAGGATTGAGGTTCCATATGTGTCTAACATAACAATGTGACGACAGGGAAAGGATTGAGGTTCCATATGTGTCTAACACAACAATGTGACGACAGGGAAAGGAGTGAGGTTCGGTACATGTCTAATACAATAATGTGACGACAGGAATGAGTGAGGTTCGATACGTGTCTAACAGAGTAATGTGACAACATTGGTAATGATGTAGGTTCGGTAAGTGTGTAACATAAGAATGAGACGACAGGGGAAGAAGTGAAGTTTGGTAGGTGTTTAACATAACAATGTGACGACAGGGGAAAGAGTGATGTTTGGTATGTGTCTAGGTAGGTACGCATTTAACACAATACTTTGATGACAGCGGAAGGAGTGAGGTTTGGTAGGTGTTTAACACATTAATGTGACTACAGTGGAAGAAATGAGGTTGGGTACGTGTTTAACATAATAATGTGACGACAAGGCAAGGATTGAGGTTTGGTACGTGTTTAACATAGTAATGTGACGACACGGGAAGGAGTGAGGTTTTGGTAGGTGTTTAACACAATAATGTGACGACAGAGGAAGGAGTGAGGTTTCGTACGTGTCTAATATATTATTGTGACAACAGGGGAAGGAGCGAGGTTCGGTACATTTTTACCATAATAATGTGACGACAGGATAATGAATGAGGTTTGGTACATGTCTAACAAAATAATGTGACGACAGGGTAATGCGTGATGTTTGGTACGTGTTTCACGTAATAATGTGACGTCAGGGGAAAGAGTGAGGTTTCATACGTTTCTAACATAATAATGTGACGACAGGGGAAGGAGTAAGGTTCGGTACGTGTTGAACATAATACTGTGACGAGAGGGTAAGGAGCGAGATTTGGTAGGTGTTTAACATACTAATTTGACGACAGGGGAAGGAGTGAGGATCGGAACGTGTATAATATAATAATGTGACGATAGGGTAATCAGTGAGGTTCAGTACGTGTCTAACACAATATTATGACGACAGAGGAAAGAGTGAATTTCGGTACGTGTCTAACACAATAATGTGACGACAGGGGAAGGAATGAGGTTCGTTCCGTGTTTTACACAATAATGTGACCACAGAGGAAGGAGTGAAGTTCTGTACGTGTCTTACATAATAATGGGACTACAGGGGAAGGAGTGAAGATCAGTACGTATTTAACACAACAATTTGACGACAGGGGAAAGAGTGAGGTTTGGTACGTGTCTAACATAAGAAGTGACGACAGGGTAAGAAGTGGGGTTTTGGTAGGTGTATGACATAATAATGTGATGACAGGATAAGGAGTTTTTAACATAATAAAGTGAAAGAAGGGGAACGAGTGAGGTTTGGTAGGTGTTTAAGACAATAATGTGACGACAGGGGAAGGAGTGGGGTTTAGTACGCGTTTAACATAATAATGTGACGACAGGGGAAGGAGTGAGGTTTGCCGACATGTGAAGGTTTCAAGTGTTTAATATACTAATATGACGACAGGGGAAGGGGTGAGGTTAGGTACGTGTTTAACACAAGAATGTGACGACAGGGTAAGAAGTGAGATTTTGGTAGGTGTATGACATAATAATGTGACAACAGGATAAGGAGTTTTTAACATAATAATGTGCCGCAGGGGAACGAGTGATGTTTGGTAGGTGTTTAAAACAATAATGTGACGACAGGGGAACGAGTGATGTTTAGTATGCGTTTAACATAATAATGTGACGACAGGGGAACGAGTGAGGTTTAGTACGCGTTTAACATAATAATGTGGCGACAGAGGAAGGAGTGAGGTTTGGTACGTGTCTAACATAATAATGTGACAAGAGGGGAAGGAGTGAGGTTCGGTAGGTGTTTAAGACAATAATGTGACAACAGGATAAGGAGTTTTTAACATAATAATGGGACGACAGGGTAAGAAGTGAGATTTTGGTAGGTGTATGACATAATAATGTGACGACAGGATAATGAGTTTTTAACATAATAATGTGCCACAGGGGAACGAGTGAGGTTTGGTAGGTGTTTAAAACAATAATGTGACGACAGGGGAACGAATGAGGTTTAGTATGCCTTTAACATAATAATGTGACGACAGGGGAACGAGTGAGGTTTAGTACGCGTTTAACATAATAATGTGGCGACAGGAGAAGGAGTGAGGTTTGGTACGTGTCTAACATAATAATGTGACGACAGGGGAACGAGTGAGGTTTAGTACGCGTTTAACATAATAATGTGGCGACAGGGGAACGAGTGAGGTTTAGTACGCGTTTAACATAATAATGTGGCGACAGGGGAAGGAGTGAGGTTCGGTACGTGTCTAACATAATAATGTGACAACAGAGGAAGTACTGAGGTTTGGTAGGTGTTTAACACAATAATGTGACGACAGGGGAAGGAGTGATGTTCGGTATGTGTCTAACTCAATAATGTTACGACAGGGTGATTCGGTACATGTTTAAAATAATAATGTGATGATAAGGTAAGGAGTGAGGTTTTGTAGATGTTTAACCTAATAATGTGAGTAGGGGGAAGGAGAGATGATTGGTGCGTTTCTAGCATAATAATGTGAAAGCAGGGGAACGAGTGAGGTTTGGTACGTGTTTAAGACAATAATGTGACAACAGGGGAACGAGTGAGGTTTAGTACGCGTTTAACATAATAATGAGACGACAGGGGAAGGAGTGAGGTTTAGTACGCGTTTAACATAATAATGTGACGGCAGGGGAAGTAATTAGGTTTGGTAGGTGTTTCACATAATAATGTTACTACAGGGGAAGTAATAAGGTTTGGTAGGTGTTTAACATAATAATGTGACGACAGGGGAAGGAGTGAGGTTTGGTACGTGTCTAACATAATAATGTGACAAGAGGGGAAGGAGTGAGGTTCGATACGCGTCTTACATAATAATTTGACGACTAGAGTGGTAAGTTTCTAACATAATAATGTGACGGCAGGGTAATGAGTGAGGTTCGGTACGTGTTTAACACAATAATGTGACTAAAATGGAAGGAGTGAGGTTCCGTACTTGTCTTATACAATAATATGGCGACTGGGGAAGAAGTGATGTTCGGTACTTGTCTGATATAATATTGTGACGGCAGGGGAAAGGGTGAGGTCTGATTGGTGTTTAACACTATAATATGACGACATGGTAAGGAGTGAGGTTTGGTAGGTGTATACACAATAATGCGATGACAGGGAAAGGATCGAGGTTTGGTACAATGTCTAACACAATAATTTGACGACTAGAGAGGTAAGTTTCTAACATAATAATGTGACGACAGGGGATGGAGTGAGGTTCGGTACGTGTTTAACATAATAATGTGACTGAAAGGGAAGGAGTGAGGTTCCGTACTTGTCTTACACAATAATATGACGACTGCGGAAGAAGTGATGTTCGGTACTTGTCTAACATAATATTGTGACGGCAGGGAAAGGAGTGAGGTTTGGTATGTCTTAAACACAATACTGTGACGACAAGGGAAGGAGTGAGGTTTGGTACATGTCTATCACAATAATTTGACGACTAGAGAGGTAAGTTTCTAACATAATATTGAGACGACAGGGGAAGTAGTGAGGTTCGGTACGTGTTTAACATAATAATGTGACGACAGGGTAAGAAGTGAGATTTTGGTAGGTGTATGACATAATAATGTGACGACAGGGGAAGGAGTGATGTTCGGTACGTGTCTAACATAATAATGTGACGACAGAGGAAGTAGCGAGGTTTGGTACGTGTTTAACACAATAATGTGACAACAGGCGAAGGAGTGATGTTTGGTATGTGTCTAACTAAATAATGTGACGACAGGGTGATTCGGTACATGTTTAACATAATAATGTGATGATAAGGTAAGGAGTGAGGTTTGGTAGATGTTTAACCTAATAATGTGAGTACATGGGAAGGACAGATGTTTGGTGCATTTTTAACATAGTAATGTGAAAGCAGGGGAACGAGTGAGGTTTGGTACGTGTTTAAGACAATAATATGACGACAGGGGAAGGAGTGAGGTTTAGTACGCGTTTAACATAATAATGTGACGACAGGGGAACGAGTGAGGTTTAGTACGCGTTTAACATAATAATGTGACGACAGGGTAATGAGTGAGGTTCGATACGTGTCTAACATAATAATGTGACGACAGGGGAAGGAGTGAGGTTCGATACGTGTCTAACATAATAATGTGACGACAGGGGAAGGAGTGAGGTTCGATACGTGTCTAACATAATAATGTGACGACAGGGTAATGAGTGAGGTTCGGTACGTGTTTAACATAATAATGTGACTAAAAGGGAAGGAGTGAGGTTCCGTACTTGTCTTACACAATACATGTAATATGACGACTGCGGAAGAAGTGATGTTCGGTACTTGTCTAACATAATATTTTGACGGCAGGGGAAGGAGTGAGGTTTGGTAGGTGTTAAACACAATAATGTGATGACAGGGAAGGAGTGAAGTTTGGTACGTGTTTAACACAACAATGTGACGACAAGGGAAGGAATGAGGTTTGGTACATGTCTAACACAACAATTTGACGACTAGAGTGGTAAGTTTCTAACATAATAATATGACGACAGGGGTAGGAGTGAGGTTTTGTAGGTGTTTAACGCAATAATGTGACGACAGGGTAGGGAATGAGGTTCGGTAGGTGTTTAACACAATAATGTGACGACAGGGGAAGGATGAATGTTTGGTACGTGATTAACAGAATAATGTGACGACAGGGGAAGGAGCGAGGTTCAGTACGTGTCTAACATAACAATGTGACGACAGTGGAATGATTGATGTTTGGTAGGTGTTTAACACAATAATGTGACGACAGTTGAAGGAGTGTGTTTCGGTACGTGTCTAACATAATAATGTGACGACAGGGGAAGGAGTGATGTTTGTTAGGTGTTTAACGCAATAATGTGACGACAGGGGAAGGAGTGATGTGTGTTAGGTGTTTAACGCAATAATGTGACGACAGAGGAAGGCGTGAGGTTCAGTAGGTGTCTAACTTAATAATGTGACGACAGCATAATTAGTGATGTTCGGTACGTGTTTAACACAATAATGTGACGACAGGGGAAGGAGTGAATTTCGGTACGTGTTTAACACAATAATGTGACGACAGGGGAAGGAGTGATGTTTTAGTGTGTTTAACATAATAATGCGACGACAGGGGAAGGAGTAAGGTTCGGTACGCGTTTAACACAATAATGAGATGACAGTAAAGGATTGAGGTTCCGTAGGTGGCTAACATAATAATGTGAGGACAGATGAAGTAGTGAGGCTCGGTACGTGTTGAACAAAATATTGTGACGAAATTGTTAGCCTTGAGGTTCGGTACGTGTCTTACATAATAATGTGACGACATGGGAAAGGGTGAAGTTCGGTACTTGTCTAACACAATAATATGACGACAGGGGAATGAGTGAGGTTTGGTACGTGTTTAACACAATAATATGACGACAGGGGAAGGATTGTGGTTTGGTACATGTCTAACATAATAATGTGACGACAGATGAAAGAGCGAAGTTCGGTACGCGTTAAACACAATAATGTGACGCCAGGGAAATGAGTGAGGTACCTAACGTGGCTAACATAATAATGTGATGACAGGGAAAGGAGCGAGGTTTAATACGTGTCTAATATAATACTGAGACGACAGGGAAAGGAGCGAGGTTTAATACGTGTCTAATATAATAATGTGACGACAGAGGAAGGAGTGAGGTTCCATTCTTGGTTAACATAATAATATGACGACAGAGGAAGGAGTGAGGTTCCGTAAGTGTTTAGCATAATAATGAGACGACAGGGAAAGGAGTGATGTTCCGTACGTGTTTAGCATAATAATGAGACGACAGTGGAAGGAGTGAGGTTCCATAAGTGGTTTACATAATAATGAGACGACAGGGGAAGGAGTGAGGTTTCATACGTGGATAACATAATAATGTGACGACAGAGGAAGGAGTGAGGTTTCATACGTGGTTAACATAATAATGTGACAACAGAGGAAGGAGTGAGGTTCCGTACGTATTTAGCATAATAATGAGACGACAGGGGAAGGAGTGAGGTTCCGTACGTGTTTAGCATAATAATGAGACGACAGGGGAAGGAGTGAGGTTCCGTACGTGTTTAGCATAATAATGAGACGACAGGGGAAGAAGTGAGGTTCCGTACGTGTTTAGCATAATAATGAGACGACAGGGGAAGGAATGAGGTTCCGTACGTGTTTAGCATAATAATGTGACGACAGAGGAAGGAGTGAGGTTCCGTACGTGTTTAGCATAATAATGTGACGACAGAGGAAGGAGTGAAGTTCCGTAAGTGTTTAGCATAATAATGAGACGACAGGGGAAGGAGTGATGTTCCGTACGTGTTTAGCATAATAATGACACGACAGTGGAAGGAGTGAGGTTCCATAAGTGGTTAACATAATATTGAGACGACAGGGGAAGGAGTGAGGTTCCGTAAGTGTTTAGCATAATAATGAGACGACAGGGGAAGGAGTGAGGTTCCATACGTGGTTAACATAATAATTTGACGACAGAGGAAGGAGTGAGGTTCGTAAGTGTTTAGCATAATAATGAGACGACAGGGGAAGGAGTGATGTTCCGTACGTGTTTAGCATAATAATGAGACGACAGTGGAAGGAGTGAGGTTCCATAAGTGGTTAACATAATAATGTGACGACAGAGGAAGGAGTGAGGTTTCGTACGTGTTAAGCATAATAATGAGACGACAGGGGAATGATCGAGGTTCCATACATGGTTAACATAATAATGTGACTGACGACAGAGGAAGGAGTGAGGTTTCGTAAGTGTTTAGCATAATAATGAGACGACAGCGGAAGGAGTGAGGTTCCTTACGTGTTTAGCATAATAATGAGACGACAGGGGAAGGAGTGAGGTTCCATACGTGGTTAACATAATAATGTGACGACAGAGGAAGGAGTGAGGTTCCGTACGTGTTTAGCATAATAATGTGACGACATGGGAAGGAGAAATGTTCTTTACGTGTATAACATAATAATGTGATGACATTGAAAGAGCGATGTTTGGTGCATGTTTAACTTAATAATATGACGACAGGGGAAGGATTGAGGTTCCGTACGTGTTTAACATAAAAATGTGACGGCAGAGGGAAGAGTGAGGTTTTGGTAGTTGTTTAACACAATAATGTGACGACAGGGAAAGGAGTAGGGTTTGGTACGTGTTTGACACTATAATGTGACGACAGGGAAGGAACGATGTTTGGTAGATGTTTAACACATTAATGTGATGGCTGGGGACGGAGTGAGGTTCGGTACGTGTCTAACATATTAATGTGACGACAGGGGAAGGAGCGAGATTCGGTACCTTTGTAACATAATAATGTGACGACACGGTAATGAGTGAGGTTCGGTACGTATCTAACACAATAATGTGACGACACGGTAATGGGTGAGGTTCGGTACGTGTCTAACACAATAATGTGACGACAGGGTAATGAGTGAGGTTCGGTACGTGTCTAACACAATAATGTGACGACAGGGTAATGAGTGAGGTTCGGTACGTGTCTAACATAATAATGTGACGACAGGGGAAGGAGTGAGGTTTGGTAGGTGTTGAAGACAATAATGTGACGACAGGAGAACGAGTGAGGTTTGGTAGGTGTTTAAGACAATAATGTGACGACAGGGGAACGAGTGAGGTTTAGTACGCGTTTAACATAATAATGTGACGACAGGGGAACGAGTGAGGTTTGTTAGGTGTTTAAGACAATAATGTGACGACAGGGGAACGAGTGAAGTTTGGTAGGTGTTTAAGACAATAATGTGACGACAGGGTAATGAGTGAGGTTCGGTACGTGTCTAACGTAATAATGTGACGACAGGGGAAGGAGCGAGTTTCGGTATGTTTTTAATATAATAATGTAACGACAGGGTAAGGTTGATGTTCTGTACGTGGTGTTTAACAAAATAATGTGACGACAGGGGAAGGAGCGAGATTCGGTACGTTTTTAACATAATAATGTAACGACAGGGTAAGGTCGATGTTTTGTACGTGGTGTTTAACATAATAATGTGACGACAGGGGAAGGAGCGAGATTCGGTACGTTTTTAACATAATAATGTAACGACAGGGTAAGGTCGATGTTCTGTACGTGGTGTTTAACAGAATAATGTGACGACAGGGAAGGAGCGAGGTTTGGTAGGTGTTTAACATAATAATGTGACGACAGTGGAAGGAGTGAGGTTCGGCACTTGTCTAGCATATTAATGTAACGACAAGCGAAGGAGTGATACTTGGTACGTATTTAACATATTTCAAACTCCTGAGTGATTGTGGCATCTCCAGCGGCGTAGCTTCCTATCGGCAATGTTTACACTTACGTACTTTGTTTTCTAAGAAATCGAAAAAATAAAAAGGCCAAAAATGTAATAAAAATCAGATCCCTTATAAGGGTAGGGGACGTGCAAAATATAGATTAAAAAAATCATTTAAATATGATCCACATATTTAACATTATGTTATCAATTTATTTTGTTATAAAACAGTGAATTCAAGGTTAATATTATTTTAAAAGATAACCAGGCCCATAAACACACACCTCCGACAGACTAGCTGAAAAAATAATCACACAACAGTTTCGGGGAGCATGCCCCTCACTTCCAATACATCGTTTTCAGCCAACCTACGCCCGTGGCTTCTAATTGGTCCTATAAGGTGATCACTGTATTCACTTTTTATGTATCGTTTATGCCGTCTTTTCAACATATATTTTCTGTTACAGACTGTTGTATTCGTATCAAAGAAATATAATTGATTATATTCAAACTCACTATGGCCTTTACGCCGTAATGTTTAGTTATTCGTGTTAACGCCTAATATACTTGAAGACTGACAGCTGACTGCTAGCTGCAGTATAACACTATTGGTGTTCAACTACAGAGGATTTTGATATTTATCTACTTTCATATCCTGTCATCGAGGAAAATGCTTCCTACTGGAAATGTTATCAGTAATCTAAAATCAATGTTTGGGATTGGAAAGCAAAACGAATTACGCATTAGATACTAATTATATATTAAGTATAATTACAATGCAATTTATTATACTAACTGACACTTGAACATGTGCATTCATGTATAAACGTCTGGTTAATACATTGTGTTGTATTCGAACTGTGTTGTACGGTGATCAGTATTTGCTTTAGAAATAGAAATAGTTCATTAATGTAACGACGGTGTCCACCTGAAACATTATTTTTATCAGGGCTTGATGGTACATGCTTTTTATCATTGACGTTTTAAATTTATACACAAACAATATTTTCAAAATTCTGTTTTCTGTGTCTTGAGGCCAAAACACCTTACATTCGTGTCGGTTACAAATAAAAACACCTGAAACATTATTTTTATCAGGGCTTGATGGTACATGCTTTTTATCATTGACGTTTTAAATTTATACACAAACAATATTTTCAAAATTCTGTTTTCTGTGTCTTGAGGCCAAAACACCTTACATTCGTGTCGGTTACAAATAAAAACATAATAAAAAATTATGTTAAATTAAAAAAAGATGGGCAGTCATCATGTTGTCTTCCCAATTGAGGCCTTAAAAATAATAAAAAAGAATTTTAATGATTAAATGTATAGATGTATTAGAAAACATTCCATTAAACTGTCATTTTGAAATTTACAACCGTATATGATGTTGTTATCGTCGCCGATACCGAACAACAATTTGCGACCATTGAAAAACTCATATCGCGGGTTGAGTGCAAGAGGATTGTAACTCCATTTTTTTTTCAAAACCCCCTTTTTGCATTTTCTAATTAAAAGCGTTTGTCCTATTTACAGCATGCGTTAAAAAAGAAAAAAAAACAGAATCAGTATTAAATAAAATCAAAATTTGTCATTTGGTGTTATCTCAGATGGCCCAATGTTTTGTACAAAATGATTTTATCTCAGACCTATATTTCTTCTCAGTGTTGCCAGGAGCAGAATAAAGTAGGGGGTAATGAGGGGAGTTGTGGAAACAATTTTATATATGTCGATTGAACGTTTCTCTATGAGAGGTCAGGTTGCCCTTTATCGACATTGATTACGCTTATTAGTAATGCTTTTTTTGCTAAATTGTTTGATTATAACACTTGGAATCCAACATATCCAAACCTCTTGATCTGCATATGTAATATTATAATATTGTCATCATAATGATGACATCATAACTTAATTTGATGATGTCCTATTGCCATGAACTGAAAATTTGATTCATTCTGCTGAATCACGTCGTTATTGTATTGTAATGAATCTGATTAAGAATTCAAACCATTACCACCACAAATAATACACATACATTTTGATGAATCACGTCGTTAGTTGATTGTAATGAGTGTTATTAAGACAACAAACCACTACCAGCAAAACATATTCAATCTGCTGGATCACGTGGTTATTGAATTGTAATGAGTCTTATTAAGAAAACAAATCACTACCAACGAAACACATTCAATCTGCTAGATCACGTCGTTATTGGATTGTAGTCAGGTTTATACAGACAACAAACCACTACCACCTTCATTCTGCTCAATCACGTTGTAATTGGATTGTAATGAGGCTTATTAAAACAACAAAGTACTACCAACAAAACACCTTTATTCTGCTGAATCACGTCATTATTGGATTGAAATGACTTATTAAGACAAGAAACTACTACAAACAATACACATTCATTCTGCTGAATCACGTCGTTATTGGATTGCAATGAGACTTATTAGGCCAACAAACCTTTACCATTAATACACATTTATTCTGCTGAGTCACGTCGTTATTGAATTGTAATGAGTCTTATTACGACAACAGGCCACTACCAAAAATACACTTTCATTCTGCTGGGTGTCGTCGTAATTGTATTGTAAAGAGTATTATCAAGACAACAAACCACTACCAGCAATACACATTCATTATGCTGAATCATGTCGTGATTGGATTGTAATGACTTATTAAGACGAAAACCACAACCAACAATACACATTCATTCTGCTGAATCACGTCGTTATTGGATTGTAATTAGGCTTATTAAGATAACAAACCACTACCAACAATACACATTCACTCTGCTGAATCACGTCGTTATTGGATTGTAATGAGGCTTATTAAGACAATAAACTGATACCAACAATACACCTTCATTCTACTGAATCACGTCGTCATTGGATTGTAATGAGGCTTATTAAGACAACAAACAACTACCAACAATACATATTCATTCCGCTACATCACGTCGTTATTGGATTGTAATACGATTTATTAAGACAACAAACAGCTACAAACAATACACATTCATTCTGATGTATTACGTCGTTAATGGATTTTAATGACTTATTCAGACAACAGTCGACTATCAACAATACATATTCATTTTTCTTAATCACGTCATTATTGAAATGAGTCTTAATAGGAAAACAAACCACCACAAAAAATACGCATTCATTCTGTTAATCACGTCGTTATTGGATTGTAATGACTTATGAAGAGAACAAACCACTACCAACAATACACATTCATTCTGCTAAATCACGTCGTTATTGGATTTTAATGAGCCTTACTAAGAGAACAAACCACCACAAACAATACACATTTATTCTGCTGAATCACGTCGTTATTGGATTGTAATGAGGCTTATGTAAACAACGAATTACTACCAACAATACACATTCATTCTGCTAAATCACGTCGTTATTGGATTTTAATAAGCCTTACGAAGAGAACAAACCACCACAAACAATACACATTTATTCTGCTGAATCACGTTGTTATTGGATTGTAATGAGGCTTATGTAAACAATGAATTACTACCAACAATACACATTTATTCTGCTGAATCACGTCGATATTGGATTGTAAAGAGTCTTATTAAGACAACCAACTACTACCAACAATACACTTTCATTCTGTAGAATCACGTCGTTTTTGGATTGTAATCAAGCTTATTAGTAAAACAAACCTCTACATTCATTTTGCTGGATCATATCGTTGTTGGATTGTAATAAGTCTAATTAATAAAACAAACCACTACCAACAATAAACTTTCATTCTGCTGGATCACGTGGTTATTGGATTGTAATGATTCTTGTTAAGACAACAAACCACTACCAACAATACACTACCAACAATACACATTTATTCTGCTGAATCACGTCGATATTGGATTGTAAAGAGTATTATTAAGACAACAAACTACTACTAACAATACACTTTCATTCTGTA
Source organism: Panopea generosa (assembly GCA_029582155.1). Classification (NCBI taxonomy): domain Eukaryota; kingdom Metazoa; phylum Mollusca; class Bivalvia; order Adapedonta; family Hiatellidae; genus Panopea; species Panopea generosa. Next base: position 30,271,673 of record CM055907.1, read on the forward strand.
GAATCACGTCGTTTTTGGATTGTAATCAAGCTTATTAGTAAAACAAATCTCTACCAACAATACACATTCATTTTGCTGGATCATATCGTTGTTGGATTGTAATAAGTCTAATTAATAAAACAAACCACTACCAACAATAAACCTTCATTCTGCTGGATCACGTGGTTATTGGATTGTAATGATTCTTGTTAAGACAACAACCCACTACCAACAATACACATTCAATCTGCTGAATCACGTCGTTATTGGATTGTAATGAGTGTAATTAAGAAAACAAACAACTACCAACAATACATATTCATTCTGCTACATCACGTCGTTATTAGATTGTAATGAGGCTTATTAAGACAATAAACCACAACCAACAATAAACATTAATTTTTCTGAATCACGTTTTTATTTGATTGTAATGAGGCTTATTAAGGTAATGGACCACTATCAGCAATACACATTTATTCTTCTGAATCACGTTTTTATTGAATTTTAATAAGGCTTATTAGGACAACAAACCACTGTCAACAATAGACATTGATTTTGCTGAATCATGGCGTTATTGAAATGAGTCTTAACAGGAAAACAAACCACTACAAACAATACACATTCATTCTGCTAAATCACGTCGTTATTGGATTGTAATGACTTATTAAGACAATAAACCACTACCAACAATACACTTTCATTCTGCTGAATCACATCGTTATTCAATTGTAATTTGGCTTATTAAGATAACAAACCACCACCTGCAATACACATTTATTCTGCTGAATCACGTTGTTATTGGAGTGTAATGAAACTTATTAAGACAACGAATTACTACCAACAATACACAGTTATTCTGCTGTATCACGAATATACAATTAGACAATATATACAAATTAAAGATAATTACTTAACATACAAAAACAAAGCTGGTTTAAAAAGGCCCTATGATGTTATTAACACTTTTTTTACACAGTTCTATCTCCTACACGTTCCGTAATCTACAGCGTGCTCCAAACTGCTTATATCATTTGAATGATAAAGCGTTTTTTAAAAGTGCACTAATATGGTATTTTAGATACTACTATCGCGCCCGAATTATCGTAGATTTAGCATCACTCGTCCCTTGCGGCGATGGCTATATAAACTGGGTTATCTTCCCTAGAACTCTATACTGAGTATCTGGCTTTACGTCGCCTCGTACCGAATTGCGACCGTTCTCCGCAGTCAGGACCGTCAAGTCGTCCAATTGACGATTATGTGGGTTGCTGTCCTGATGACGCTACTACCACCGGCTGACTTCCTGTCACGTTTAGATACGTCATTGACGTAGCGGACACATACATCGCTTACGTCTTAAAACGGCTACAATATATATATATAAACTCAGATTTACTAGTTGCTCAAATATGTAATGACATGGCGTCTATTACTTACCATCTATCAATTTCATGGTATTTTTATCAATATATGTTAACAGTGCATTCCAATCTTACCATCTAACAGTTTCATGGTAAATTTATCAACATATTGTAACAGTGCATTGAATTCTTACCATCTAACAGTTTCATGGTATATTTATCAATATATGATAACAGTTAATTCAATTCTTACTATCTGCAGTTTCATAGTAGTTTTAACAACATTTCATATATGACCTTCCGTCATTCTCAAATAGCAATTATATCTCTTAAAATGCTTAATGGAATTTGATGAAATAAACTTCAAAATGATTTATTCTTTAATCAAAGAATGAAAATGTAAAAGTATCTTAAAATCGTTACTCCTATCGAGCTATCGATACGTTCTAACAATTCCACGCTACCTGTTCTAAATAAAGCCTATATCATTACAACGGACACGTACTAGCTGACACTACTAAATTAGGCCACAACAACCTTACTATTTTTTACAGACATATTCAAACGTAAAAAAATACGACGTATGGCATGTTTATTTCCTAACGTCTCTGTAATCAGTTTCATTTTTTTTTCAATTTCAATTTAATTTTATTGGCAAACTTTCAGCAAACATATGCCTTTGGTCATTTACAACATGTTTTAATCATATGGCTAAGACATATTACAATAAGTTGACTTGTTTAAGTATCATAGTATATGTATTTTAGATGAGAAATAAAAAAATGTAACTTACATAAATGAACAATTGCCGCACGCATATATTCACTTTTAGAACGTTTTCACGTATAACCTAGGACTTTGATTGTAGTTGACAAACATGCACTTGTTAAGATTGGTGAAGTTTAATATTGATTTATTTATTTTATTTATTTAATTTAAATTGCCGATGATATTATATTTTCACAACTGATCCAAAATCTTTGCAAGCTCAGCTAGATAAAATATATCGGCATTTATATACGTTAACAAACCAAAAGTTTAAAAAAGGAACAGGCTGATAATGCTAATAATAGTTGGACATTAAACGTACACATGCATGTACAGTACAATTGGTAACTTATTTCAATGCGATGACCAATATATCCGTTATAACCGAATAAGCATTATTTGATACAGTGCCTTTAAATATGACAAATAAGCTGGGTTTTTTTATTCAATGGTTGCAGTTGTTCTAGTGTCGTATTCACAAACCATTCTTGAGAATATTTTTATATTTAAGCTTGAAAATCAAAATTTCAACCTTAAATATATACTTTACCATAACAGATAGAATACTTGTGAGAGTTTGTTTGACTATATATTATGTGTCCCTACTTCTTTGCATTGTGTTTGCCTAAAAATGGTCTCTAAGTGTGTTTTGCAAAATTCATTCATGAGATCAAGTCTAAGAATATTCTCAATAATGGTTGGTGAATACCACCCCTGGTGTTTAGGGTATTCATAAATATGTTGCTGTTTGGTGTTAACTCTAGCGTCTCCTTCAATAATTGTTCAGTCATAAGTCTACTTGATACAGTATACTGCTCGCTGCCACACTAAAGTAACTATCATATTGCATTCGCAGATATGAAACACAATCGAGTCACATTATACTGTCACTGCACGTAAAATATATTACTGAATCAAATGCTCATAAACCTTTCTAAGTAACGAGGCTTCTTTCATAAATGCTGAAAGTAAAGGAACTTAAGGAAGAAAAAAGTTCAAGCTGATGAAATATATATGTATCAAATTCAACAATTCACAGGTCAAATGAATTTGCGTACCCTTTAGAAGTCTAATTCATAAGTAATCTAAAAATATTCTAATTTCAAATCACAGTATTTTTAATAACATCACAAAGCAATCATTTCACTATTATATCAATTAGTTTATGCAATATATAGAAACTAACCGCACTGTCACAATGGAAAGTTCATGTCAAGGAAAGTTGAACACTTGTGTTTCCGTGATATTCACTAGATCATAATAATAACAGTGGAACACGTCTTCAATAACCATATTTTGTCTTTATTCGACAAATTCCAGTGTTTTAAATATACTTCAACTTGAAATACATTGGGCATATTTATATTTATATAGCTTCGCCGATTAAAACTTATTTAATTTATACTAACTGAATTTAGCTCGAGTGCGAAGAAAGATCAAAGCTTATATGAACCGCTCTCTAGTCATCACCTTTGGTAGAACTAGTACTGTTGAGATGGGAATCGAACCAGCAACCTCTGGTGTGAGCGACCAAGACTACAATTACTGCGCTACCGCCCTGCTCTCAATAAAACATTTTAACTGCTGATGTCAAATAATTCTAAGAACATGTCACTGAAAATTGCAAACTACATGAAGGAAGAAACAACTGTAAGTCAAAGTACACTTGATAATTCATTCATTTCGTAATTTTGTTATTACGCAATATAATTGAATTATTAAAACAGATATTGAATTAATTGTATGTAAATGCTGTCTTTGAAATATTTCAAAGTATATCATTTATAAAATAACGAGATAAAAATATTCCAATTGCTAATTACCATTGTAAATGGCGTGACCCAGCCTATAACACGTAATTATTAGACTGTCAAATGTCTCATTAAGACAAAAAACACTAGTCTATTAAAAATACAGTCACATTGATTCCATCGCTGCATTATTGTTTTTGGATTGTGTGCCGTGACAAGGAAATATTTATGTTTTTGTTCACTTGGCATTACCGTATTTTACGCTTTTGTGTCTTTCCTGCATTGGGATTGCATGTCATTGCCGATTTCCAGTACACTGCAGCTTATAAAAATACGTCTAGTTGAATTGATGACAGAATGTGTCAATACTATTCGGAAAGAAATATCTATCAGTACAAAAATGAGTTAATTTGTTATTTTACTCATTTTCACGCATCAAACCAATCTTTACATCTACGACCGTATTACCATGACGAAAAACATGTAACAAGTCGCAAGTATAATAATTAAACCAATTTTAACATCTACAGCCGTATTACCATGACGAAGGTACATTTAACAAACCGCAAGTATTATCACCAAACCAATCTTTATATCTACGACCGTATAATGCAGACGAAGATACATGTAACAAGCCACAAGTATTATCATCAAACCAATCTTTAAATAACCGACGGTATATCCATGACGAAAATACAGGAAACAAGCCGCAAATTTTATGATCAAACCAACCTTTATATCTACGACCGTATAACCGTGACGAATATACATGTAATAAGCCGCAAGTATTGTCATCAAACCAATCTTTTCATCTGAGACCGTATAATCATGACGAAGATACATCTAACAAGCCGCAAGTATTATCATCAAACCAATCTTTACATCTATAACTGTATAATTGTGACGAAGATACATCTAACAAGCCACAAGTATTACCATCAAACCAATCTTTTTATCTACGACCGTATATGTATAAGCATGACGAAGATATATGTAACGAGCCGCCAGTATTATTATCAAACCAATCTTTACATCTACGACCGGTATACGCATGATGAAGATACATGTTACAATCCGCAAGTAATATATTTAAACCAATTTCGTTAATGAACCCGTTACGGTATCACTCGAGCGACATCTAGAACTCAGTGAGAAGTGGTGCAGTTTAAAGGCATAGTACTACCATTGCAAAAAGGAAGTGCTTCCGTGGGGTAATAGCGGTTTTAAATAATCCTCATTTCTTCTTCTTTAAAAATGCATTTTCCTTATTTTAATGCTCATTTTTTTATTTGAATGGCATTATTGATGTATTTTGAACACTTTGATAGCATTGTCATGTTTGAATTGTGAATTAAGAAAAAAAAATTGATGCTTGAAAATTGGGGTATGAATACATGATTTCAGAAGTCTACTAGGTCTTTCACTTTGTCACCAGTGTACACACTGAGCAGAAAAAAAATCTCTTATATGACACATGACCCCTACTTTTCTCATCATATTTTGATAGTGAAGAGGTTGACAAACAGTAAAATGTAGGTTTCACTTCTTTCATTTGGGTCTCTCTATGAATGACAAGCCTTCAAACTTTTATTATTTACTATAGAATAAAGAACAAAATCAATGGTGGGATGACACCTAAAAAAACACGACGACTTTTAACCCATACGTTGCCTCGTGACTATTGTTCCAAATAAAATAAAACTAACAAAATCTTGTTTCAAAAAAATTACTGTAATAATGATATTAAAATAATTAAACTTTTTTGATAAATAAAATTCTTAGCTTTAGTTGATAATTAAAATACCAAACCAGACGACAAAGTCATTGCTCTGCAGTAAATATGTTTTGCAAAGTTTCGGACAAAGTAATTGTGGGTAAAATGAAAAGAATTCCGATTGCTGTTTATATATTTTTTGCGTTTTCAACAGTTCGCTGGTGTTATCAAAGGTAAATATACGTGTATAGATAATTATTCGTAGTATCGTATCATTTTTGTCCTGGAAATGGATCTCAAAATAATCACGTCCATCTTGCGAGAGAAGAAAATAAATGAACAATTGTTTGATATTTACAATAACGTATTTTCGATCATGACCTGAATTTGATCACTTCCGAGAATTATGAATATCGCTAAAGTGACATCGGCCAACCATCCAAGTGCTGATCTTGTACATTGTTGCTTAACCATGTCGTTGTAAAAGCTCGCTTCACAGAAAAGACTGTTGTTAGTGACCTATATGTATACTCACTACACTCTTCCCCTCGTTATCTTTAGGGCTTATACCAAACAGCACAGCCTGTGGCTTTCAGCAGTTCATTGCCATATCCCATCCCATTCCAAAGAAAGAGAGATTCGTGCAGGCACATGTTCGAAAGTTTATCGTCGTTGCCATTAAAGTAACATTGGTCACCCATCCAAGTACTAACACTCCCCTAACACTGTACATCGTTGCTCAACTTCCAATACAGTCACTCAGTGCACTTTAACTACATCGCTGTAAAAGCTAGCTTAACAGCAATACTGTTGTAAGTGACCAATGTACATTCACTACATTGGGTATGGTATTCAATTTCCTGCACAATTGGCAATATTTACAAATCGTATCCACGTGGTTGATTGTTTCATCGGCAATGTTGGTGATATATATGATATTGATCAGTGTTTTGCCTAAAATTGTTTTAATTAAATTAAAACAAACTAATGCTAAATATTTTATTACTCATTAATACTTTTCAATTACATAATTTTAGCCCTAGTTAGTTCAACAGACCATAACTGGTTCTCACCTATTCACATTGACAATTGTCAGTGTTCTTGCTGTATATTTGGCGTGCCACATAACACTATACTAAATTAAGGTTGACAGAACCACTACCGGTTTTTAACACAAAATTAAAGTAGATGAACTGGTAGGTTGATGAAACCACCAACACCCATGGGCCACAGCATGTGAAATTGAAGCTACAGTCGGACCCAAACTCACAGTGTGTTGAGAGAACATAAACCGCAGCCAATTTTTTTTATATCTGTAGTTGTCATGGTGTGTGGCACAAAAGTCACTAACCCAACATTTTACAAACATAAACATCTACCATATGTTAAAATATCTGTATTTGTCATAGTGTCTGCTGTGAAAGTTGCTAACCTAAAATTTATAGTACATTAACATCAAGGAATTATATAGAGATGGAAAGGCAACTAGGTGAGATTTTGTGAATGCTCATGCCAAATTAGTAATCCTTTGTGTGCTATTTTATCAACATTCAGTCAGGAGATGCAAGTTTCCTATCCTTCTATACAAGTTATTGTAAACATCAACACTTTTTTTAATATCTGTAGTTGTCATGGTGTTTGGCGCGTAAGTAGCTTACCTACTTTTACGGACATAAACATCCCATATTGGCGATTACCCGAGAAGAGTGTTGATCTTTTTAGGTTCCAGGGGGATAGTGCAGGTTACAGATTAAAACCAACTGTATATTTCTTCTGGTTCTTCAGTGTGCTCAGTGTATAGCACCGCCACATGGATCCTAGATTTAAATACCCATCGGAATGACTGTTTTTAATTGGCCAGCGACGGGGATCTAACCCACATCCTTCAATACTAGAAGTTTTATGATTTACTGACTGAGCTTATGGGGCTAACCAGCTTATACTGGTTATGCTGCCATCAAAACAGTTACAGCTATGTATTTTTGAACATCTTATTGAATACCGCCTTTTTTTGAATGATAATTGATCTAGAGTAGTGATTAACTGGTCAGTGGTAATTAATCCCCATGTGTATGTGCACCAATTAAAGAAATTAAAGATACTAAACTTTTGTAAATGGTGACTTGTACAAATTTCTACTTGGCCAGTGACTTGTACAATTTTCTACTTGTTCAGAACATCTGGTTATAGGATTGCACAGGGGAAGGTATTTTAACAACATTATCAGGCATGGTACTAAAAGTCTAAATATAGTATATCTATACTAAATTTTGTCTATTATCACTGTTACATTGGGCATATATTCACATTCCTTGCATAATTCCGATGAGCAGGGCGTAACCGTTATCACTTCTCAGAATTCATTTAGGCAGGGCATTATCACTACCCAGAATCCTAATTTTGATAACAGCGCCGGGCAAGGGGTTAATGGCATGGGGGAAAAAGTGTGCATGTGGAAGTTGATAATGGGTGAACAGTGCCTTGTAGTGACAATGCAAGCTCTACTCTAGGTGCAATAATGAACAAAAACATAAAAAGGTATCGTAATGTCTCTTGTATATTCCAAAAAGTAACATCATAAGTCTGAGTAGAACCTTTCAGGGGAAATTGGTTAACTCTTATAAATTGTATGTATATAGTTTGACTTGAACCAACAATTCACATGTGACAGGTACCTGATCTTTAGCACGGAAATGCTCTCAGTAATGGAGGGTTGCACTCTGGCATCAAAATAAAACAAGTGGGGCATGTGTTTGCTGTGCTCCTTCTTACTCTCTAAAAATTGCAGCTACTTAAATTTTGTATTGCCTTTCAAAGCATTAACCTTTTATTTTTTCATGATATCTGTCCATTTTTCTTTAAAATACTGAGTCGAGACACAGCAATCAAACACTCTTTTAGGATGACCTGGCCAAATATGGCAAAATAGCTCGGTCAATCTTGATGATAACAAACAATTGTATTGATAAACATGGTGCGTCTGCATATTATAGTAGTTGATAAATTATAATAGTTATAAAACTTTAATTAATGAGAACAGTGATTTAAATGCATTCTTCTTTTTTAATCAGGTTTAACGCCATTTTTAACACATTTAAGGTTACTATATGGCTTATCCAGTTTTGCTGGTGGAGGAAGACCTCAGACTGAGTACAACTACTGTCCTTCTGCAAGTAACTGGAAACTTTCTCACATACAGTTTTTTTAGCGGGATTCAACCCTACGACCTAAGCGGTGAGAAGTAAGTGATCTTGAGATGTCGCCTTATACCACATGGCCACAGAAGACCCTTTAAATGAATTCAATCTACCATAATGCCCCTTAACTTTAATCTCAGTCGGTATTTTTAGGTCACCTGAGACTTTGTCTCAATGGACTTTTTGTCCATCATCATGCGTCCGTAAACAATTGACTTTTTTGAGTTCTTCTCAAAACTGTAACCGTAATTGTAATTATATATTGTATGCTTTGGTACACACTGGGTGAATCAAAATTGTGAAAACGGTCATAGTAAGGTAAACTTTGAAAATCTTTTTCTCAATATAGGAGAAGCACTGGGAAACAAATAGTGAGCATCATTATGGACATATCGCCCCATTGGTGCAAAAAGGTACCAAGCGCCTTCTTATTTCATATACACTTGGTACCTTATTGCACCAATGGGGCGATGTATGGGTCATTTATTAAAATTATGAATTGCATGTCCCTGGGTCACACAGTTTTGACCTTGGAGTGAGGCCTACTTTTCTAAATCTATATAAGAGAAATTGACAAAAAATTATTTCTTACTACTGAATAGATTGATGTGAATGTTTTTTGGATAATCAGATGACTGTTAAGGCCCATGGCCCTCTTATTTAAAAACACATTATAAATTATGGTTTCCAATGATGTATGTATTCATATAATTATATAAATATAAGTCGGTAACCTCCCTGTTCATGTCATGATGTAATGATTTCAATCAGAGAACAGTACTTATAACATATATTTATTGTTAGTTTGCCTTTTGCTTTGTTTTCATTAGAGTTTTGGTTAATACATTGTAAATACTGACGGAGTAGTTTTTGTTACTGTAAACAACTTTCAAATTGTTTTTAGCTCGGCTTTTCGAAGAATAAAGAGAGCTATTCTGCTCACCCGGATGTCGGCGTCCCACCTTGGTTGAAGTTTTGTGTGCAAGTCCCAATCTTAATATCCATTGCTTGTATTGACTTGAAACTTAACACAACACTTCCCAGTCATCAAACATACTATGATAACTAAGTTAGATAACTCTTGGATTAATATAATGCAAATTATTGCCCTTGTTTGACTTAAAAATTCTGGTTAGTTTTGCTTGCAAGTACCATCTTGTCCATACTTCATCAACCACTCAATGTATTTGATTTGATTTAAATTTAACACAAGACTTCCCAGTCATAAAACATACTACAATGAATAAATAAGATTACTCTTGCATGAATAAAATGCAAATTATTGCCCTTATTTGACATATTAAAATTTTACGCGCAAGTACCATCAATTGGATGTCACAACCCTTGAATTGACAGTCAGATACATTATAGACTTAACGTATAACATGAATAAACTCCCAAGGTGCAATTTATTTTACAAAGGGGGGGGGGGGTATTTATTTGGGACCGAGATATCCAAATTTAACCATTTTATAAAGTACATATATTTATGTAAAAAATACCATAAAACACACAGCTGATGCTTTAGATGTTTCAACCTGACTTGAAATCAATACCTGTATATTTCGATTAAACACTAACTTCCAGATTGCTGAAGCGTTTTCACCCATAAAGAAGGAGGAGTCGATCTGATTTTTAATTTCACAAAATTTGATATTATACTACATGTATATAGTATTATAAAACAAACATGTAGTGCTGTGTTACAAGAGTGCATTTTATTAATAGAAATTTGGGCTATTTTAATTATTAATTTCTATTAATTTACATAATTTGATTTGGTAAATATTTAAGTCCATTGTCTTAGTACAACATGATATGTTTCTGTGGTGTAACTGGCAAACACATCTACACTTTTGTAGAAATTCTAGGTTCGAATCCCAGCAGTTGCGAACAACATGAAAAGAAATGACTTAGATATGGCGAAAAAAGAAATGTCTGTTTCATTTTTTAATGACATTTTTCTCTTTTAAAAATGTATATTTTTTTATAATGTTTGCTGCTGCATGGACAAAATGCTACTAACTTAAGCTTACTCTTTCTGACTGCCTTACATTCGAAAAGTATATTTTCCGTGGACTGCAGTTTATAATCATACATGGTCTATATTTTTTTGTCTATTTTGTTTGTCTTGTTTAGTATTGCAACCAGATTGTAGAAGTGTCTGGACAAGAACTGAAGGGAACCTATGTCCAGATTGTAATATTTTTTTATATATATTTGGATGCTACAGCTGCTAATTTGGGAACTTAAGTAAATGTGTTGGTTTATGTATGCAGTTATGCACAATGCTGTTGTTTTTTCTTGGTACATGGGAGATAGAGGTTCAAATTACTTCCATAACCAAATACTTCTCTTAAATTTTAGTCTAGTCCTGTGTCCTAGACGTTTCCAACATTTGTCCAGAAATATACATTTGGTTAAGTCATATTTTAACATTTAAACTGCAAGAACTCTATTTATGCTTGAATACAGTATGAATGTCTGGTGTTTTGGATTATACAAATGGTTCCTTCTGTGTTAGAGTTGTCCATAGTGTTGTTGTCAAATAACCATTTACCTCTCACTGCCGAAGTTGTCGGATCAATCTTTGCTCTGGTAGTCTAAAAACATTTTGTTAGAAATTTAAAGTTACTTGCAAAAGGACGGTGACTGCACTGTGATTGGTTCCTTTGTCTTCTAGGTCTGTTTTGAAATTGTTTTGAAACCCCAGTAAAAATACATACTGGCTATCTGCTCAGTGTAAACTAAAGTATAGACATGTATTATGTTTATGTAATAAGGCAAGAAAAATATGCAGCCATTGCAGACTCAAACTTCGGGACCTTTCACTTACAGGTCAAGTGCTCTACCGACTGAGCTAACCAGACCGTTGACATATGTTTCTCTCCTAACAGTTTAGTTACACACTGTGACAGTTAAATTATGCAAGAAACATTTATAACCGAAGTAAAACCCATGTCATAAAGTATTTTGTGACCAGCATCCATTTATGTAGCTTGATTAAATAAGGCGTGAATGGACAGCTTCTTTATTATTTGGATATCCTTTCTGCTGTCCATAACTCGGGAGACGCAAAATAAAAAAAAACTTTAAAAGGCTCCTAGAGATGTGCAATATGTCGCACTACCATTTATGATGCTAATAACGTTTGATTTTGTTTTGTAAACCAAGGAATTAGAGATATAGTTCCTTGAATAAAGTTTCAATCATATAATAAGTGATTTATTTATGATAAACATAATACATATTAAATATATAATGGAAACATCTGCAATATTATCCTAAACATATAATACATGTACTATAAAGTGTATTTAGTATTTTTTTGTTTACTATACTTATAAAATTGACGTTCGACCCCAAGAGAGGCAATGCCTTAGTTCATATTCTATTTTAATAAATATATATGGGCTGTGTGATGTTTAACTGTGGCCAGTCTGAAACCTTGATAGCCTAGTCAAGGCCATTCTTAGATTTAAATTGATGAAAACTTCTGACGGCTATTTTAAGATTTAAATTGTTGAATACGCCATTATTTCTGTATATTCTGTTAATGACTAACTAATAATATACATTGAACATATGATCCTAAATATGCTACTACTGTCATCAGATATTCTATATATGTTCTGTATAATGACACGTATTCAGGCTTCTCCACAGGCCATTTAAGCGCAGGAAACGAGCCAATTGATGTTCCAAAGGGTATTTTCTTATCAGAAAGGTTTTATGTACCAATATGATTATTTTATTGTTGATGCTGATGTAGGCAAACTGGGACATGGTCTTTTAGTTTAATATGTTGTGTAATATTGACACACTAGTGCCTAAAATACTGTAAAACGTAACATACGTTACTGTCGCCACTTTAATTTTTCAACTTAAGACTTTATGACATTAAATATTCGATACTCGTGGCCTTTTCGTGCTTTTGATATGAATAAACTATATTTACTGAACATGTACGCTTGGCCATTATGCTGTTTTAGGACTTAACCGCGTTACTTTACTAAATTATCGGATGTCGCCAAACTTCTCTAAAAAAGTGATTCCTCTTTTGGTATCAGTGTGAAGATTACACAGAAAGATAAATTTCCGATGAATTCTGCTTCAAACAACAATTAATATATTGACATTTATGGAATTACCTTCAGATCTGGTACAATAAGTGCATATTTTCAGTATTTTTGATTTTGACTGAAAAAAATAGCGTCGACATTTAAGAATGAAACATACGTTACATGGGTTTTAAAGGTCACTGTTAGACCTATATATATACTACTCTCAGATATTATTCTTCATGACTAATATATTAACCATGTGAAATGGCTTTACAAAGCACCTACTCAGTCATTTTTAACAGCATTGCAAAGTTGAATTGTAACATACGTTATGAAACATACGTAACCAAGATGAACCATCTGATGAAGTACGGATAATTTCCGAGTGAGATTGTATTGGATCCGAGTTTTATTGTACAATGACGTCATCAAATAAATGGCTACTGTGATTTCAAGGCGCTAACAATTTAATTTTTGAAGAGAAACGAAACTATTACGTAGAGAATTATCCTCATGTCAGGTAAGAATCTATATCTTCATTATAATGATCGGTTTATGTGTAGTTATTTGTTTTTAAAGCTGTTGATGTATTTTTCTATGTAAATAAACAATGCAAATTTGTACTCGACACACTTCGTACAAAAAAAGGTTCACCAAAGATAATGAAACTTACGTTATTTTTGGTAACGTATGTTTCAACATACGTATGTTTCAACATATAAATATCTCTTTCTGACTATAATGATTTTGAAATTACAACAATATCAAGGGTTCGTATAACTGTTTTGTGTATACTTATTATATTTTATTGACTAAAAACTTACAAGAAACTTGTTGCCATTATTTTTATTGTGGAAAATGTACCATCGTTGAAAACTTTGAGAGACCGTTAAAATATCAACATTTGTTTTTTTAATAATGATTATTAAGCACTAAAATCAAAATTATTCCATAGAATACATATTTCTCATTAGTTGCATGCAATTTGCATAATTATAAAACTGTGTTTTAAATATTTTATCTGGTATTACCGTTATCTAGTTTCGGTAACGTATGTTTCAAAATGCCGCTTTCACGAGCCGAGATACAGAGACGTTACCGAGAGCGCAAAAGGCTTTAGACGGTGAGATTTCCTCCAAATGGAACGCAGAAGGCAACAGAAGTAGTACAAACCAGCATCACAGTTGTCAACCTCAGAGAGAAAGAAGAAGAATGAAAAGATAAAAGCACGTGTGCAGAAACATCGCCGATCTAAGAGGATAGAAAAAGACGATGAAGTTGAATTCGATGATCAGATAGATGAGAGTACAAGTGGATATGGCACGCAAGAATCGCGTCGTCTAATTGTTAAATTTCCAAACAGAAGAAATGGACCTAGAAAAAGGTTGAGCAGAGCCCTTAGAACAGCAAATGTAAAGCTTAAGAAGGTCCTTCGAGATAATTTTGAAACAAAGAAGAAAGTCAAAACCTTACAAAGAAAATTACTAAAGGCTTTCAAAGTCAAAATCTAACATTTTGACTCCAAGGAGAAAAACTGCAATGCTTATGTCATCATCTGGCACTAAAGGGACACAAGTAAGAAAGCAGCTGTTGTTTGGAAATGTACTACTACATCACATGAAAATTGGTTCAAAGAACGGCGACAAAAGACATAGAAATGGTATGTACGCTACGGTAGCTGGTGAAGTTATTAGAAAGTACCGCTGCATTTCAAAACTGGCCACAGAACTTAATGTTAATAAACACAAACTATCCAATATTATTAAAAATTGTGTTAATTTCACCAAAGTCAGGAGGAGGAAAACACAGCTGAAACTGCATGAAAGTGTTACCGAGTTTCTTGAAAGAGAAGATAACTGTAGGATTCAGCCAGGTAATAGAGATGCTACTAAATGCAAAGAAGGAAATATTCAAACCTGTGTTCTCACTGATTACACAGCAAACCTTCATCAGAAGTATCTGGCTGAACATCAAGAACACAAATTGTCTTTGTCAACGTTTTGCAGAATGAGACCCAAGCACATTCAGTTGACTAGTTGCCTGAGTAGAAATGTGTGCCTGTGCACAAAACACCAGCATCTGGCACTAAAATTGCAAATGATGCGGAAATCAGGAATTCACATTCCACAAAATACGGAAATGTTTATTCAAAGTGCATTGACAGTTGAAAAATCACAGTTCCAAGAAACAGTTGTCTATTCTAAATGGAAAATAGTTACTCTTGAAAACGATTAAAAGAAAATGAAAATCGTATGCGAATCAGTAGACAGAGATAAATTCTATGAAGATTGGCTGAAAGAGGTAGCTGCTTTTAAGGTGCACTACCATACTATGAAAACCCTGTACAAACAAACCAGGGTACTTAAAGAAGTCCTGCCAACAAATGAAATAGTGATACATATGGATTTTGCAGAGAATTACTCTTGCAAAACTGCTGATGAGATCCAGTCGGCAAACTGGAACTCATCAAAAGTAACTCTGCATCCAATGGTGATTTACTTCCGGGGAGAAGATGAAAGTCTACAGCATAAAAGTAACGTCCCAGTCTCGGACAGTATGTCTTATTCTTCAAGTACAGTTTTGGCTATTGTCCAGAGACTGTTTTGATAAAGAAATCAATTTGCCTGGCTGCGATGAATTACAGTATGTTCATTACTGGACGGACAGTCCCACGTCGCAATATCGAAATAGGTTCATATTCAATGCGATTGTCAACCATGAGAGTGAGTATGGTTGTCACGCCACATGAAACTATTATGAAGCCGGACACGGCAAAAATGTGTGTGATGGGCTCGGAGGTACCGTAAAGCGCCTAGCTGACGAAGCAGTGCGTTTACGAAAGTGCACAATACAAGATGCAGTGGATTTCATGAATTGGGCAGCCACTTCAACCATGAAAGGTGTGAAGTTCTTCTTTGTCACAAAAGAAGAATGCAAAGCCATGGCTTTAAAATTGCAACAAGTAGAAATGGCACCAGTCAAGGGTACATTGCAGTTACACGCAGTCATGCTTAATATTGACGAACACATGTGTACACGCGAAACGTCGTGCTACTGCGATGAATGTATTAGCGGTCGTATATGTGACTCGTGGACTGTACGTGACACACAGAAATCGAACAGTACAAATATTAAAAAAATCCAATTCAACAGTTACACCTCACAATACAGGAGACTACATTGCAGCGATGTATGAAGGAGATTGGTATGTTGGCCAGATTGTAGAGATAGATCCCGATGTTGACGGTTTTGATTACAAGGTTACTTTCATGCAGAAAAAGAAAGCACTCTACCAGTGGCCTAATAATGAGGATGTTTTCTGGCGTAAGAAGTTGCACATTCTGTGTCTTCCAGTTGCCTCTGGAAAGTCAAAGCAAATGTTCAAGTTACCAATGTCGGACATTGAGGAAATAGAGAGATGTTACTCAACAGTAGAAATGTAACACATTACATCATTTTCGCAGCAGACACACCATAATGCGACTACATCCCTTGTAATGATATAACATCTCAACGTAAATAGAAACATACGTTACTCTAAATAATAGTTACAAACATTTCATCAATAGTCTAGAAAGAGCTAATGCTGCAATCTTATTACATTTAAATATTAACCAACATAAGCTAAGACTTTCTTGTTGTGTTCAACGTATCGTTTTCGTCGATATAATGTAAGTTATTCACTACAAGATACTTTAACAAGTAATAAATGATACAGTACGACTATATAGACATTAATGTCATATCGTTAAACAAGATATTCTTCTAGAAGAAATTGATTTACTTGTTTTTTAGCATATACATATGTCGATTATGTTTTATACATGTTTTCATTTCATTTCTTAATGTTTTCAGATAGTTAAGTGTTTTTTTTAAACATACGTTACTGTTCAGATACCTCTCATTATCGATTATTGTTTGGGCAAGTTTGGCCCGATTTACTAATTTAACTCGAGATTGATGTTTAAATAATTAGTTGTTAAAAGTTTTGCTCTAATGTAACAGAATGTCGTGAAGGTACACGATTTGAAAAGTTTAAAAATATTTTGTTTGCGTGAGTTGAAAACTACAATTTCAAATAAAGAAATTACACTTATTAATATTAATAACCCAAATAGGGATGACCCAATGTTTTATACTCTTAAAAATGACATTTTAAATTATGATGGTTTGTTCATTATTGCAGGTGATTTTGATATGGTCTTAAACCCTGATCTAGATTGCTTTAACTATGTCAATATAAATAACCCAAATAGCCCGAAATGTTCTTATTGATGTAATGGTTGAATGTAATTTAATTGATTGTTGGCGAGATCAAAATATGGAAAAAAAGGAATTTACTTGGTTTAAAAAATAGTTCGTCAAAGAAAGCAAGACAAGACTTGATTATTCTTTTTATTTCGGATTCACTTTTAACAGATATAGATACAGTAAAAATTAAGCCTGGATACAGAACAGACCACTCTTTATTAATTTTGACATTTGAATTTGGCAAATTCAAAATTGGGAGATCATACTGGTAAATGAATAATTCATTGTTAAAAGACCAAAAATATGTTGATGAAATAAAACAAATAATAAACAGATTAAAACTACAATATTTAAAGAAAAACGCAACATTTACACATTAACACAATCGAAAATAAAAATTTAGAATTAGAAATAAATGACCAATTGTTTTTTGAAGTATTGTTACTAGAGATTAGAGGAAAAACTTATCGTACTCATCATTTAATAAAAAAAGACAAGACAAAAAAGAACAATCACTTGATGAAGAAATAGATAAACTTGAAAAAGAACTCGTATGTGATCAAAATACTATTAGGAGACAAGAATTAAATGATATAAGAGAAAAAAAAATAGAAGGTATGAAAATTAGATCAAGAGCAAAATGGATTCAAGAGGGGGAAACATGTCTAGATACTTTTGTAATTAAGAAAACAAAAAACTATGTATCTAAATCAATGTTGAGATTAAAAATTAATAATGAACAGACAATAAACGATCAAGATAAATTATTAAGGAAACAGTAAAATTCTGTAATAAAATTATACTCCCAAATTGAAACTGTAGACGTAGATTTAAATCATACATTTTCTGATATTAATGTCCCTAAGCTAAATAATTACTTGAACAAATCACTTGAAGGTCATATAACATATTAAGAAATATTAGGCTGTCTGTAGAATATGTCAAATTTTAAAAGTCCAGGATTCGATGGTTTTACAGAAGAGTTTTATTTATTTTTAGAAAGACATTGCCCAATTTTCTTGTACGTGCCATAGATGATGGATTTGACAAAGATGAACTTTTAGTCACACAAAAACAAGGTGTAATCACTTGCATACCTAAAGGAAATAAAGATAAACATCTTTTAAAAAACTGGCACCCAATATCACTTTTAAATGTAGCATATAAACTAGCATCCGCAGCTATTGCACAACGAATTAGATATGTTTTGCCATCTATTATAAATGAGACCAGACAGGCTTTTTACCAGGAAGATATGTAGGTGAAAACACCAGGTTACAATATGATATGATGTTTTACTTAGAAAAACAACATAAACCAGGATTATTACTTCTGATTGATTTTGAAAAAGCTTTTGACTCTATAAGCTGGTCGTTTTTCTTTTAAGTTATCAATTTCTTTAACTTTGGCCCTTCAATTACAAATTATACAAATATAGAATCATGTATTGTTATAAATGGACACCTATCTGAGTGGTTCTACTTAAACAGAGGTTGTAGACAAGGGGACCCTGTATATCCTTATATATTCCTTTTATGTGCAGAAATCCTTGTTGTTCTGATCAGAAGTATCCCAGGTATTAAAGGTACATGTGAAAATAATTGGTAAAAATATTGGTGAAAATAAATTTTTAATTTCACAATATGCAGATGCCACCTCAATTGTTTTAGAGGGTACAGAAAAAAATCATTGTTAAATACCTTTAAAATTTTAAAACTATATGCAGAAATCTCCGGCCTTAAAATGAATATTGAAAAAACTAAGACTGTGTGGCTAGGATCAAGAAAAAACTGTCAAGAAAATGACATATTTTTTGTGTAAATACATTTACAATATTAGGTTTAAAATTCTCTGTTAATTTAAATGAAATGATAAATATTAATTATAAAGAAAAAATTCCAAGACATTAAAAAAACTTCTTGCCAATTGGTCAAGGAGAATTTTAACTCCAATAGGCAAAATATTAGTTATAAAAATTTTAGCATTATCTAATTATGGCATTGCCCAGTCCAAGTCATGCAATGATCAGAGAACTAAAATCATTATTGTTTAAATTTATGGGACGGTTAACCAGAAAAAGTAAAACGTGCAGTTATATACCAGTCATATGAAAAAGGTGGTTTAAAAATGTTTGACATTGATGCTTTATTTGGCTCCTTGAAATTGACATGGATAAGACGTTTTTTTTCAGTCAAACAAATCATATTTAACTATCTTTAAAACAATGTACCCATATTTTATAATTGTTTCTTCATTTGCAGCAGATTTCATTTCTCGACATGTTTATAGAATAGAAAATCCTTTCTGGAACGATATATATTATATTTATAAACAAATTTCAACAAATATCATACCTAGAAACTGGAATTACTTTCAATCCACTCCATTATGGCACAACCCTCATATTAAGGTCAGAGGATCTAGTATTTTACTGAATCATTGGTTTAAAAAAGGAATATATTTTATAAATGACCTTATGAATACAAATGGCAATTTATTCACCTACAGAGAATTCACTGAAAAATATAGTGTTAACACTAACTTTATCGAATTTGAAGGACTCGTAGCATCAGTCAGACAATACTTAGATAAGTTATTTTTTCAACTTTTATCATGCATTTGCCTTAACCCTTTAATACCATATACAATGTCAACAATCTTGAAAGATAAAAAGGGCTGCGAATAAAGATTTTATTCCAACTTCTAAAACAAAATGGGAGAATGATTTAAATATTCGAATTAATCTGAGAGATAGTAAGTATTACGCCCTTCCTTCCAGTGTCACTAAAGACACAAATTTATAATGGTTCCAATTTAGAATTAATCACAGAATTCTTGGAACAAACTCATTGCTTAAAAAAAATGAAGATTAAAATATCCGATGTACGAGGGCATTTCAAAAGTAATGCAATTGGGGTAATATAAAGCGCGCATTTGATAGATATTAAATTATTTACGCGTCATACCCTCAAAGAAATCCCCCTTGTTACGTACACAAAGTTTCAAACGTTTAATCCAGTTCTTAAAGGCATCTTCATTCTCATTTTCAGGTATACCCAGCATACACTGATAAACAGCGGACCCCAGGGCCTGTCGGGACCTATACCGTCTACCAGCTAAATGTTTTTTTCAGTTTAGGGAACAAGAAATAGTCACACGGGGCTAGGTCTGGGGAATATGGTGCATGTGGAAGAACTCGAACCCTTTCCTTGTTCAAAAACGAGGTCACAATAGCAGACTTATGCGCAGGGGCATTGTCATGCAACAGGGATAGGTGCTTTAAGCCAGTCTGTGGGCGACGTTTGAAACATTGTTTTTTAAGTTTCTTCAACACGTTTTCTTTATAAAATATACCAGTCAGAGATTTTCTATTTGGTACAACCAGTTGCATAATAGGACCACGTATATTAAAGAAAATAACAAACATTGCTTTCTTGGCACTGATAAATCTTTTGGCAATTATGGGGCGGCGACAGTTTTTGGTAGCCCATATTTTTGTTATTTTTTCTGGTAGGCTCGAAAAAGTGTACCCATGTCTCATCTCCAGTAATAATGTCAGAAAACTGCTTTCTTTGATATTTTGGAAACATTTTAAGCAGTTTTCTGGCGGTTTCAAGTCGGACACGCTTTTGCTTGTCTAACAACATCTAGCTGTAATATGTCTCTTTTTTAAATTACGTTTTAGAATGCGGAATACGCTTGCTGCTGAAAAGCTATCTGATGAGCAGTTAGTCTGGCGTCAGACTTAACCACATCACATACTTTGTTAACCATAATGTTAGAAGAAGCACTACAAGGACGTCCTGATTTTAGTGCATCATTAATGGAGTCACAACCGCTTTTAAACTTCTTAATCCACCTCATGACGGTGGCATACGACACTTCATTCTGTCCATGAACAACACACAATTCATCAAAAATCTCCTTCGCTGATACACCAAGCTGGCATCGAGTCTTTACATAACCTCGAATTTCAGCTGCCTTCACACTTCTCTTGCCAACCATTTTAGTGTCAATGACTATATGTTGCTTTTATCACTGTATAAGCGATAATACTGCGTGTACACCTGTAAACTTGGTATGTATGTGTAGAGAATGGATGTCTCGCTCATCGGTACAATTTTCACGAAATTCCCGTGCAAGGTGAGGCCGCACGATAATCAGTTGCATTACTTTTGAAATGCCAATGTTCCTTTTGTCAAAGAGAAACCGAAACTATTAAACATATATTTATTGACTGTATCGTAACGCAACAATGTGTTCAAAGTTTTAAAAATTATCTGAATGAAAAGTGCAATGCAATAACTACAGACTGGTCATCTTCAGACATAATCTTTGGCAATATGAAATTCGAAACTGTTTTGAATAGGCTGCTATAAACTGCTAAACACTTCATATACTGTCAAAAAATGAAAAACAATATTCCTATTTTTGAACCATTCAAACATTGTATTAAAATGTTGTATGAAACAGAACGATGTATTGCAAAAAGAAACATTGAGGTGGAACAATTTGATTTGTTATGGAACCTGTACATTCCCCTTATATCTTAAAAATAAAAACAATTAATTTTACATTCTTCATTGATTTATGTATGATAAAAGTTGTCCTCCAGGATGGCCTCTTTGCTTATTTTGTGGAGACGGCGCTTGAGTGAAAATCTCATGCTGCCTCGATTTTTTTCTATTGTTGTTTTTGTTTTTTCTTTCTCTACTTATATATTGTTTTATAATAATCCAACCTCTGTTTTATTTCTCATTAAAAGAAAAGGAAAGTGTTTATAAAACAATTTTACATCTGGTCATAGAACACATGTGTATTCTAACTAGAGTTTATCATCTTTGTGAAAGCAAATTTTGCAATAATATAAAATCTTAATTACTGTTTACATCAATAGTATAGCCTAGTATATTATTTGTGTCACAAATGGAATCATTATAAATATAAGGGACTCTGTTAAACTATAAATATCGGCTTGGAAATAGTGTTAACACATATTCACTCTTAATTATATTTCTTTCAAAACAGTTGTTGTTTCGTTTTATCATTTTTTAATATTTGATTTTTAAAAATCAACAACAAAAAGATCTTTACACTACACACCCTTTTCTCTTGAATTCACATATAAGTTTGTAACTTATTCTTTCTGTATATTTATATATATAATTGACATAATATTTTAGTTTGTATGTGAATCTGCGTAATTTTTTATGAAATATATGCAAATGAGAAATAAATTACACTAATATATAACCAGTCCAAAAACTGAAAACACATGTTTTATAAAATTTAAGAAATAGGTGATTATTTTGTGTTTTCTGATTCTCAAATATAGTTAAATTTTACTGGAAAAATATAAAATGAACAATGGTATCTTTGATATTTTTTTAATGTCTTCTCCTGGTTTTCAATAAACACCATCAATTAACACACACAAAATGTGTTTATAAACCATTCCAATTATAGATACCTCTAATAAATATAAACACACAAAAACATCCCCTATTTAATAAAATTCATGTAATTATTGCCACTATATATTTTCTGTAAAAAGGGATACACCAACATATATATTTAATATTTAGTAAGGTTCTATACCGAACCATCCACTATAGACTTAAGAGAGAAAAATCTCCTGAAGTCATTAGACAACATAATTTTCTTATAATATCATCTGCTGTGTCAAATTTTATTTAATTTCTGTTTGATTTTTGTTTCGAGCTACAGTCTATAATTTGTTGAGACTGGTGTGTCCTTTTAAATTAATGTTTATGTATGTATACGGTGAAAGGAAACAGAAAGTATACATACCTATAAACGTCGACAGATCAATGAACAGTAAATGTATTGCATATAAGTTTTGTATATTTATATTTCATCATATTGTTGAATCAAAAAACAAACATTTAATTCATTTCAAAGCAAAACAATCACAAAAAATCAGTTTAATTTCCATCACAGGAATACACTTAGCCAATAATGAAATAATTTTAAAAAACAAAATATATGCTTTCTTTTTCCTTTCAGTGTGTATATATATATATATATATAGATAGATAGATATGAATGTATATTACAACTTGAATGATACATATATTTGTACGGTTTGTTGAGGGAAGGCCCACCCCGACCCTCGCAGACCTATTACGGGGTGATTAAATGGATCACTTTTCAGTGATTGAAATTAAAAAAGAAATCTTTACATCTACGACCGTACACATGTAACCATGACGAAGATACATGTCACAAGCCGCAAGTATTATGATGATAATCACAAAACCAATTTTTACATCTATGACAGTATAACCATGACGAATATACATGTAACGAGCCGCAAGTAATTTCATCAAACCAATCTTTACATCTATTACCGTATAACCATGACGAAGATACATGAAACGAAGGGCAAGTATTATAATCAAACCGATCTTTAAATCTACGACCGTACATGTATAAGCATGACGAAGATACATGTAACGAGCCGCAGGTATTTTCATCAAAACAATCTTTACATCTACGACCATATAACCATGACGAAGATACATTTAACAAAGGGCAAATATTATAATCAAACCGATCTTTTAATTTACGACCGCCGCTATAACTATGCCCTAGATACAGGTAATAAACAGCAATTATGTCAACAAACCAATCTTTACATTTACGACCGTTTAACCATGATGGAAATACATGTAACAAGCCGTAATTAATATAATCAAACCAACCTTTATATCTACGACTGTATAAGCATGACAAAGATACATATCATGAGCCGCAAGTTTTGTTATCAAACCAATCTTTACATCTACGACCGTATAACCATAACGAAGATATATGTAACGAGCCGCAAGCATTAAAATCAAACCAATCTTTACATCTGCGACGGTATAACCATGACGAAGATGTTTCTAACAAACCGTAAGTATTATAATCAAACCAATCTTTACAACTACAACCCTATAAGAATGACAAAGATACATGTAACAAGCCGCAAGTAATATCTTTAATCGTTATATCAACGACCGTATAGCCATGACGACGGTACAAGTAACAAGCAGCAAGTATTATCATGAAATCAATCTTTACATTTAGGACCGTATAACCATGATGACGATACATGTAACAAGACGCAAGTATTATCATCAAACCAATCTTTACATCTACGACCGAACATGTATAACCTGACGAAGATACATTTAACAAGCAGCAAGTATTATCATCAAACCAATCTTTACATCTACGACCGAACATGTATAACCTGACGAAGATACATTTAACGAGCCGCAAGTATTATCATCAAGCCAATCTTTACATCTACGACCGTATAAGCATGACGAAAATACATATAACATGCCGCAAGTATTATCATCAAACCAATCTTTACATCTACGACCGTATAGTCATTACGAAGATACATGTAACAAGCCACAAGTATTATAACCAAACCAATCTTTACATCAATGACCGCCGGTATAACCATGACGAAGATACATGTTACAAGTCGCAAGTATAATTATCAAACCTATATTTACATCTACGAACGTATAACCATTACGAAGATACATGTAAAAGCCGCAAGTAATATAATCAAACCAACCTTTACATCTACAACTTTATAGGGATAACAAAGATACATGTAATAAGCCGCAAGTACTATCATCAAACCAATATTTACATCTACGATCGTATACTCATGATGAAGGTATATGTAACAAGCTGCAAGTATTGTAATCAACCCAATCTTTACATCTACGACCGATTAACCATGACGAAGAAACATGTCAAAAGCTGCAAGTAATATAATTAAACCAACCTTTTTATCTACAACTTTATAGGGATAACAAAGATATATGTAAAAATATCCGCAAGTTTTATCATCAAACCAATATTTTCATCTCCGATCGTATAATCATGATGAAGGTATATGTAACAAGCCGCAAGTATTGTAATCAAACCAATCTTTACATCTACGACCGTATAACCATGATGAACATGCATGTAACAAGCCGCAAGTATTATCATCAAACCAATCTTTATATCAACGACAGTATTACCATGATGAACATACATGTAACAAGCCGCAAATATTATTATCAACGAAATCTTTACATCTACGACCTTAAGCACATGACGATGATACATGCAACAAGCCGCAAGTATTATAATCAAACCAATTTTTACATCCACGACCGCCGGTATAACAATGACCTAAATACATTTAACAAGCCGCAATATTTGTCATCAACCAATCTTTACATTTACGACCGTATTATCATGATGAAGATACATTATTATCATCAA
Organism: Panopea generosa; assembly: GCA_029582155.1. NCBI lineage: Eukaryota > Metazoa > Mollusca > Bivalvia > Adapedonta > Hiatellidae > Panopea > Panopea generosa. The sequence goes on from CM055907.1 coordinate 30,297,059, forward strand.
ACAAATCTTTACATCTAGGAGCGTATAACCATGACGATGATACATGTAACAAGTCGCATGAAGTATAATCATACCAATCTTAAAATATACGACAATATAAACTTGATGAACATTCATGTAACAAGCAGAAGTATTATAATCAAACAAACCTTTACATCTACCACTGTATAATTGTGACAAAGATATATGTAACAAGCCAAAAGTATTATCATCAAACTAATCTTTACATCTACGACCCTATAAGCATGACGAAAATACATGTAAAGAACAGCAAGTATTGTCATGAAATCAATCTTTACATTTAGGACCGTATAACCATGACGAAGATACATGTAACAAGACGCAAGTATTATCATCAAACCAATCTTTACATCTACGACCGTACATTTATAAGCATGACGAAGATACATTAACGAGCTGCAAGTATTATCATCAAGCCAATATTTACTTCTACGACCGTAAAAGCATGACGAAAATACATGTAACTTGCCGCAAGTATTATCATCAAACCAATCTTTACATCTACGACCGTACATTTAAAAGCATGACGAAGATACATTTAACGAGCCGCAAGTATTACCATCAAGCCAATCATTACATCTACGACCGTATAAGCATGACGAAAATACACATAATATGCTTCAAAAATTATCATCAAACCAATCTTTACATCTACGACCGTATAGCCATTACGCAGATACATGTAACAAGCCACAAGTATTATAACCAAACCAATCATTACATCTATGACCGCCGGTATAACCATGACGAAGATACATGTTACAAGTCGCATGTATTAAAATCAAACCTATCTTTGAATATAAGACCGTATAACCATGACGAAGATACATGTAAAATGCCGCTAGTTATATAATCAAACCAACCTTTACATCTACAACTTTATAGGGATAACAAAGATACATGTAACAAGATGCAAACATTATCATCAAACGAATATTTTCATCTACCATCGTATAATCATGTTGAAGGTAAATGTAATAAGCCGCAAGTATTGTAATCAAACCAATCTTTACATCTACAACCGTATATGTATAAGCATGATGAAGATACATGTAACAAGCCGCAAGTATTTAAACCAAACCAATCTTTACATCTACGACCGTATCAGCATGACGAAAATGGATGTAACAAACCGCAAGTATTATCATAAAACCAATATTCACATCTATTACCGTATTACCATGACGAAGATACATGTAACAAAGGGCAAGTATTATAATCAAACCGATCTTTTAATCTTTGACCGCCGCTAAAACTATGCCCTAGATACATGTAATAAACAGCAATTATGTCAACAAACCAATCTTTACATTTACGACCGTTTAACCATGATGAAAATACATGTAACAAGCCGCAAATATTACAATCAAACCAACCTTTATATCTACGACTGTATAAGCATGAAAAAGATACATGTAATGAACCGCAAGTATTGTAATCAAACCAATCTTTACATCTACGACCGTATAACCATAACGAAGATGTTTCTAACAAACCGTAAGTATTATCATCAAACCAATCTTTACAACTACGACCGTATAATCATGACGAAGATACATGTATCACGCCGCAAGTATTATCAACAAACCAATCTTAATATCTACGACTGTATAAATATGACGGAGATACATGTTACAATCCGCAATTATTATCATCGAACCAATATTTTCATCAAACCAATCCTTACATCTACGACCGTATAATCATGACGAAGCTACATGAATCACGCCGCAAGTATTATCATCAAACCAATTTTAATATCTACGACTGTATAAAAATGACGAAAATATATGTTACAAGCCGCAACTATTATCATCGAACCAATATTTTCATCAAACCAATCCTTACATCTACGACCGTATAACAATGACGAAGATACATGTAACAAGCCGCAAGTATTATCATCAAACCAATCTTTACATCTACGACCATAAAATCATGACAAACATATATGTAACAAGCTGCAAGTATTACTATCAAACTAATCTTTACATCAACGACCGTAAAACCATGACGAAGATACATGTAACGAGCCGCTTGTATTAAAATAAAACCAATCTTTACATCTGCGACGGTATAACCATGACAAAGATGAATGTAACAAGCCACAAGTATTATCATCAATACAATCATTACAACTACGACCCTATAAGGATGACGAAGATACATGTAACAAGCCGCAAGTATTATCTTCAATCTTTACATCAACGACCGTATAGCCATGACGACAGTACAAGTAACGACCGTACATTTATAAGCATGACAAAGATACATTTAACAAGCCGCAAGTATTATCATCAAACCAATCTTTACATCTACGACCGTATAGCCATTACGAAGATATATGTAACAAGCCACAAGTATTATAACCAAACCAACCTTCACATCTATGATCGCTGGTATAACCATGACGAAGATACATGTTACAAGTCGCAAGTATTATAATCAAACCTATCTTTACATCTAAGAAGGTATAACCATCACGAAGATACATGTAAAAAGCCGCAAGTAATATAATCAAACCAATCTTTACATCTACAACTTTATAGGGATAACAATAATACATGTAACAAGCCTCAAGTATTATCATCAAACCAATATTTTCATCTACGATCGTATCATAATGATGAAGTTATGTAACAAGCCGCAAGTATTATCATCAAACCAATCTTTATATCTACGACCGTATAACCATGATGAAGATACATGTAACAAGCCGCAAATATTATCATCAAACCAATCTTTACATCTACGACCGTATAACCATGATGAAGATACATGTAACAAGCCGCAAGTAATATCATGAACCCAATCTTCACATCTATGACCGTATAACCATGACGAAGATACATTTAATATGCCGCAAGTATTGTCATCCAACCAATAATTACATCTACGACCATCTAACCGTGACGAAGATACATGTAACAAGCCGAAAATATTATAATTAAACCAATCTTTACATCTACGACCGTCTAACCATGACGAAGATACATGAAGCAATTATTTCATTGTCAATACAACTACGATACTATTAAAAAATATCCGAATATTTAATTTTTGTTGCGTTTAACGTTTGCATTATCGTTTTGTATCGTTCGTTGATCGTTCGTCCTCATACGTCCGTGTATCGTTTCGTTTATTCTTTTGTTTATCGTTTCGTTTCTTTTATCGTTTCGTTTGGAGTGTTTAATCCGTTTGTATAACGTTTAAAACGCGTTTGTTATTCGTTTCGTTTGCGTTCGTTTGGTGTACTAGAACGGATTACCGTCTGTATGCCTATTTCAAATACAGAAAGGAAGTTAGTATACCGGCTTACTTTAATTTCATTTTTGTATAATTTTCAGATATCATTTTAAGTTAACAGCATAATAATATCATATGTAGATACACAGAGATTCTGCTGAATATTTGATGTTGTTATTGAAATGTGTGTCTTACGAAGTTGTGTTTCTTGCATGACATTTAATGAAGTGTGATTGCAATTCGTCTAATAGAGTGTAGATTGTTGTCCAAATTTGCTGGCCTCTTCATAACAACAATATACTGGTTCTACCCAAGAAGCGGACTTGAGCGGTGAATACATATATTAGCTCTAAGCTAACTTCGAAGTCGAGCTGAAATAAATTTAAAATCGATAAAATGAATGTCATTTCCAATTTATAACCCAATAGACATTAGTATGGCTTCTAGTTTTGCTAATTACAGAAATTCGGATATGACAGTTGTCAATCCAATGATAAAGTGTGATGTTAATTGATGCAATGCCGTGCTTAAACATTAAATAAATATTAACACCTATTAACCAGTTGGAGATATAGAGTCTTATCATTCATTATTTACTGATCTTTATAAGGCTAATGCTGTCAAGCTTTTGGATGAAAATATAAGTACAAACCTTTTTAAGATACATATCGATATTTTTAGAAAGTTTCTCGGTTGTACTGATTTACTCTGAAGAAATTAAAATACGTTTTATGATTTGTGTCATTAATAGTCATACGTGTGATACCTTCTACCCATTTCCCAGATGATTTTCATCTGCATACATTTGCATACATCCCTGTTAATCGATGACGAAGCGTAAACTTACTAAGGCTAAGCATCCTTGTTGTAAGAACAATGCCAACTAACTCATACAGTAAGTGTTCTTTCGAGGAGAGATTTATATACAAAATACAAGATACAAAATTGTATTGATGGTTGCTTAAATATCAATACATATTGCATTAGCTTTATATTGCTTCTGACAGTCAATACAATAATTAACGTGATATCACATAATACAATTATTACAATCTAGTGAACATTAAATCACAGTAATTCATTTTTACATTTATAAACTAGAAGATGTCCATCATATCCATCACCCTTACAATTTAAGATATTAGCATAATATATGATTATCACAGAGATTCCTGGTTTTAATACTAACTGGGTTGAACATATTATTATATGTACATGGTAAAGTTGAAAATTGGTGCTAATCCTGACCTGTGACCTAAAGATAAATAGCAAAATAAAACAAGAGGGCCAAGATGGCCCCTTTATCGCTCACCTGACTGCCCTTGAGTCACCCAGCTTAAGTAGTTTATATGCTACATGTACACTCAAAATTCCAGAAAAAACGAAATGGGCAAGAATTTTGATTTGTTTTGAAGATGTAACAGATGCGTAGAAGAGTTCAAACTTGTTAGATGTTCACCCATGATAAATGTCAGTGAAATTACATTGAACTCAGGTCAGTAGATTCTGACAAGAAGGCTTTTAAGTTTTTACTATAGCTGCCTATATAGTAAACTAGCACCTCACTGTGACAGTCATGCTTTTTAATGAATCATAACGGCTTGAACAAACTTGGTAAAATTATGGTCACCCAAGGAACATTTCTACGAAATTGTTTTAAAATTGATCCGGTGGTTTCTGACAAGAAGATATTTTAAGTGTATATTAAAGCTTATATTGTAAACTAACCCCACCCCCTGGCCGCCATGTTTTATGACGAATCACTTCGGCTTGACCAAGTTGGTACCTCCAAGGAACATTTCTGTGAAATAATTTTCAAATCGAACCTGTAATTTTTGACAAGAAGGTTTTTTAAGTTTTTACTTATTAAACTTGCCCGGCCTCCTGGCGGCCATGTTTTTTGACGAATCAACATGGCTTGCACATCCTTGGTAGAGGGTCACCCAAGGACCATTTCTGTGAAATTAGTTTAAAACTGAGCAGGTAGTTTCTGACAAGAAGATTTTTTTTAAGTTTTTACTATAGCTTATAATGTAAACTAACCTTACCCCCTGGCCGCAATGTTTTTTGACGAATCAAGATGGCTTGAACAAACGTGGTAGAGGGTCACCTTGCACATCCTTGGTAGAGGGTCACCCAATGAACATTTCTGTGAAATTATTTTAAAATCGAGCCGGTAGTTTCTGACAAGAAGATTATTTAAATTTTTACTAATTAAACTTTCCCCATCCCCTGGCGGCAATGTTTTTTTTACCAATCAAGATGGCTTGAACAAACTTGGCCAAGGAACATTTCTGTAAAGTTATATCAAAATTGACCCAGTGGTTTCAGAGGAGAAGTTGTTAGAAGCTAAAAGGTAACGACGGACGACAGACGACGGCAGACGAACGTCGGACAACAGACGACGTACACCAGGCGATCACAAAAAAACTGAAATTCAAAATGAGCTCTTAGAAATGTTATAAAATGTGTATCACTGTAGCAAAATGACCAAGGGCCGACAACTCACGAGGGTAGAATACAAGAATGCACAAAATAAAATTTACAATTTTATTTTTACATGAATATACAATTATACAATATATACAAATTAAAGCTATTTATTCATGAACCAAAAAATACCACTGGTTTAAATATGTCGTATGATGGAATGAACACTTTTTTAATCACAAGTTCTTTCTCCTACACGTTCCGTATATTTATATCGCGATACAAACTGCTTACATTATATGAATGTTATAAATGTTATTAAAATACACTAATATTGTATTTAAGATACTACTACCGCGTCCGGATTATCGTAGATTTTAGCGCCAATCGTCCCTTGTGGCGATGGCTGTTTTAACAGCGTTATCTTTCCTAGAACTCTGTACTTAGTTATCTGGCTTTACGTCGCCTCGTGCCAACTATACTTCGGTTGTATTCCTACGCCAGGATCGTCAAGTCGTCTATATAACGACTTTGTGGGTTGCTGTCCTTATGACGGTTCTACCACATGCAGACTTCCTGTCACGTCTATACGTCGTTAACGTAGCGGACACATGTCTCGCGTACGTCTGTAATATATATACTAGACAAAACTTCCAACGCCCATATGTACATAAGTATCAATATTTCATTTGATATTATACCAAAAACACTGCAATTTGACAAGATTATCACATGGCTATCCTGTAACAGAATGAAAAACAAAAACTTAACAAAATACCACAGTAGATTACAATAAAATGCATTAATTGATTGAAATGTGCATTTTTAAAGTTCGCAGGATAAGTCAGTAGCGGCAGTCACCACCAGCAGTATTCACCACAACTAAACATCTTCTTCACATTGATGCGATCAAGCGACGCACAAAGTTAATGGGAATGTTATGCGATTCCTGGATAATCGCATTGGTTATATGTTGTAGGTTTCCAGGCTGTCTCGGACGCTGGCGAATCGCCTTGTTGAGCGCGTCTCACGGGTGCTCGATTGGCGACATGTCGGGTGACAACGCAGGTCAATCAAGAATGTTGATGCCGTTCTGCTGCAGGTATGCCATGTTAATACGAGCTATGTGCGGACAGTCATTGTCCATTAACTTTGTGCGTCGCTTGATCGCAGCTGAATGCATAAAACGAGAGCTCAGTAGCTCGTTGTTATAAATAAGCGTTGACATACACACATTCATCTGTCTCAATAATGAGAGCTCGTTAGCTCGCTGTCACTACCGCAAGTGAGCGTTCACCAGGTAAACAGTGGTATAGGTAGACACTACCGAAAGGAGCCGGCAATGATAATTACAACGGCATCTCAGATTGTGAGTGAATGGTTAGTATTATACAGCCAGGTAACCCTTTATACTATATGGTATCTAAACCCTATATTAGTATATGTTTCTACGATGTTAATATGTCTGTGGCAAATCAAGAACTGACATTTTAAGAGGCCGTACGGCTATTTATACCCATTCTACACGATGTGGCTCCCAGCATTTACGTCGGGCTCCGAAATATAACGGAACCAAATCGGCATGGTTCTCGTTCGATAATTAATAGTATCGCTGCAAAGCTGTGTTCAAGCCGTATTTCCGTTTCCGACACGGAAGTAATACCATTTATTGAGTGCTGAGGTGGACTTTATCGATTTTTAATAATAAAACGTTTGCTTTTCACTGTAGCTTTCTTCTTTATGACTGCTACTGTCATATATCATATACTGTCATATACCACTTACTGGTCATAAAACAAACTGTTGCTTTAAAAATTAAGTAAATCAAATAAAGCATATTAAACAAAATACAAGGAAGCAAAGCATTAAACTATGATCTGTCAATACCAAAAGTACATGCCTTAAAGTATAGCTCGCTTCGTTCCATGAGCTGAACATACTCTGAAATTGGTTGAAATTATTGTTCCAAAATTGTTGTGGGGACTGTTCCTGAGTCCGCAACACCAAAACGAAAAGAGTGTATGCCATAATTTGTGGTTGTTCTCACCTGGGGTATAGACGCCGTGTTTGAGTATCATTGTAATGGATATTGATTATATATTATCCAAAATGTTTCCATTGCCATGTTTTTTAGACATCTAATTTTCAAATCAGGAATTTTTGATTAATGAAGTTATTGCAGTATTATTCATAATCACTATATTTGTTTGAAACATAATGCTCTTTCCTGATAGTTTACAATGGTCTGTGTATTAATCTCACCACAAAAATTACACATCAGTGGGCAATAGTTAAATTTTGACAGTTAAAAGAATAATAAATGTTGAGTTTTCCCAATTACCTGAGATACACCGTTATGTATTTCTATAAAATCAGCCTTAAAGGATAGTATTATTACACACATTGTTTTCAATCAGATTACTTTCCGTACGTTTAAAGGCATTTAAAAACAAAATGGCTTGTGAAAGGCAATCAAAGGATTTAATTAATCCACAGGACAGCAGCCACAGAGCTGTTTTCCAGTCTTCTATAATTTTAAGTAGTGATGTTTGACATCCACAACTTGTTATGAATGCAAATAAAATGTATTAAAGTGTTTTTTTAAAAAAAATCTGGAAAACATTCATATTTAAGTAATGGGGTGACTTATGCTATTTTAGTTAATTTAAAAAATGATGTGACAAACGACTTTTTGACCATAGCAGTAATTGTTCCGGAGATGGATGAGTTAATTTTACAAGTTTGGTTGCGATTCAATTACAACCATTTTCCTTAAATGGCCCAATACAATTTTTAGAAACACGACCTTGGAGTCTCCTCTTTTACTAATCCACAACTGCCTTGAACACGACAGTAGTAAAATAAGTTCCTTATTACTTTACACTAAGCCACTGTTAATGTCACGGAAAATAGAGTTTTGTATATGTGTATATGAACTTGTTAAATGTTTATACTGATATAAATTAAAAATTTGATAGTTAGGAGATTAACATAATATTGTTTAAGAGAGGCATCAATATCATTTTAATGCTCTGTTAAAATAAAACAAATGTTATTAAACATATCTTGTTCAAAGGATTCTCCTCGTCGTTGGTAAATATTATATGTGTAGCATGGGAATGACTTATTGATTGTAAAAGCATAGTTTGTATTGTGCTATGAACATAGTCTAGAATCAGTATAATATCTTACAAGTACTTAAGCCTGTACGATCAAAATGTTATCAACATCAACACAATTATAGATGTTTCGGAATATAGATGTCGTTACGTATTAAATATCTTGTACTCATTGCACTGTAATTATAGTAACTGGGAATATAATGTAAACGTGTCGATTATAGTCTGATCTTCCTTTTCACTCAATTGGTAACATCGCCCCGGCTTTCAAACTTCTTTAATTTCATCCAGACTCACTTATGTGTAAGCTTTATTCATCCAGATCTAGTCTGGTTTGACTGGGAATTTAAACGATACCCCATACTTTCCAGCCTTTGTCAAGAAGTTTACTATTGATATTCATCACTATCGATATCGGTCACTGTTCCGACATATCACTCCGCATCATAAACAGCAACCCATCATTCAGTTTTGCATGAACGTTTGGTGTATCTTTAGCTTCTGAAGCCTTCTTATTCGCATGGGAAACGGGATCTTATATGGTGGTTTGTAGCTCATTTATCTTGTCGTTCTTGTTTGCACGGACACCCGGAGGCTTTATAAGAGGTTTTATGATCCAACCATTACAGGAGCTACTGGTCACGCCATGCATACATTCTGTGCAGTTACAGGTCAACTTTCGAGTTGCAAATGTTTTTGCATCCACTGCAACAACTGCATGGAGCTTTATAGTTCTTTTGATTTTTGAACTGGTGGCTTTTGTGTTAGTATGCCTGAGGCTTATTTTATGTCTTGTTCACAACATTTCACACACTCCACTTAACTGTCACTCCACTATTTCGTTTCACCAATTCTTAAAACTCAGACGATTTCTGCGGAACGCTTTACACCGGCACCATACAATCGCATGGCCACTTGCCATGTCCATATTCCAGATAAATACTGCACATCACGCACATACTCCAAAGGGTGAGCAAGTCAAGTCTTCACGACACTTTTCCTCCTTTCTTCTTGCTTTGTGGATGACAGTTTGCACCTTGGGACATTTGATAAAAATGTTTGATTCTCTTCTCGCTGTTTTTTACGCTAACGCCGTTGATAGTGCATACTGAAAATAATTGAAGTTGCACGTGCTTTCTTTAATATGAACATTTTGTGTTAATTGATGTCTCTTATACAAAAATATGAGGGCCAAATATTTCAATTTAAAATATATTATTTTGTTACTTTAACTATTTCAATTAGTTGAAAGTATTTGTGATTTACTTGATCTAGTTTCCGCAATTATTTAATTTAAAGATAATTCTATCAAACTGTATCGCTTTCTTATCAAACATTATTATGTAAATATCATATCAATAGTATAACAGTCAGTTTAAGATTATAGTAGATATGATGTCGTACTAACTTTTACTAAAAGCATAATTCATAATATATGCTTCCGTAACGTATTCCGACATAAGGAAACCATACATTTTTATATTTCCATACGATGAACAATATTCTTGTTACATTCTTTGTCACACGATTGGATAAAGATACTGCATGCTATTTTTAGCAATACATGATAGTTAATAATCTATCCTCCATAACGGTACTTTTAGACGAGTAATGTTTTATATAAACACTGTTAAACATGTCGTTTTATTTCGTTTTTCTAATAACGGACACCATAACCAATATAAGTTTAAACAACAAACACATACATATCACTTTTTTTTCAACATAGCTTTATAACCCCTAATACTGAATTAAGTCGGAATTTTCACGCATTTACAGATGATCGTGTAACTTCCTGAATCCTAAACGGTGTTTTAAAAGTTATATGTTTCGTTGTTATCACATATATGTTTGTGTTTATACTTCTAATATTTATCGTTATGGGATATAGCTGTTACGGATCATAAATGAACATAAACTATTCATTGATATATCAAACTATTTTCTAAGAATATGATGTAATTCTGTTTATTTTGTTTGATGAAACTCTTATATATTATGGAGCAGAGTTGGTTTACTTCTAGCGCGAGGGTTAATAAAGACTTGAACTTGAATTGTGCAACATATTATGAGGAATCACCGTTGTGGAAGCATACCATTTGAAACGACATTTCTAATTTCAACTTGATGCTCCTTGTAGTCAGTGAATGCGATTGACTGACTCGATTTTACAAAGCCATATCAAACGTTGATGTTTTAACTGCAAGATAATAGCTTCTAATATAATTTATATCATTTGCAGAATAATACTTTGACATTAAAAAGCGTTACGCTACCATAGCTTAATTCAGGAGACAGGTTTCATGTTGGTAAATATTTTTCACAACTACAATACACAGAACAAGAACATTTTTTTCATACATGGGAATGTCATATCTTTTAAAACAAACAACCATTGTTTACAACCATGTGGTATGTTATGTACCTTTTTCCACTATGTTTTTTGTTAAAAAAAAACGCTGGAGACATGGCAAATATGCATACTAGGAGAAGTTCAATTTAGAATAATGCGACTTTAATGCCATGAAAAAGTCATGGATGCACTCTAGTTTATACCTCAAACACTCCCGTTTTGGATTGTGAATAGCTTTGTTTCATGTTATGGACTAAACGTCAAAATTATCAATTGAAACGTAGATCCCGTAACCATAACACTTTTCTCACATCCTTTTAAGAACCCGTTATCTCCTACAATTGCCTCTCATCAATTAAGAAACCCGTTTCCCCATACAATTTTCTGCTCATCCATTTAAGAACCCGTTACCCCCAACATTTTCCTCTCATCCATTTAAGAACCTATTACCCCTTACAATTGCCTGCTCATTCATTTAGGAACCCGTTACCCCTACACTTTCCTCTCATCCATTTAAGAACCCATTACCCCTTACAATGTTCTGCTCTTCCATTTGAGAACCCGTTACCCCCTACAATTTACTGTTCATACGTTTAGGCACCCGTTACCCCTACAAATTTCTTTCATCCATTTGGGAACCCGTTATCCCCTACATTTTTGTCTCATTCGTTTAGAAACCCGTCATCCCCTACACTTTCCTCTCATCCATTTAGAGGAACCAGTTTTCCCCTACATTTTCTTCTCATCCATTTAGGAATCCGTTACCCTCTACACTTTCCTCTCATCCATTTAGGAATCTGTTACCACCTACACGTTCATCTCATCCATATATGAACCCTTTATCCCCTACGATTTCCTGTTCATACGTTTAGGAACCCGTTAACCCTACATATTTCTCTCATCCCCTACATTTTCCTCTCATTCATTTAGGAACCCGTTATCCCTACACTTTCATCTCATCCCTTGAGTAACCCGTTATCCCCTACACGTTCCTATCATCCATTTTGGAACCCGTTATCCCCTACACTTTCCTATCATCCATTTAGGAACCCGTTATCCCCTACACTTTCTTATCATTCATTTAGGAACCCGTTATCCCCTACACTTTCCGATCATACATATTGGAACCCGTTATCCGTTACAATTTTCTCTCATCCATTAAGGAACCCATTATCCCTTACACTTTCTTATCATCCATATAGGAACCTGTTACCCCCTACACTTCTTTGTCATTCATTAGAAATCCGTTACCCTCTACACGTTCCTCTCATCCATTTAGAAATCCGTTACCCCCTACACGTTCTTCTCATTCATTTAGGAATCTGTTACCCCCTACACTTTCATCTCATCCATTGAGGAATCCGTTACCCACTACACTTTCCTCTCATCCATTTAAGAATCCGATACCAACTACACTTTCATCTCATTCATTTAGGAACCCATTACCCCTTAACCTTTCATCTCATTCGTCTATTAACCCGTTATCCACTACAGTTTCTTTTCATCCATTTAGGAACCTATTACCCCCACACTTTCCTCTCATCAATTTAGGAACCCGTTGCCCCCTTCAATTTATTCTCATCCATTTAAGAACACGTTACCCCCTACAATTTCTTGTTCATACGTTTAGGAACCCGTTACCGCTACATATTTCTCTCATCGATTTAGGAATCCGTTATCCCCTACAATTTCCTTTCATCCATTTAAGAACCCATTACCCCTAATAATTTCCTGCTCAATTATTTAGGTACCTGTTACCCCTTACACTTACCTCTCGTACATTTGGGAAACCGTTATCCTCTACACTTTCTTATCATCCATATATGAGCCATTATCCCTTACAATGTCCTGCTCCTCCATCTGGGAACCCGTTAACCCCTACAATTTCCTGTTCATCCATTTAGGAACCAATTTTCCCCTACATTTTCTTCCCATTCATTTAGGAACCCGTTACCCCTACACTTTCATCTCAGCCCTTTAGGAACCCGATACCCTCTACAATTTCCTGTTATCCATTTAGAAACCCGTTATCCCCAACACTTTCCTATCATTCATATCGGAAACCGTTACCCCCTACACTTTCTTCTCATCCATTTAGAAATCCGTTACCCTCTTCACTTCCCTTTCATCCGTTTAGGAATCTATTACCCCCTACACTTTCCTCTTATCCATGTAGGAATCCGTTAACCCTTACACTTTCATCTCATTCATTTAGAAATCCGTTACCCCTTACACTATCATCTCATCCATTTAGGAATCCGTTACCCCCTACAGTTTCCTCTCATCCATTATGGAACCCATTACCCCTTACACTTTCATCTCGTTTGTTTAGGAACCCGTTATCCCTTACACTCTCTCTCTCAACCATTTAGGAACCTATTATCCCCCTACAATTTCAAGCTTATTTATTAAGGAACCCGTTACTCCCTACATCCCTACACTTTCCTCTAATCCATTTAAGAACCCATTCCCCCCTACACTTTCTTCTTATCCATTTAAGAACCCGTTACCCCTTACAATGGCTTGTTCCTCCATTTGGGAACTCGTTACCCTCTACAATTTACTGTTCATACGTATAGGAACCTTTACACATTTCTCTCATCCATTTAGAAACCTGTTATTCTCTACATATTCCTCTCATTCATTTAGGAACCCGCTACCCCTACACTTTCATTTCATCTCTTTAGGAACCCGTTATCCCCTACACTTTCTTCTCATCCATAAATGAACCCGTTACCCTCTACACTTTCCTCTCATTCATTTAGGAATCTGTTACCACCTACACTTTCATCTCATCCATATATGAACCCATTATCCCTTACAATGTCCTGCTCCTCCATTTGGGAACCCGTTTCCCTTTACAATTTCTTGTTCATAAGTTTAGGAACCCGTTAACCCTATATATTTCTCTTATCCATTAAGGAACCCGTTATCCCCTACATTTTCCTTTCTTTCATTTAGGAACCCGTTACCACTACACTTTCATCTCATCCCTTTAGGAATCCGTTATTCCCTACACTTTCCTCTAATCTATTTTGGAACACGTTATCCCCTACACTTTCTTCTCATCCATTTAGGAATCCGTCACCACCTAAACTTTCATCTTGTTCATTTAGGAATCCGTTACCCCCTACACTTTCCTCTCATCCATTAAGGAACCCGTTACCCCCTACACTTTCATCTCATTCATTTAGGATTCCGTTACCCATTACACTTTCATCTCATTCATTTAGGAACCAATTACCCCTTACAATTTCATCTCATTCGTTTAGGAACCCGTTATCACCTATACTTTCCTCTCAACCATTTAGGAACCCGTTATTCCCTACACTTTCCTGCTCATTTATTTAGGAACCCGTTACCTTCTACACTTTCATCTCATTCGTTTAGGAATCCGTTACCACTAACATTTCATTTCATCCATTTAGAAATCAGATACCCCCTACACTTTAATCTCATCCATTTAGGAATCCATTACCCCCTACACGTTCTTCTCATTCATTTAGGAATCTGTTACCCCCTAAACTTTCATCTCATTCATTTAGGAATCCGTTACCCACTACACTTACCTTTCATCCATTTAAGAATCCGTTACACACTACACTTTCATATCATTCATTTAAGAACCCATTACCCCTTACCCTTTCATCTCATTCGTTTATTAACCCGTTATCCCCTGCAGTGTCCTCTCAACAATTTAGGAACCTATTACCCCCTACAATATCCTGCTCATTTATTTAGGAACCCCTTAACCCGCTACACTTTCCTCTCATCCATTTAAGAAATAATTACCCCCAACACTTTCCTCTTAAACATTTAAGAACCCATTACCCCTTACAATGTCTTGTTCCTTCATTTGGGAACCCGTTAATCCTACATATTTCTCTCATCCATTTAGGAACCCGCTATCCCCTACATTTTCCTCTCATTCATTTAGGAACCCTTTACCCCTACACTTTCATCTCATCCTTTTAGGAACCCGTTATCCCCCACATTTTCGTCTCATCCATTTAGGAACCCATTATCCCCTACACTTTCATATCATCTATTTAGGAACCCGTTATCCCCAACACTTTCCTATCATCCATATAGGAACCCGTTACCCTCTACAATTTCCTCTCATCTATATAGAACCCATTATCCCCTACACTTTCATATCATCTATTTAGGAACCCATTATCCCCTACACTTTCCTATCATCCATATAGGAACCCGTTACCCTCTACAATTTCCTCTCATCTATATAGAACCCGTTATCCTCTACACTTTCCTATCATCTATATAGGAACCCGTTATCCTCTACACTTTCCTATCATCCATATAGGAACCCGTTACCCCCTATATTTCCTCTCATCCATTTAGGAACTTCTTACCTTCTACTAATTTGCATTGAGTCAATAGAATCCTATCATGATCCTCATTTTTAATTTTATATTTCAATTTATCTGGTACAAAATTTAAGAAGTAATTGTCAGTGAGACGATCTTTATTGTTTTACCAACCAGATCATTGTTTATTCCCAAATCTGTCAAGCGTACCAGCCTACATAATTTAGTTTTCGATCCCCCGTAATCAGTTGACCCTATAGTATACGACTGATGACTTTAAATTATCGTCAGACACTGAATAATCAGGCAATCTCAGAGATTACTATACATTAGTATTTAGTTTAGGGATATAAACGTAAACGGCATCAGGTCAAATTGGGAGATTACTTCTCATTAGATCCACAATCTGATATGTTGATTGAGCGATTAACCCCAGTCATTTAAGTAAAAAGCTCGGAGCAGTAAGTACAATTTATGGTCACACGCATATATAATTTATTTTAAAACGAACAGGGCTTGTATATTATTCATCGAATTAAGAATAATTATAATTAGATACATTGGAATTGTGTGAACAAATACTTCACATTTAAACCAACGTGGCGTTTTGTCTTTCGTATAACAATGACAGTTCCAATGCGATAACGATTTTACTGATATATTCGAAAAGACCTCATTGAAGGGTGTTAAACAATAGTTTATCATATATCAATAGTTTCTATTTAAGATACCCCTTTATCTACTGTCACACGAGGAATCTAGTATTAACAGACTCTGAGTCATATACTTGATAAACAGGTAAACCGATTGATAAACACTATTGGTCAAGAATAATGATTAATTTGATCATGGATTTTGCCTTCGTGCATGTTTTATGTCACTACAACTGCAAACAAAAAACATGCTACAGAGCTGCTTTAAGAAGTCAACATACACAATTATACATGTATATTAAACGATTTTATGACAGATGTTGATCAATAATTATTGGATAGGTTTTTGTGCCATTGTTTTATCAAACTTTTGAAGATGTGCATCATTTGATAAACATTTAATAGTCTTTATATTTTTTAACAAATGCTTTTCTAAAAATAAACATCAAATACGATAAAGATTCTGTATTGCAAGACACACATATTTAAAAACATCTAATAAAACAGACTGAAAATTCACAGGTATAAAGTCCGCTTGTGCAAACGTCTTGCTTTCGATGAGGACATTTCTAGAAACAATTTTCACGTATTGTCTCGCGCGAATGACAGAATCAGTTACCCTGAGGTTGAAACAGGATTGATAGTAACGTTTGATAAAGTAATCAAGAAGAAGAAAAAAACTATTTGAGAAAGATAGTTGATCACATAATTTATTAACGTCTAGAGGATAATCATTAGTTAGTGTTAATTTCAATTACACATTAAATTATTCTTATAATTTAGATGGTTGTGTTTATTAATGAAATTAAACGTCATACTTAAAATTTGATAATCTTAATCAGTGAATGTATGTTACCGTTGAAATTGCTTTGTTTTTATCTCAAACCAAAGCAGTGTATTTTGTCTAAAAATATAACAACACTGAAGTATACGTGGGTGACATTTTGGCAGCCATAGAACAGCAAAAAAAGCAACAATTATTTAAATGGTTAAAAGCATCTCATTATCATTAATAAATAACATCCGAATTGTTTGATATGTCAAATTCATTTAAACGTGACAAAATCGAAATATGATTTCGAGTGGTAATCTTGAAAAAAAATCCCCATTCTGAAAATAAACAATTCTGACTACGTATAAAAATGTATTATTGATCAAATTGAAATTAAAATGAAATTACGTGACTAATTTAATACGTCACAAAGTACGTGTCGATTTTAAGCAGGAAGTCAAACTAGACACGTATATTGTTTTAGTAGTTTTTAATAGATATCGTTTTAATAGATAGGCTAGTATATATAGGCATGATATATTGGAAAAACTATTATTAGCCAATTAAAAACTTTGATAAATCCTTCACTTTAAAGACAATATTATTAAAACAGAAGCCATGCCGTTATTCAATCTTAACGATATTGCGATGCGTATAGATATAAAAAACTTTACCCTTACCTCTGGTAATTGAAACTGGTAGGATTGAACAAATCCAATCACCATTAATGCTATTCTTATTTTATACTTAATTTGCTCTTAACCTCATTAAACCAATTAACCTTATGCTTAAGTTTGTACTTGAGATTTTATTAGTGTTTAGAACAAATTGATATAATTTACCAATACTACAACAAGATACTAGCGTGATTGTCAACCTACCTTGAAACCATATATGATTTCGAGGAAATATATGGGAAAATAGTGAAATATGTCCAACAGGAGACGTAAAATTTAAAGGACAAAACGATCCCCAGAGCATAAACTCGGGTTTGATACATACACAAGTACAATGTTTCCATACAACAGAAGTGGCAACAGAGGTCACAGCATTTGAACGATTAGTAGCAAAACTGCAAGTTAAAAGTTTCAGTGTTGCCGACGGTTGTATCCAACATCGCTCGACCATATTTCCAATATAATGAATAATGCAAAAAATGGACAAAAATGTAAATATGTATCGACATAATATAAAGTTTGGTAAGTATAGTAATTTAAAAAACAATCTTATTGCGTATCCATTTTTCGTCCATATGTCTCATAAACAATGGTCTACCTCGGTAAATGAACCCAAAGTATAGTAAATTAGAAATTGTGATAACAAATTTGTGGTGTAATCCGAAACAATCTTACAAGTATCGTCACAATGGGAATTCTTCTTATGACAAAAGTCATCTCAATGAGACAATCTTGAAAACACCAAATCACATATCAGATACGTAAATATTGATTATGTGCAATTATAAAGAACTATATTATGCTAAGAGACACATACTAATGTAATGCTGTCAGGTAAGAAGAGGTTTAAGTAGGCTAGGGTTTTATTCTCGTGTGTATTTCCGATAAAAAAAAGATAAAAGTGATTTATTGAGGGATCATTGATATAAAATTGATTCATTGAGGGATCATTGAGATAAAAGTGATTCAATGAGGGATCATTGATTTAATTCAATCAAATGTATCTGTTCTTTTGGGATTATATGCTCTTTTTCAGTTATGTAATGGTGACCAATGTATTGTGCATTGACGTATACTATCTCTGTAAGCGGGAGGAAAACTCATTGTCATAGAATAAGGTCCATGATCAAGCATCACTTTATTTACGGATATTGTTGTGCTCGAGTACTGGTTAACCTTCCAAGATCCCACGAAAGAGTAGTTAGCGAAACTGGCCGTCTGTGTTCTTGTTACAAATTAAAAACGCTCAGCGGGATTTTCACTCAGAACTTTTGTATTTTCAACAAAAGCTCTGCGTTGTCGCCAACGTTATGAGCTAATGTTACGGTGTGAGAGTAATAATTCTCATTCTAGACCAATCATTTGCATATTAACATTTGGTTTTCCTTAACAAAACGTGTGTTCTTACATGTTTATTGTACATCCTTTTATCCTACATTCAGACCATATTTTATTCTCTCTCTCTCCTCATCGCTATTATTAGGATCGTTAATTTGCATCGTTTGACTGTATACGACAAACGTTAACATGTCAAAGGAGTTTTTACACTAATTAAGAATTATCACTTACATGTAAATAGCATAATCCAGCTTGGACCACGTCATTATTGGACTGTCAAGTATCTCATTAAGACCACAAACCCTTACCATAGATTCTCATTGAATCTGCTATCGGTCTGTTGTTATCGGAATTAATAACGTGACAAAGAAGATGTTATAGAAGAACCATGTACTAAATAGCGGCCGATTATCATGCTTCTTCAATTCTTATAGTAAATCGCCTGTGGGTCCTCCGTGGCAGAACGGTTAGATAGACCTTTTAAGGTAAGTGGATCGTGAGTTCGAACCTGATCGGTCGATATAATTGATGTGAGAAAATTTGCTAGTTACTTGCTGGCGTTTGGTTTTATTGAGCTTAATAACTTCATATGGCTTTATTAAATGCCTAACAAAAGTTACAGTAAATAAATTTCCAATGGTCAATATCGATCACATATACATTTATTGTTACAAAACATAGATACAGATAACTGGTATGGCAGATTGAGGCGGTCATCGCAAATCGATAGCAATTGGTGCAGACTGATATTTCCTGCTAAAGTAGACAAACATTTCATCCTATTAAAGCAGACGGTTTAAATAGTACATAGTAATTGATGCCCAATGCAAATGAAGGCATTTTTATGGTAAACGTAGTTTTTTTCCATTCACGAAATTCAAAACTGTGTTCAACATACTAAAATTATAGTATATGTGGCATCTACTTTTTATTTTGAAGTATTATAATGGGCGCATATCATACGCAAAGTTTGAAACACGGTTTATCCTATACCACAACATGACGTTATGAATAATAACTTAAATTGGGCCGGTAAAATAGTGGATATACCAAAATTGCGTTTTGTGTTTCCGACCGGGACATATCGCTCTCAGGTTTTCGACCGATTTAAATGGTATTTGACCGAGAGGTACTGTCTTCGACAGACGTATTTGATCATCGCTTGGAGTCGGTGCACTCTTACGTTTATGTATAAATATATATTTCTGATCCCTTCCGTGGTCCGTTTCTAATTTGTCCTCCTAATTATAGAAAAATATCCGTAACATCAATCTCCCCTCCAATTCTCCAAGGTCAGCAAATATATATATTTGAATTTCAATCACTAAAAAGTGATCCATGTAATCACCCCGTAATAGGTTTGTGAGGGAAGGGGTGGTCCATCCCTCAACAAACCTTACAGATATATGTATGGGTCAAGTTATACATATTTATATTAATCTTAAGGGACACACCAGAGTCGCTACAAATAATAAATCCTAGGCTGGGCTTATTTCTTTCATGAAATTTGTTAATAAACCAAAACAAAAAACAAAAATATATAAAATATTTTGATGTTGCAGATGACAGTATATGTTGTCTAATGACTTGAGTAGATTTTTCTTTCATGGGTCTATAATTGTTGTTTTGATGTTGAACCATATTAAATTAGTACTTTGACGAGTCCCTTGTACAGAAAAGAAATTATAGTGACAACACTTATACGAATTGTATTATGTTGGTGTTGTTTTTGTGTGTTTATATTTATTAAAAAGGTAACTGTAATTGGAATGGTATTTAAACACATTTTTCTGTGTATTAATAGTTGGTGTTTATCGAAAGTCAGGTGAAAAGACATCATAAATCTATTGTCATTATTATTTTTTTAGATACTCTTGTTTTGTTTTGTGTTTTTTTTCAAGTAAAATTAACTTTATTTGAGAATCAGAATACACAAACCTCTTCAGTTTTACAAAACATGTACTTTCAGTTTTTGGATTTATTGAATATTAGTGTTATATATGTTTCATTAGCATGCAATTTATAAAAAAATAAACAAAGATCTATTCATATATAATCTAATA
Source organism: Panopea generosa (assembly GCA_029582155.1). NCBI lineage: Eukaryota > Metazoa > Mollusca > Bivalvia > Adapedonta > Hiatellidae > Panopea > Panopea generosa. Next base: position 30,318,059 of record CM055907.1, read on the forward strand.
AAGTATGTCAAATATATATATTGAAAGAAAAAGTAGTATAAAGGGGTTTTTGTTGTTAATTTTGAAAAGTCAAATAAATAAATGTAAAATGAAGCAGCAGCTGTTTTGAAAGAAGCATGATTATGAGTAAGCATGTGTAAACACTATTTTCAAGCAAATATATATAGTTAAACAGGGTGCCTTATAATTATAATGTTTCCATTCATGAAAACAATGTGTAGGCTATGACATCCATGTAAGCAGTAATCTGGTTTTACAATTAAGATACAACCCCCTTCACAATACACATGTGTACTATGACATGGTGTGAACATTGTAAAATTGGTATATAAATATTTGTCTTTTCTTTTAATGACAAATAAAACAGTTACTTGCTGATTATAAAAAAAAGTTATATAAGTAGAAACAAAAAAAGCAACCAGAGATTTTCACTCAACTACTGTTCCACAAAATTAGAAAAGAAGCCTCATTGAGGGCATCTTTTTTATACATTAATATGTGAAAACTGTAAATAATTACTCTTTATTTTTAAGATATAAGAGGAATGTAAAAAAATTACTCTGGTAAACCATTTTTTCTATTTGGAATAAATTTAAGAAGCATGCCTTGCGATTCAGTAGTTGTGTGATTTGAAAGATTTGTACTGGACAAGATACTCGGATATTTAGTATATAGGTTATAGTTGAAATGATGTTAGAACGAGTCATTATAATGGTGATGTTCCTCCGATAAAATTGGGTCACATCGTTAATAAATGTTATCTTATGTGAACATGAAAGCAAAAGCGGAGCAGCCGGGGCAGGATGACCCCTTACCACAATGTTCAAGTTGGGGGTTGTGAACGGGGTCAGCTTATACGTTGTCCCAACATGTATTTTGATAAAAAAAAACTTAACGGTGTAGTTGCATTCCTTGCGGCAGCGAATCCAGTGTTTGTAATATTGCAGTGACCTACATTACACTGGATATTATAAACAATTGTTTAGAACGAATTTCAGACAACCATTCAATACCTAGAATATTTATACAGTGTAACATATTTTAAATTGATGGTATATCTATACAATGAGATGTTAATCAGAGTTGTGTGCAATTTATATGGACTTTCAGCGCATATGATGTACCAGATTTTAATCCCTAAAAAGCTTGTTTTATCAAAAACACTTACTAGAATGTAGAATACAAAAAAATGTGTTTTAAATATTCCAGATAAGTAAAAGTTCGTCAGTAATTGCTATATGTTTTACATAGAAAAAATACAAACAAAACTCTTGATAATGTTTACACTTTTAAAAAATATACGGCAGAGTACACCAGAGCTCCCATCCATATGTCTAGGTCTGCATGTTCACTTTAACCAAGCTATACCACTGCCATACACACACCACCTACTCACATTTGCATATTTGGAGAACCCTCCACTACGTCTTTGCTCGTAGTACTGGGAATGAAACTCGATTGAGGTTCACCTTTTGGCGTGCCTATACGGAGGCCAGCCTAGGTATTCAGATATGTTTTGATTTCCTTTTAGGTGCATATACTCTTTTAAAAAAGAAACAAGTCAATGCAACGCAATAAGGCGCAGGGTACCATCAAAATCGGATACATTATGTAGTTTACGCTTTATTTTATAATGCGGTATAGTCTTGAACACCTTCTACGATTTCCTTTCTTAAAGGTCTGTTTGTCTCAGTTTATCCAATCATTAAACTTTATAAATAGGCCATTATACTGTCTTTTAACATTACAGTGTTATGTCGGAGATGATCAATATGCGGATTAGTCTATTTTAATACACAGGTAATTTTGTTGTTTATTTCAAAACACAATTTAATATGCTATAACTGGTGGAAATCAAAATCGTCGTGCTATTTTCCGGCCAAACTGCCAATTTATCTTATAAATATTAAAAAGAGTCCAATTTATGTAGGTTTGATACAGTTACTACAATTTTATTTACTTTGTAACGGATTAGTTGGTTTTAGAGTATTATTTAATATTTTTGGGGTAAAACGTTTAAAATATACCTGATATTTAGTATAAATGTTATCGTTGAAATGATATTAGGACGAGTCATTATAATAATGATTCCCCCCCCCCCCCTCCCCCAAATGAAAGTGGTCACACGGTTAATAAATGCATGAGAGCAAAGGCGTAGCAGTCGGAGCGGGATGACCCCCTACTACAATGATCAGTTTGGGTAAGGTGAGTGGGGTCAGCATATAAGTTGTCTCAACATGTATTTGTTAAAAAATACTTGTCGCTGTAGCTGCACGATACATAACACAATATACATTACACACTAATAATTCCTGGTGGCAGCGAATCTAGTGCTAGAGTTATGGCAGTGACACACCGGCGTAGCTACACGTAAGCAATGCAGGCCCCCATCAACATTTCTAGGCCTGCATGTTTACTTTGATCAGGCTAGACACCTGCCATACACACACCACCTACGTACATTTGCAGGATCATACCCCCCTCCCCCGTAAAACTCACTAGAATGCATTATTTGATCCCCTAAGTCTTTACTTGCAGTGCATGGTGTACTGGCTTTGATACTCGTTGCAGAATAAAAACGTATAAAATAAATAAAAAACATTGGCGTAAATAACAACCATATTTTCTAAGAAATGAGCAGAACTCAGCATTAAGTGTTTAAGTTATCAAACATTTTTCGGAGCGGTTCCCCATATCCAAATAGCGGGATAAGAGTTGAATTACAGCCACCAGCGGGAAAGGTACACCTTTCCAACACACTACCCGTAGTTGGCCTCTTTCCAATAATTAAAGTGCGCTTATGCCCATTAAAGTATCGTTTACCTACAAAATATTTATAATAAAGTTACTCAAAAAGGCAAGCCGTTCCTTTAATTAATTTTAAAAGGAAACTTTGTTCAGCTTTAGAACAAGAAAAAATCACACGGGTCAAAACTTGAGAGTATGAACGATACGGCTCTATATCCGGAGTCAAACCATTTTTTTTAACTGAAATTCTATAGTTTTGGTATTCTGTCACAAGTTTGAAAACGTTGCCACACATATAACACATATAACACAAGTTAATCCATGCAGAAGACCGATTTAGCAGTCTTTCTGTTCCGCTGTAATACCATCATTACCATCTCGTTTGGTTACTATATGCATTTTTCCCTTCACTCTATCCAAACTGTAATGAAGATGCTGGTGGCCGAGTTACATTCAAATGGTCTCTATCATCCTACACTCTGGCAAAATAGTCCCTAAAAAAACAAAAAAAAATATCCTGTACTTAAGTTATTAAGTAATAAATTGTCACATGGGCTGAATAATATTGTAGGAATTACCGCCACTGTACACATAAACACAGATGAAATGCCAAGTTTATATTTTCAATTGCTCTTCTTTTTAACAACAAGGGAAGCCTTCTGAAATGGAGCGTTATAATGTAGCAAATTGATATCTAAAAGATCACGTTTTGGTCGAAATTTCGTCATGGTCTTACGCTTATTGAGTACATCTTTATTGAACAACCCTAGAATTCATTGACCTTGTGGAATATCGACCTGTATAATTGATCCACTATTTTGCAGAAGATGGCATACAACAATTTCTATGCGCTCAATGTTCATTTGATAATACTGGGTTTCTTGGCATTTTTTGCAAACCCATTCACTTTGCCTTTGAGGTATTTGTTTAGAAGTTTCTGTGCGATTTGTATTCTGCTGCGTATTTATTCATCAGAACGCAAATATGGTTCATCGAGCACTTATCTTTCTGACTGTAACGTAATTCTTAAGAATGCGATGAACGGATGCTTCACTCAAGTTCATAATCTAGGTGCTACATGTATCTGATACTATCTGACGGTGTACCGCGCGTCTTTCCCATTGATTGATTGTATTTCATCAATATTGGAATGGGTCACTGCATTCTAGACCTAACTGTATATGAGCATCTTTGATCGACTTCTTTTAGCAAATGATTTGAAAACGGTTACATATGGAGTTTGGTCATTACCATTAACGTCTCGTGATAGATGCATTTAGCATTTGCCCCAAGCTTGCAGGTGACTTTAATATACCCCCGTATGCATATTTCAGCAACGTCTAGCAATTTTAAACTCATTGTTTATTAATATACTTGAAAGCAATCAAAATCGCAATCATTTTTTTTATGGATTTCAATGATATTCAAGCTGCGTTGATCTAAGATCGCAAACCTTGGTCTACTTCGAATGTCTATCTACTTCACGCAGCTTGATTGTTATATTAAATGTACACCATACTGATCACTCTAACGTCTGCTCTCATAAGATTGCAATGCTTGGTGAGGGTTTCGGGTATGTGGGGTAATTGCAGAAAATCTTAAACAATCCTGATTTAGATACAGTATCATTACGTTATGTTTGTGTTAACCGGCCATTCGGCCATGTCACACATTTGAGTGAAATAAAATAAGTGCACTTTCGTCTACCTATTTTTGTCAAATTAGTGAAACCTCTAGGAAAGGCTTGAAGGTTGTGCTTCCAACTCCATTGATTTTGGATATTACATTTTGATTATTTTTCCTTGAAGACAAACTATTATCTCATTAGATACTTGAATACGCCATGTTTAATCTTCTCAGTATAAGATTTAATACTAGAGTAATTCCTGGTGGAACCAATTTCCTTGATACGGTTACAAGATTTATACACGTGGTAATGTTTGTTGGAGTTATCAAGAAAAAGGCATAGTTAAAGACAATGATAAACGTGTTTTAATTAGATCGTCTAGAAAGACAGACTTCTTAAACGCAGATTTCATAACATTTTAGTTCTGTTTTGTTTATGCCTTCCACGAAATGTTGAATGTTGTAAATAATATATAACCTTGATTAAAGTATTCATAACATAGAAACGAAACGTATCTATCCACTGACTCAGACAGGCTATACCAGGATTGAAGGTGTAATTGTGTTTATAAAATAATCTTTAATCGTAACTACTAGGGTTGTTTCGAAAATAATATGAAAATGACTAGTAATTTATGACAAATACAAAAATGAAAACTAGAAAGTACCGAAAATAGTTCCAAACTAGTTCATCTCCGAGCTGAATCAACTAAAGATAACTGAGCTGTATTTTTCGGTAGAATTTCATGGACGACGTACGGTTTGTGATATGATTACAGAGCATCTATCCTACGAAACTTTGAAACGTGATTACTAAACGTGAACAGGTCAAATGACTCGGATATCCAATACCACTATCGACATATACAATACCACTTTCGACATATACAATACCACTATCGAATTATACAATACCACTATCGACATATACAATACCGCTATCGAAATATCCAATACCACTATCGACATATACAATACCACTATCGACATATACAATACCACTGTCGAAATATTCAATACCACTATCGACCTATACAATACCGCTATCGAAATATCCAATACCACTATTGACATATACAATACCACTATCGACATGTACAATACCACTATCGACACATACAATACCGCTAACGAAATATCCAATACCACTATCGACATATACAATACCACTATCGACATATACAATACCGCTTTCGAAATATCCAATACCACTATCGACATATACAATACCACTATCGAATTATACAATACCACTATCGAAATATACAATACCACTATCGAAATATACAATATTGTCTTCATCTTCTTAGTATCAAGATATAAGATTCAATACAAGAGTAATTCCTGATCGAACCAATTTCCTTGAGACGATTACAAGATTTATACACGTGGTCATGTTTGTTGGAGTGATCGAGAAAAAAGTATAGTTAAAGGCATAATGATAACTGAATTTTAATAAGATCGTCTAGAAAGACCGAGGATTTGCCAGATAATAACAGTATAAAAATAAAATCATTTATACGACTACTTATATACATATTACATACCAGTGAATAAAGGATTCGGTTCACTATCGACTTTTCCGTAACAATGTTGTTGAAACAGCTTTTATGTTATGTTGTGAACTGTTAAGTTGTTGAAACACGAAAACTCGAAACGCGTTAATGCGTAAACAGTGACTTAATCACGCCTGGAAAATGGCCACTTTAACCGCCGTCGGTGGTTCACGTAAAACAGACTGACCAGCTTCCGGTGGTACATTTGACAGGTAGAAATCGTCGAAATTACGGTAAGTGGTAGTATTATTTAAGTAATTATTACAATGTGACACAATTAATTGGAAAGCGGGGAATGTTATTCGACCCGCCTGAGGTCTAAGCGCATTTTAAGATTTCCTGTTGGAAGGAAGGTATCTCAAGTCCTGATTACATTGTTTTACATGTATCTATATAAGTCCATATTCACGGAAAATGTCTGTTAGTGCCGGAAAGCTGTCCAAAATGGCTCGGTGGTACATAAAGTACGGTTAAAGTGAATAATGAAAATAATAATAAATCAGAGCAGTAATACAGCGAATTTTTAGAGTCTAACGTTTCTGTCAGTTCGCTTTAAATGTACCCGATATCAAAGAATACAATATTACAGGGTGACAACCAATCTTTGGGGTTATTGTTTTTCTTTTAGAGCGTTACTGGTGGCTATATTTTAGCAGTACTGGCATGCACACATGCACATATTAAGAGCCACACCTTTCCAAATCTATTACCTGTTGATTTATTTTGCATTTTACTATATGTATTGTGATCAAAACAACAAATTTGTTCATGAATTTGATAAAAAAATATATACTAAAATATCAATGATTGAATCTTATACTTCATTAAAAAATGATAGTGCAGCCGGGAATAAAACTCGGGACTATTTGACATAAAAAATTAATCCAATCATTTAAGCCACGGGACCTTTACATTAAAACATAATGTTAAACAACGTAAAGCCAGTAGTTGTGATTATTGAATAGATCTTTTTTTGTCATTTTATTTATTTAAAGTTGACAAAGGAATTTAACCTATATATTCTCATAAGTCAAAGTTTACTCTCACGAGGAAGTTTGGATTTGTATTTCAAAAAGGGGTCTCGTCGATACTCGATTCTTTCATTGCTTGTTAGAAAAAGCCAGTAAATGTAGTTTCAGTTACAAAACATTAATATGTCATTTATTCCATGTGTGTCACTATTTGTCTTTCACGGATTTCATGACTTCCACAAAAAGTCTACATCTAGTCCTATTCTTAAGCTCAAATTAAAGTCGACCGAAAAGTCAACAAAGTCTTCATTTTTTCCGCCAGTAAAACGATCGTCTGTCCAGTTGTTGTTGCAGTAACGCAACATGTTCGAAACACGACCTTAAGGCTTTTTAATAAATTGATTCGATAAACAGAGGCGTAGCTAGGGTAAGAACTCAGTTCAGTAAACTACACCCACTCTACCCAGTTTTTCTTGTTTGGACTACATTATGCCATTTATGCTCCTTTTGACAATAAAAATGAATTTACCCCCTCCAAACTTTCCAAACGACCGTTTACATATGCTGTAGTAATTCAGTGGTCCCCAATAACCCGAAGAACGGTGCTGGAGAAATATCCATCCGGGCCTTTCATAACATTTTAAAAGTATTTTCCCGTCAGGAAAAGTAAATACTACAGTAATATAATCGTCCCCCTCGTTGTAGATCAGTGTATACATACTATTAATTACGGCAGAGTCGTAAAGCGAATCATGCGTCCTCCGTACCAGAACTATGGTCACGTGAATAATCGTATCTTTAAGTTTTATTGGTCGAAAGTAGAATGACTTTAAAGAACGTCTGAGATTGGCAGCTAACTTCCTCGATAAAGGTTCACCGATATCGCATATGCAGCGTGAGTAGTTGACTTATTTTTTTAATTTTAATCATTTTCGTATAAAATTAATGCCATAATTATCTGCGGGTGTCAATCTGTGCAGCCATATGTAATTAAGTCACAATCTGTGCAGCCATATGTCACTTAGTCACTGGTGCAGCCATATGTAATTAAGTCACTGGTACAGCCCATTGTTTTAACAAACTGTCATCTGATTGTCGCCATGTACGTGAACATTTTAGTTCGATGAAGGATGGCGCGTATCGTCTCATCATGATTTACATGTGGTCGTCGGTAAAAATGACTAATTGCTCTCATCTTAACAATGACCCATTAAAATATGGACAAAAATATCATAGAAATAATTCTGTTATATTTTCATTCCAGTATCAAGAACAAAAGTCAACAAAAGCATAAACATGCTTATAGTCTACACTTACATCTATACATATATTTACCATATTCCAATTTCAACGGAGCGACAAAATGTTGCAGTTTTCACTCGGCCCGATAAGGAAAACGAAAGTATGTATTTATAGAGACAACACTTCATCCGACGACCAGTTTCCGTCATTCAAAATAGAGCATTTCAGAGTATAACTTTATTTTTTCTGTTACAACTATTCATGTTCGCAATTTCGGTCGAGGATGTCTGCTTTTCCTTCTTACAAAACTAATGTTTATTATTTTTTAATAATTAGGTTACCATATAACTGTTTATTAGTGATACACTGGAAGCTTAATAAGGGGGTGTAGGGGACATTTTCTTATTATTTGAAACGAATTTGTACTCATGCTCATTTAACGTCAACTGACAGAAAACTGGGCTGCTGAAAGTTCGCTGTATGACTGCTCTGATTTGTTATTACATGTATTTTTCATTAGTCACATTAACCACTAGTATGTCACATGAACCACTTAGCCCTTTTGGACCTCTTTCCTTTAAAATGGGATCTTAATAGACACATGTAAAATAATTTAATCAGCATTTGAGATATTTTCCAACAGAAAACCTGAAAATACGAGTAATCCGAAGATAGACCTGTTTTAAACTTGTAAAATGTCACTTTGTCCGACGATTTCCTCATCTACGAAGCAAATATCTCAAATATTACTCAATCATTTTTAAATTTACTAACAGGTAATACACTTAGACACCAGACAGGTCGAATAATAATCCCCGATCTCCAATAAATTGTGTCACAATCAAATAATTACCTCAAGAATACTACCACTTACCGTAACTTCGACAGTTTTAACTGTCAAATGTACCATCGGAACCTGGTCCCATTGTTTTACGTGATGTGACCGTTACCCAGACGTGTAGCGCCGCGATCATATAGCCATCCGCTGCTTACCTTAAAGAAGAAGACTTTACTTATTTGTTGACCTATACAAGTGTATTGTATTGTACCTTATGTGTTATATTTATAAAAGTCAATATGTACTGCTATTTACTGATTCAAGGAGGTGACATATATTGTCACTTTTATATTAATGATCATCAATATGTACTGATACATGTATTTACTGTTCAATGGTGGTGACAAATATTGGCACTTTTATCTTTATGTGTTATATTTATAATAGTTAATATGTACTGCTATTTACTGTGTCAAGGAGGTGACATATATTGGCAATTTTTTTATGTATGTGCTATATTTATAATAGTCAATATGTACAGCAATTTACTGTTCCATGGAGGTGACATATATTGGCACTTTTTTTTGTATGTGTTATATTTATTATAGTCAATTTGTACTGCTATTTTCTGTTCACTGGAGGTGACATATATTGACACTTTTATTTCTATGTGTTATATTCATTACAGTTTACATGTACTACTCTTTTCTGTTTCATGGAAATGACATATATTGGCACTTTAATATTAATAATCATCAATTTGTACTGTTATTTACTCTTCCATGGAGGTGACATATTTGCCAGTTGTATTTGCATGTGTTATATTTATAATAGTCAATATGTACTGCTATTTATAGTTCCATGGAGGTGACATATATTGGCACTTTTATTTGTATGTGTTATATTTATTATAGTCAGTATGTACTGCTATTTTTTCTGTTCCATAGAGGTGACATTTATTGGCATTTTATTTGTATGTGTTATATTTATAAAAGTCAATATGTACTGCTATTTACTGATTCAAGAAGGTGACATATATTGTCACTTTTATATTGATAATCATCAATATGTACTGATACATGTATTAACTGTTCCATGGTGGTGACAAATATTGGCACTTTTATCTGTATCTGTATGTGTTATATTTATAATAGTCAATATGTACTGCTATTTACTGTGTCAAGGAGGTGACATATATTGCCACTTTTTTATGTATTAGTCATATTTATAATCATCAATATGTACTGCTATTTATTAATCCATGGTGGTGACATCAATTGCCACTTTTATTTGTATGTGGTATATTCATTACAGTTTATATGTACTGCTCTTTTCTGTTCCATGGAAATGACATATATTGACACTTTTATATTAATAATCATCAATATGTACTGCTATTTACTGTTCCGTTTTGGTGACATAAATTGCCACTTTTATTTGTATGTGTTATATTTATAATCATCAATATGTACTGCTATTTATTGTTCCATGGTGGTGACATCAATTGCCACTGTTATTTGTATGTGTTATATTTATAATAGTCAATAATAACTGTTATTTACTGTTCCATGGAGGTGACATATATTGTCACTTTTATTTGCATGTGTTGTATTTATAAAAGTCAATATTTACTGCTATTTACTGTTTCAAGGAGGTGACATATATTGCCACATTTATATGTATGTGTTATATTTATATTAGTCAATATGTACTGCTATTTACTGTTCCATTCAGGAGACATCTATTGCCATTTTTATATGTATGTCTTATATTTATAATAGTCAATATATACTGCTATTTACTGTTCCACGGAGGTGACATATATTGTCACTTTTATTTGTATGTGTTATATTTATATTAGTCAATATGTACAGCTATTTACTGTTCCATTCAGGAGACATCTATTGCCATTTTTATATGTATGTCCTATATTTATAATAGTTAATATATACTGCTACTTATTGTTCCATGGTGGTGACATAAATTGCCACTTTTATTTGTATGTGTTATATTTATAATCATCAATATGTATTGCTATGTATTGTTCCATGGTGATGACATAAATTGCCACTGTTATTCGTATGTGGTATATTTATAATAGTCAATATGTACTGCTATTTACTGTTTCAAGGAGGTGACATATATTGCCACTATTATATGTATGTCTTATGTTTATAATTGTCACTATATACTGCTATTTATTGTTCCATGGAGATGACATATATTGGCACTTTTATTTGTATGTGTTATATATATAATAGTCAATATGTATTGCTATTTATTGTCCACGGAGGTGACATAAACTGTCGCTTTTATTTGCATGTGTTGTATTTATAATAGTCAATATGAACTGCTATTTACTGTTTCAAGGAATTGACATATATTGTCACTTTTTTATGTATGTGTTATATTTATAATCATCAATATTTTGCTATTTACTGTTCCGCCTGAGGTGACATATATTGCCATTTTTATTTGTATGTATTATATTTATAATAGTCAATTTGTACTGCTTCTTACTGTTTCAAGGAGGTGACATGTATTGCCACATTTATATGTATGTCTTATATTTATAATTGTCAAAATATACTGCTATTTACTGTTTCAAGGAGGTGACATATATTGTAACTTTTGTATGTATGTGTTATATTTATAATCATTAATATATACTGCTATTTATTGCTCCATTTAGATGACAAATATTGGCACTTTTATTTGTATGTATTGTATTTATAATAGTCAATATGAACTGCTATTCACTGTTTCAAAGAGGTGACATATAATGCCACTGTTTTATGCATGTGTGACATATGCACGTATAAGGGTCAATATGTTAATTGATGCTCCCGTAACGACGTCAGAGTATTCGAGTACAGGCCTGATTGAAGATGTGTAAATAGTTTCGAGTGACTGACGATCCAGATTGAATTGGAGAGAGCGCAGAATGTTGACTCGAGTCCAAGCTTTTTCGGTGATGTCTTCAATGTGTTTGTGCCATATGCCAACGCTAGAGAGAGAGAGGAGAGATAAGAGAGAGAGAGAGAGAGAGAGAGAGAGAGAGAGAGACAGACAGACAGACAGACAGACAGACAGAGAGTGGGGATATTCCAAGGTGTTTGTGAGTTTCGACTCCCTGATTTTAGAATTATGAGAGGGTCAGTAATGTTGGTGAGTTTAGGGTCGTGATCGTTGATGGGAAGTTTGGGGAGGCCTTTGTTCATGTCATCTAGGAGTGTTTTTGCTTGAAAGAATGTGGTGAGTATGTCTTCTTTTTCTATGTTTGTTTCGTATATGTTGTTGTTGTGATAAAGTGTTGGGATTTGATTGTTATAGAGAAATTGGGATAATTAAGACTTTTAGAAGTTTCCAGTAGACGGACGAGTGGCGTTGTGATAGATGCTTTAGTATGTCGGCCGTTTTAGTGTTGTCTGCGTGTTTGACATTGCGTACGAGTGAGTTTGTTTTGTTACGTATGGTGTTATATGTTTTCCAATGGTTTTGGCTGTTTGTTTTGCGTGCTCTGATATATGCTTGTCTTCGTCTTTGATTATGGTTTCGGACTGTGTTGTGCATCAAAGGTCGATCAGTTGGTTATACTGTTTCAATTTTGTTAGGAATGCACTCATCACACAACAAAAGTAAAGCTGGAGTGAGACTAGAAGAATAAACATCAACATCAGCATCAAAGTAAGATTCCCAATCACACTCAGATTTATTGGTACGCAACTGATCGAAATTGGCTTCAGAAATTACCAGACTTTGCGCTTGAACACGGGTTTAGGGTATCTGATACAACAGAAAACTTGTTTAGATCTGAAATTAGTTGAGAGAGTCCGAATTTACATACAAATGTTGTCAAATTTCAATCGAGATGCAGGTTTGAGACAGACGAGATTACAATCACCAGAAACCACTGTGTCTTTAATCTGAGCATCGACCGCTAGGGCTAAGGAATTTTGAATACACGAAAGGACAGTAGCATTGGCAGTCGGTGAACGGGAAAAAACAAACGCCAAACAGAATAGGTATGTTTCACCTTCAATTCTAACCATATACATTCAATGTCGTTTACAGAAGGGTGTTTTGTAGTTGGAAAAGGCTAGGTCCGATGTAGATGTATTCAACCAGGTTTCCGCGAAAGCCAATACATCAAAGAGCATAAATCAGCATACAGTTGGTGTATCCTTTAGGCAAAGCTTTGGATATGATACGGAACAAATGGGAGATGAATAGAAAAGAGAAGTAAAATGATTCGGAAGACAAAGTGGATGACGAGCCGGAACTCAAATCGCATGTTCTAGATGAAGCTGGACCTACATATGACAGCATTCGTAAAACGGAAATCTAAACAATCCGATCGAAACTGTAAATCGATTTATACCTTTTTGGCCGAGTTGATAGTGACCAAACAGACCCACTCTCGCTCTGTAAACAGATATTTCAATACACATTATGTTATACCAAAATAATAAGTCTGTGTAAGCGAGTTTCTTCCGAGGAACACGTGTTCATACGAGAAGAAAGGAAGTAAGAGTGTATAGGATGTGAAAGAGTAATGCATAGACTGAGGAAAGTAAATGTCGGAAAAATGGTATGAGAATACATAGCAGAAATAACGGACATACATTATGATGATACGGGATGGATTTGGTAAGATGGGTGGAGGACAATGTGGTTGAATTATAATAATATTGAGATATACACAGACAATGTGAAATTCAAACTCTTGCGATAAACTAGTACGCAAGGGAACACCAAAAACATCATTTTACATGTAAAAATACTTGAACATTTAGTTTGTCGATGTTAGGTTAATAGATTAATAAAAGCACCTAGAATTGTAGAACTCACTTTAACAGTGTTGAATGTGTTGATTTATATAAAAAATGCTGAGTAATCTGGATGAAATTACTCAGGTACTCAATGTAACCATGATTGGAATTTATTCCATCAACAAATGTGTTGCTGTTTGTGTTATTCATGAGTGAAATAGTGGTGCTAATTTATTATGATCAAACTAGTGTTTGGTCTAATGCTATTGTTCTACGCGTGTGTGTGATGTGTGATACTTAAATATGTGCTTTGGAATTAAAGTTATATACTACTCCTGTCATACTTATGTATGTGTTACATTTTTAATGGTTTATATGTACTGCTGTTAAGCATTTCAAGGTGTTGCAACTGCTGTCAAATTAATATGTATGTGTTACATTAGATTGGTTAATATGTACTGCTAAGGTGGTGTTTACATTTAAAATAATCAATATCTGATATTTACTGTTAAAAGCTGTTGATAACTGCTATCATATTCCTATGTTTGAGTTGCATTGATAATGATTAATATATACTGCTATTTAGTTCATTAAAGTGGTGTAACTTACTTTCAATTTAATATGCATTTTTTATATATATTATTCAATATGGTCTACTGTTTACTGATTTAAGTAGGTGACATCTCATGTCACCTTTATCAGTATGTGTTACATTTATAATGGTCAATATGAACTGCTGTTTACTGTTTCATGGTGGTGATACCTGCTGTCATATTTATACGTATGTGTTGCATTTAGAATGATCAATATATACTACTGCTTACCATATAAACGTGGTGACACATGATGTCACTTTAATATGCACGTGTTACATGTATAATAGTCAATATGTTCTGCTATTTACTGTTTAAAGGAGGTGACATCTATTGTACGCGTTAGTTTTATAATGTTTAGTATGTACTGCTGTTTACTGTTTTAGCGAGGTGACAGCTGCTGTCATATTTATATTTATAAGTTACTGTTATAATGTTTAGTATGTACTGCTGTTTGCTGTTAAATTGCAATGACACCTGCTGTCATTTGTATATGTGTGAGTTACAGTTTTAATGTTTAGTATGTACTGCTGTTAACTGTTTAAGGGCGATGACACCTGCTGTCATTTGTATATGTGTGAGTTACAGTTTTAATGTTAAGTATGTACTGCTGTTTACTGTTTGAGGGAGGTGACACCTTCTGTCATACTTATATGTATGTGTTACATTTATAATGTTAAGTATGTACTGCTGTTTACATTTTTAGGGCAATAATATCTGGTGTCATATGTATATGTGTGAGTAACATTTATAATGTTTAGTATGTACTGCTGTTTACAGTTTTAGCGAGGTGAAACCTGCTGTCATACTTATATGTATGAGTAACATTTATAATGTTTAGTATGTACTGCTGATTACTGTTTAAGCGAGATGACAACTGCTGTCATAATTATATGTATGAGTAACATTTATAATGTTTAGTATGTACTGCTGTTTACTGATTTAGGGCGGTAACACCTGCTATCACATTTATATGTATGTCTTTCATTTATAATATTTAGTGTATATATCGCTGTTTACTGTTTAAGGACGATGCCACCGTCTGTCACATATATATGAATGTATTACATTTATAATGTTAAGTATGTACTGCTGTTAACTGTTTTTTGACGGTGACACCTGCTGTCACATTTATATGTATGTGTTACACTTACAATGTTAAGTATGTACTGCTGTTAACTGTTTTTTGACGGTGACACCTGCTGTCATATGTATATGTATGTGTTACACTTACAATGTTAAGTATGTACTGCTGTTTACAGTTTTAAGGAGGTGACACCTGCTGTCATACTTATATATATGTGTTACATTTATAATGTTTAGTATGTACTGTTTGTTGCTGTTTTTGGGCGATGACACCTGCTGTCATATGTATATGTATGTGTTAATTTTACAATGTTAAGTGTGTACTGCTGTTTACTGTTTTTGGGCGATGACACCTGCTGTCATTTGTATATGCATGATTTACAGTTATAATGTTAAGTATGTACTGCTGTTTACTGTTTTAGCGAGGTGACAGCTGCTGTCATTTTTATATGTATGTGTTACATTTATAATGTTTAGTATGTACTGCTGTTTACTGTTTAAGCGAGATGACAACTGCTGTCATAATTATATGTATGTGTTATATTTATAATTGTTTAGTATGTACTGCTGTTTACTGTTTTTAGACGGTGACACCATCTGTCACATTTATATGTATGTGTTACACTTACAATGTTAAGTATGTACTGCTGTTTACTATTTAAGGGCGATGACAACTGCTGTCACATGTATATGTATGTTTTACACTTACAATGTTAAGTATGTACTGCTGTTTACTGTTTTTTGACGGTGACACCTGCTGTCACATTTATATGTATGTGTTACACTTACAATGTTAAGTATGTACTGCTGTTTACTGTTTTTTGACGGTGACACCTGCTGTCACATATATATGTATGTGTTACACTTACAATGTTAAGTATGTACTGCTGTTTACTGTTTTTTGACGGTGACACCTGCTGTCATATGTATATGTATGTGTTACACTTACAATGTTAAGTATGTACTGCTGTTTACTGTTTTTTGACGGTGACACCTGCTGTCATATGTATATGTATGTGTTACACTTACAATGTTAAGTATGTACTGCTGTTTACTGTTTTTTGACGGTGACACCTGCTGTCACATTTATATGTATGTGTTACACTTACAATGTTAAGTATGTACTGCTGTTTACTGTTTTAGGGCGATGACACCTGCTGTCACATTTATATGTATGTGTTACACTTACAATGTTAAGTATGTACTGCTGTTTACTGTTTTAGGGCGATGATACCTGCTGTCATATGTATATGTATGTGTTACACTTACAATGTTAAGTATGTACTGCTGTTTACTGTTTTAAGGCGATGACACCTGCTGTCACATTTATATGTATGTGTTACACTTACAATGTTAAGTATGTACTGCTGTTTACTGTTTTAGGGTAATGACACCTGCTGTCATATGTATATGTATGTGTTACACTTACAATGTTAAGTATGTACTGCTGTTTACTGTTTTGGGGCGATGACACCTGCTGTCACATTTAAATGTATGAGTTACACTTACAATGTTAAGTATGTACTGCTGTTTACTGTTTTTCGGCGATGACACCTGCTGTCATATGTATATGTATATGTTACACTTACAATGTTAAGTATGTACTGCTGTTTACTGTTTTAGGGCGTTGACACCTGCTGTCATATAAATATTGATGAGTTACACTTACACCGTTTAGTATGTACTGCTGTTTACTGTTTTAGGGCGTTGACACCTGCTGTCATATATATATTTATGAGTTACACTTACAATGTTAAGTATGTACTGCTGTTTACTGTTTAAACTATTTAAACGGAACAGAACAGAATAGAAATTTTAACCAGATATTACATAAATACATCGTCATGATAACATATGTACAACTCATAATACTTTATAAGTATATCTTTGGTACCGTCATATTTCATTAATATTTGATACAAAAAAATATTTATTGATGTTTAAATTTGAAATTTCAAAATAATATATACTTTTTCAATGATAAGTTCTTCAATAATAAGAAGATGAACACCTTTAATAAACAGTTAAATGATTACTATTGTTTCATTGCCAAATATATATTAAAATTTCACTTTAAACATTTAAAATATTATTTCTTAAATTCAGAGAATGTTTTAAATGCTTTATTGGCAGAATGCATTATAACAAATTAGTCATTTGATTTAAACCATTCAATAAGCTTGTGCATGGAAGATCTTTGTAATGTTGTTTTTATATACATCTTCCTAATATCACTATAGCAAGACCAGACAAAATAAAGAAGTATATACCTTTAATCAACCTTAAGTTACAACAAAAACAATATATGTGTGTGTTACATTCATAATGGTTGATATATACTGCTATATCTAGTTCCAATGTGGTGACTACTGCTGTCAATGTGTTATGTATGTGTTACATTCATAATGGTTGATATGTACTGCTATTTCTAGTTCCGATGTGGTGACAACTGCTGTCAATCTTTAATATAGGTGTTACAGTTATAGTGTTTAATATATACTGCTTTTTCTAGTTTCAATGTGGAGACTACTAATGTCAATGTTTTATGTATGTGTTACAGTTATAATATTTAATATATACTGCTATTTCTACTTCCAATGTGGTGACTACTGCTGTCAATATTTTATGTATGTGTTACAGTTATAATGGTTGATATATACTGCTATTTCTAGTTCCAATGTGATGACTACTGCTGTCAATTATTTATGTATGTGTTACAGTTATAATGGTTAGTATAAACTGCTATTGCTAGTTCCAATGTGGTGACTACTGCTGTCAATGTTTTATGTATGTGTTACAGTTATAATTATGGTTAGTATATACTGTTGTTTCTTGTTCCAATGTGGTGACTACTGCTGTCAATGTTTTATGTATGTGTTACAGTTATAATGGTTAATAAATACTGCTATATGTAGGTCCAATGTGGTAATTACTGCTGTCAATTATTTATGTATGTGTTACAGTTATAATGGTTAATATATACTGCTATTTGTAGTTCAAATGTGGTGACAACTGCTGTCAGTTGGTTATGTATGTGTTACAGTTATAATGGTTAATATATACTGCTATTTCTAGTTCCAATGTGGTGACAACTGCTGTCAATGTTTAATGTATGTATTACAGTTATAATGGTTAATATATACTGCTATTGCTAGTTCCAATGTGGTGACTACTGCTGTCAATGTTTTATGTATGTGTTACAGTTATACTAATGGTTAATATATACTGCTATTTCTTGTTCCAATGTGGTGACTACTGCAGTCAATGTTTTATGTATGTGTTACAGTTATAATGGTTAATATATACTGTTATTTGTAGTTCCAATGTGGTAATTACTGCTGTCAATTATTTATGTATGTGTTACAGTTATAATGGTTAATATATACTGCTATTTGTAGTTCCAATGTGGTGACAACTGCTGTCAGTTGTTTATGTATGTGTTACAGTTATAATGGTTAATATATACTGCTATTTCTAGTTCCAATGTGGTGACACATGCTGTCAATGTTTAATGTATGTATTACAGTTATAATGGTTAATATATACTACTGTTTCTAGTTCCAATGTGGCGACTATTGCTGTCAATGTTTTATGTATGTGTTACAGTTATAATGGTTAATATATACTGCTATTTCTAGTTCCAATGTGATGACTACTGCTGTCAGTTATTTATGTATGTGTTACAGTTATAATGGATAATATATACTGCTATTTCTAGTTCCAATGTGTTGACAACTGCTGTCAATGTTTTATTTTTGTGTTGCAGTTATAATGGTTAATATATACTGCTATTTGAAGTTCCAATGTGGTGATTACTGCTGTCAATTATCTATGTATATGTTACAATTTTAATGGTTAATATATACTGCTATTTCTAGTTCCAATGTGGTGACTACTGCTGTCAATTATTTATGTATGTGTTACAGTTATAATGGTTAATATATACTGCTATTGCTAGTTCCAATGTGGTGACTACTTCTGTCAATGTTTTATGTATGTGTTACAGTTATAATTATGGCAAATATATACTGCTATTTCTTGTTCCAATGTGGTGACTACTGCAGTCAATATTTCATGTATGTGTTACAGTTATAATGGTTAATATATACTACTATTTGTAGTTCCAATGTGGTGACTACTGCTGTCAATTATTTATTGAAGTGTTACAGTTATAATTATGGTTAATATATACTGCTATTTGTAGTTCCAATGTGGTGACTACTGCAGTCAATATTTCATGTATGTGTTACAGTTATAATGGTTAATATATACTGCTGTTTCTTGTTCCAATGTGGCGACTATTGCATTCAATGTTTTATTAATGTGTTACAGTTATAATGGTTAATATATACTGCTATTTCTAGTTCCAATGTGGTAATTACTGCTGTCAATTATTTATGTATGTGTTACAGTTACAGTTATAATGGTTAATATATACTGCTAGTTCTAGTTCCAATGTGGTGACTACTGCTGTCAATGTTTTATGTATGTGTTACAGTTATAATTGTAAATATATACTGCTATTTGTAGTTCCAATGTGGTGACTGCTGCTGTCAATGTTTTATGTATGTGTTACAGTTATAATTGTAAATATATACTGCTATTTGTAGTTCCAATGTGGTGACTGCTGCTGTCAATGTTTTATGTGTGTGTGTTACAGTTATAATGGCTATTCTGTAGTTTCATGTCAGAATTATCTTGTCGACTTTGGCGGTATACAATGACATCAACGCCATCTACTAAAGATATACAAGTGTTGGTATTTTTCATTGATATTACTCATTTCTGCATATATTTGTAACATTCTGACCTGAGTTCACCTGAATTCTATTATGAGCGTCGGAACAAACAATGTGTGTAATTATTGAAGATTTGGGGATTGTTCATGTAGATGTGAGAACCTGGGAGGGTTAGGGATTGTAAGACAGGACAACATTTATATGTATGTGATAGATTTAAAATGATCAGTATGCATTTTTACTTACCGTTCTAAGGTGGTGACAACTACTGTCACTTTTATATGAATATGTTAGATTTATAATGTTCAGTATGTATTGCTACTTACCGTTCCAAGGTAGTGACAACTACCGTCACTTTTATATGTATGTGTTACATCAATAATGATCAGTATGTATTGCTACTTACTGTTCCAAGGTGGTGACAACTGCTGTCACTTTTATATGTATATGTTAGATTTATAATGTTCAGTATGTATTGCTTTTTACCGTTCCAAGGTGGTGACAACAACTGATACTTTTATATGTATGTGTTAGATTTATAATGTTCAGTATGTATTGCTTTTTACCGTTCCAAGGGGGTGACAACAACTGATACTTTTATATGTATGTGTTAGATTTATAATGATCAGTATGTATTGCTACTTACTGTTCAAAGGTGGTGACAACTACTGTCACTTTTATGTGTATGAGTTACACTTATAATGATCAGTATGTATTGCTACTTACCGTTCCAAGGTGTTGATAACTACAGTCACTTTTATTTGTATTTGCTAGATTTATATTGATCAGTATGTATTGTCATATATCGTTCAAAGGTGGAGACAGCTGCTGTAACTGTTATATGTATGTCTTACATTTATATATATCAGTCTATATAACTACATACCGTTCGAAGGTGGTGACAACTGCTGTCACTTTTATATGTATGTGTTACAGTTATAATTATCAGTATGTATTGCTACTTACCGTTCCAAGGTGGTGACAACTGCTGTCACTTTTATGTGTACATTGTATGTGTTAGATTTATTATTATCTGTTTATATTTTTACTTACCGTTCCAAGGTGGAGACAACTGCTGTCACTTTTATATAAATGTGTTAGATTGATAATGATCGGTATGCATTTTTACTGACCGTTCCAAGGTGGTGACAACTGCTGTCACTTTTATATGTATGTGTTAGATTTATAATGTTCAGTATGTATTGCTACTTACCGTTACAAGGTGGTGACAACTACTGTCACTTTTATATGTATGTGTTAGATTTATAATGTCCAGTATGTATTGCTACATACCGTTACAAGGTTGTGACAATTACTGTCACTTTTATATGTATGTGTTACATTTATAATGATCAGTATGTATTTCTACTTACCGGTCCAAGGTGGCAACAACTGCTGTCACTTTTATATGTATTTGTTACATTTATAATGTTCAGTATGTATTGCTACTTACCGTTCGAAGGTGATGACAACTGCTGTCTCTTTTATATGTATGTGTTACATATAAAATGATCAGTTTGCATTTTTACTGACGGTTCCGAGGTGGCAGTAACTACTGTCACTTTTATATGTATGTGTTACATTTATAATGATCAGTATGTATTGCTACTTACCGTTCCAAGGTGGTGACAACTGTTTTCACTTTTATATGTATGTGTTACATTTATAATGATCAGTATGTATTGCTACTTACCGTTCAAAGGTGGTGAAAACTGCTGTCACTTTTAAATGCATGTGTTACATTTATAATGGTCAGTACGTATTGCTGCTTACCGTTCCAAAGTGGTGACAAATGCTGTCACTTTTATATGTATGTGTTACATTTATAATGATCAGTATGTATTGCTACCTACCGTTCCAAGGTGGTGACAACTGCTGTCACTTTTATATGTATGTGTTACATTTATAATGATCAGTATGTATTGCTACTTACCGTTCCAGGGTGATGACAACTGCTGTCACTTTTATATGTTTGAGTTAGATTTATAATGATCAGTATGTATTGCTACTTACCGTTCCAAGGTGGTGACAACTGCTGTCACTTTTATATTGATGTGTTACATTTATATTGATCAATATGTATTACTACATACCGTTCCAAGGTGGTAACAACTGCTGTGACTTTTATATGTATGTGTTATTTTTATATTGTTCAATATGTATTGCTACATACCGTTCGAAGATGGTAGCATCTGCTGTCATTTTTATATGTATAGGTTACAATTATAATGATCAGTATGTATTGCTACATACGGTTCTAAAGTGTTGATAACTACTGTCACTTTTATTTGTATTTGCTACATTTATATTGATTCGTATGTATTGCCATATATCGTTCCAAGGTGTTGACAGCTGCTGTAACTTTTATATGTATGTCTTACATTTATATATATCAGTATGTATTATTACATACCGTTCGAAGGTGGTGATAATTGCTGTCACGTTTATATGTATGTGTTACAATTATAATTATCAGTATGTATTGCTACTTACCGTTCCAAGTTGGTGACAACTGCTGTCACTTTTATGTGTACATTGTATGTGTTAGATTTATTTTTATCTGTTTGTATTTTTTACGTACCGTTCCAAGGTTGAGACAACTGCTGTCACTTTTATATATATGTGTTTAATTTATAATGTTCAGTATGTATTGCTACATACCGTTCCAATGTGGTGACAACTGCTGTCACTTTTATATGTTTGTGTTACATTTATAATGTTCAGTATGTATTGCTACATACCGTTCCAATGTGGTGACAACTGCTGTCACTTTTATATGTTTGTGTTATATTTATAATGGTCAGTATGCATTTTTACTGACCGTTCCGAGGTGGTGGCAACTACTGCCACTTTTATATGTATGTGTTTTATATATAATGATCAGTATGTATTGTTACTTACCGTTCCAAGGTGGTGACAACTGCTGTCACTTTTATATGTATGAGTAACATTAATAATGATCAAAATGTATTGCTACTTACCGTTCCAAGGTGGTGACAACTGCTGTCACTTTTATATGTATGTGTTACATTTATAATGATCAGTATGTATTGCTACTTACCGTTCCAGGGTGGTGACAACTGCTGTCACTTTATATATGTAAGTTTTAGATTGATAATGATCTGTTTGTATTTTTACTTACCGATCCAAGTTGTTGACAACTGCTGTCACTTTATATCTGTATGTTTTAGATAGATAATGATCTGTTTGTATTTTTACTCCCCGATCCAAGGTGGTGACAACTGCAGTCACTTTTATATGTATATGTTAGATTTACAATGGTTTGTTTGTATTTGTACTTACCGTCCCAAGGTGGTGACAACTGATGTCACTATTATATGTATGTATTAAATTTATAATGATCTTTTTGTATTTTTACTTACCGTTCCAAGGTGGTGACAACTGCTGTCACTTTTATGTGTACATTGTATGTGTTAGAATTATTATTATCTGTTTGTATTTTTACTTACCGTTCCAAGGTGAAGACAACTGCTGTCACTTTTATATGTATGTGTTAGATTGATAATGACCGGTATGCATTTTATTGACCGTTCCATGGTGTTGACAACTACTGTCACTTTTATATGTATGTGTTACATTTATAATGTTCAGTGTGTATTGCTACTTACCGTTCCAAGGTGTTGGCAGCTACTGTCACTTTTATATGTATGTGTTACATTTAAAATGTTCAGTGTGTATTGCTACTTACCGTTCCAAGGTGGTGGCAACTACTGTCACTTTTATATGTATGTGTTACATTTATAATGTTCAGTATGTATTGCTTCTTAGGTGGAGACAGCTACTGTCACTTTTATATGTATGTGTTAGATTTATTATTGTCCGTAGTTATTGCTACTTACCGTTCCATGTTGGTGACAGCTGCTGTAACTTTTTAAGTATGTGTTAGATTTATACTGATCAGTAGGTATTGCTACTTACCGTTCCAAGTTGGTGACAACTACTGTCAGTTTTATGTGTATGTGTAAGCTTTTGTTTCGCAATATATTTAGAATATCTCATTTCCATATTTTCTTTATATTTTACCTATGATAACGGCTTTGGTATGATATGCTCTTCTGTGATAGATGACCACATGTTTATGAAAATTTTTATCAATCAGAGAATTAAGTCAATATTCAAAATCAAAACAATATTATAAACATAGTTATGTATTTTAATTTGATATTTGAAATAACTTATTTATTTTACATTTTGATTGTGACACAAAGTTAATATATTACAACTCACGCTCGAATTCTTCCTGGGTAAAACAAGTACTAAACATAATTATGCGAAAAAGATATCTTGTTGAAGGAAACCACAGTGGATGAGGATCGAGTCCATGACATTCATAAATGATAGATGATAGAATGCAAACAACTGCAACAGTATTTTTGATCAATAAAATAACAAATAAACTTCCAATGAAAATAAATTTATTCAAAGTAAACGCATGTGTTTACATAAAATAGTGCAAAATTTACACACAGTATCACCGAAATTTGTTTTCAAGAATTTACAAACCGCAAACAAACTCCTCAAATGTCTAAACATTCATGTCAAAATGTTCGACGGACATATTCATTTTCTTTTTGTCAAATCGTTCATTTTTAGTCTTTATTAATTCCTTCGTGCATTTTCTGATAGCAAGTAATGCATTTATATGCACTGCACAAGAAAAACATGAGATGCAATATACTTCAAGGCAATAATAATCATATTCCTTCTCAAAACGATATTATAAATCAAATACATAATACACACACACACACACACACACACACATATATATATATATATATATATAATTTTCCCGATAAGTTACATAAGCCGTTCTGTGTTTATAATATGCTGCCCTACGTGTCACTTACTTCTCTCCCCACGGGTTCTGCTTTATTTTATAAATAGATTTCAATTAAGTTGCAAATAACAAACAATATACATGTATACAGTTATATTCGTGTATGGTAACGTCCAGTATTTCTGTCCAATAACGTACTAAATTCATTGTTACTAACACGTTTTTATAAATATAATTTAATTCAACCCTAAAGGCTATTAAACTGTACCTCTGTTACGGCTCTGGTTAGTGACGGCGAGACAATTTTTGTGTTTAAAAGTTCGTAATAAAATAGATGTTACTTGGTTTGAATATTCACAAAATGATTCATATAGGCTGTGATTTCCTGCTGTAGATGAGTTAGCATAGCATGGTAGATGTTTGTACAATTATAACAACAATAAGACCACCGATTCCAACATAAAAATATCTTTACTAAGAAATTTTTCAAGATTTATTTTAGAAAAAGGAACACTATTGTTTTATTTTGTTAAGCGTTGGTGTGTCATTTTTCTATCTTTTAACATTAAAACTATGGCCAATACATCAGTAATTGTTTATCAGCTAAACAATAACAAGACCGCTATGTTAAAATAGAGTAGAAGATCCATATCCCCTTTAAAACAGAACCTTGTAAATTTAACTTTGAAATGAGACCTTAAAAGATGTATATTTGTGAGTGTTGATTTACCCTGGCGAGTCCGTGGATGTATTACAGTTGTGTATACAACTCTGTGACATTTGTAGTATGAAAAGAAAGATTTTGATATATGAATGAGTAATAAAACAGCGTTCCGTATTATGTTGATGTGTGTGCTTACAAAGCTATTTGACACGGTCACATACTGGGTATTTGCGAAGCAGTCGGACACATTCGTTAATCTGTCTATAATAACAGTTGGCATGTTTTTCTAAATTCAGGGATGCAAGTGATTGGTTGTTATTCGGGCCTTCTATAAATGTACGTTTATTCGCGTGCGTGAATGCCATCCTGCCTAACATAAACACTATTTAGTTTTTTCCGTATTTAATTAAACTGATTTCCAACCATAAGTTCGTAGTAGAGGTACTATTTCAAAGACATGTTTATTTTTATCAAAAAGGTTGCAAAAGGTGGTTGTAATATGTGTCAGATTTCTTTACAGACACGATCTAACTCACTATGTGCAATATCAGACGTTAAAATGTTAAAACTCATATCAAAATTGAAGCAATATTTGAAATATAGTTTGGGTCTATGGAAAACTTCTGATATCAAGTATGCCCATATTCATGCGCATTGATAAAATTTGGTTTGGTTGGCCTATTTACTTTTTTCTAGCATGAACTCGATATATACATTTTCAAAGTCTGTATTGTAACAAATATCATTTTCTTCATATGTAACATAGTAGAATATTATTCTACTTCACACTGCACCTGCTTGCCACATGTAATGTAAATATGATAGTTTGTTTATTAAAAAGCTTGGAACGTACCAACCTGTTTTTGTGATGTTTGATTGTTTGAACGCTACAATTGGTTGACAAAATTAACATTGTTGTTCCTAGACAATGTCCTAATATTTGTGTATGATTTTTCCAATATTTGCTATTTGACGTCTTATAACATGTCATAAAAGGTATACATTACCTTAACTTTATCAGTATACATGAATTTAGTTGTAAATTTACTTAATGATGAATAAACACAATTTGATGATGTCGGTCAACAACATACTTGCGTAAAACGGGTAAACCATTTTTAGTATGGTCATCGAGTATATGTGTACATATTCTCCGTTTTTATTTGTTAATATGTGCGTGAACAGATCCCCAAATTTCTTCAGAGTTCATTCCTCGTCAGTAGTTGAAATGGGCAGCATTGATCAGGTTAGCTCAGGTAGGTGATACCTTGTATGTTAGATATCTTCAAAATTCAAAATGTAAAATGAGACTTGGATACGATTGCTAGTATATTGTTGCATTGAGTGAACTCTTAAATTCCATGATTCGAAAATTCATCTTAAATTTATGTTAAGCTTAGAATGTATTTAACAACTTGAACCTGCATGCCAAATGTCTTTACTTGCTGTATTTGCCTCCGTTTTTGTCTTCGTTCCGAATAAATTTTCTATCAAACTTAATTTTTCAACTACACATTCATTTCAACCAATTGGTATATTTAATTTTAATTGAAGCTTAGCAATATGTTTAAAATCGTTACCAAGAGTAACCAAAATAATAAATGTATTCAATCTGCTCAGTATTTTCATTTGGGAATTTGAACCCAGTAGCTTCCTATTTTCCCATGTTTTTCATCCGTGGCAGGACTATTCTTATTTCTTCGGATGAGTAATTAGCGCCTATTACCCTTGCACTTTGGTAGCATGCACAAACGTTGACCAAAAATAGTCATTTAAAGTATTAATATATTGAAATATAATAATGAAAAATAAAAATATTACTTAACAGTGTTGAGTACAACACAGAATTTATATGGATAAATACACAGCAGACACATTTAGATTGTGTGTGAATCCAATTCAGTTTTATTGTCAGTACAGTTGATCCTTTTATATCAATTAGCAGGTTCTGTATAACAGAATGTATGGGGATTCTGAACAAGGAAAGCAATGAAGTGATAAGTAATGTTACATTTAAAGTATTATCTTTCATATTCAAATACGATAACTTTTTTATATATTTCTTATTATGAACTGCTGCTGATCTGAATATACCTATATCATAAATGCATAAAAATATGATGTCAAAAGATAGTTTTATGGGACAGTTAGTTAATTCAAAGAAAACATACATAACGTATTGCTTATGTCCGTAAAACAAGTGCTATATTTTCATTTGTTGTCTCTCATTCTGCTCAGCGATACATTTACAAAGTGTTTGTTCGTTAAAATATATCACTATTCTCTACCTCCTTCAATCTCGTAGTAAGTTTGCTATTGCTCGTTTCCAATATCACTTTTCGCCGCTGGTTCATAGGATTTGCTGCCCTTGTGTATGTCTCGCTTGATTAATCCAGATATATGTCGAAACCTCATACCATCGTAACCTTGCTTATTGTCTTGAAAGTTGTCGAAACCATTGTCATCAAAAATACCTCTTTTTATAAACCCGTACCCAATACGATCAAAATGACCTCTATCATTCCATGGGCTACGTCTTGAACGGACTGCATAAGTCTGATCATTGCTGTTGTCGAAACTTTCATCACGTCGAACAAGGCCTGAATTTATTCTATCGAAATAACGCTTATCTATAACATTATCAATAAGTTCTCCTTCGTCCTTTTTGACAAAGCCAGACCCGAGTCGATCAATTCGCCTTTTTGCCAATGGATCTCTTTTTACAAATCCACTAGATAATCTATCAAAATATCGTTTTTCTTGATCAACGTCCATGTCTTGTTGGAAGTCGAATGGCATCGGGTTTTCTGCATTCTTCTTTATAAATCCACTAGTTAGTCTGTCAAAACCTCTTTTGTCGTCATCCATATTTGATCCCTTTTTCACAAAACCCGAAGATAACCTGTCAAAATATCGCTTTTGGTGAGTTTCATCTACAAAATCATCATTTCTTTTAACAAACCCAGAGGAAAGGCGATCTAAATAGCGCTTTTGGTATTCATTGAATACAGAGTTATCGAAACCATCATTCTTCTTTACAAATCCAGACGAAAGACGATCAAATCCCCTCTTTTTCGGCTTTGTGTACTTATTTTTCTTTACGAAACCAGAACTCAACCTGTCAAATCCGCTTTTCTCCTGTTTTAAATCAACTTTTTTTATGAAACCTGTTGATATACGGCCAAATGATCTCTTCGCAGAATCTTCTTCATAGTCTTTTTTCACAAATCCTGAACTAAGTCTATCAAATCCTCTTTTAACACTGTTTAACTTGTTTTTCTTAATAAATCCGGACGACATACGATCCAAAGATCTCTTATCGGCACCGTCATGACCATCATCGACTGATTTTTTTACGAATTCTGAACTAAGTCTATCAAATCCTCTTTTGTCATTGTTTGACTTACTTTTCTTAATAAATCCTGACGACATACGATCCAAAAACCTCTTATCGGTACTGCCACTGCTTCCATCGTCCGATTTTTTTACGAATCCTGAACTAAGTCTATCAAAACCTCTTTTATAACTGTCAAGTTGGCTTTTTTTAATAAATCCTGATGCCATTCGATCAAAATATCGCTTCCCAGTATCAGTGTGAACTTGATTATCACCTGTAGATTCTGGTTTAACAACTTTAGCGGCTGAGAAGTCTATTTCTTTCTTCACAAAACCTGACGAAATTCTATCAATTGTTCGTTTATCGCTCTCTTGTTCCAACGAATCAATATCCTTTTTAACGTAATTGCTAGACAATTTGTCAAACCCTCTTTTGTGTCCCGAATCATTTTCCTCAGTTTGAACACTATTCTTCAATTCAGATGCTGTTAAAGAAGTATCGATCGTTGATCTTTTTCGTCTCACAAGACCCATACCGATTGAATCCATGTCTCTGTTTTCGTTTTCAATTTGGTCAGATTCAACTGTCTCCAGCATATCCAAAAGATTTACGAACCGCTTTAACGAATCGATGTCAGACAACTTCGTTGTATAAATTTCTGGGTCATGTTGTAAATTAACAGTATCGTCACCACTTCTCTTTATAAATCCCCATGATATTCTATCCAACGACGGTCCTCTTTTATTGTCGAATCTTGATTTATAACTGTAACTGCGAGTTCCACGTAGGTGAAAAGGGTTGTATTGACGATAGTAAGACTGAAAGGATGGTGGGTAAATAGACATGCCGCAACATCTGCAATAGAAGATGAAATAAACATTACGATCATTTCATAGAAACGCGTAATTCATTCTATTAATATATAGTTTATGCACTGAAAAAAAAATGAAAATTTTTCTTACAACTTGTTTTATGTTTTATTTTAAAATACTTTGTTGCCTGTGTTGATATAGCGTTAGTTCTTGTTGGAATTGAACTAATGAATCTCATTTTTCAAAATGCTGCTTTTAATGATTTAAAGGTGTGTTGTTATTTCTATTTCAACACCAAGGTTTTTTTAAGTTTAATTTAAATACCTAAAACCTTAAATGAATTATAACTAGTTACATTAATTCACTTATTCAATGTCAATAAAATTATTTTCAGGTTTACTGCAGCCAGTCTAAATTCATGAACATCTAGATATTTCTCTTAAGTTTAAAATAAGAAGTATCTAAGAGTATACGTTAATATGCTGATGAATGAAAAGGCCGGTGGTTAATCATAACCTTTGATAAACGACTGTAAACGGCTGTAACGACAAAACTGACAGGAGAGATATAAATTGTTATCTTAATATTACTATTCACAAAAACCAAAGCTATTAGTACGATTGGTTTGTTAGCACTATGCGAAGTGGACTCCAATGGAAGTGATACTACCTCAATGGAAAACAGCATCAAACTGATAAAACAACTCTGCAAAATGGCGACCACATTGCTTTGAATCGATTCTTAATAAAAATACAGCTAGTATATAAAATGAATACGCCTATGTTAACGAATTTATTGTAACAAAGTTCTGGAACAATGTTTTCTTATCCGTGGTATCAATGCTCTGTCATTTTGTTTACGATTGTATTGTATTGCATTGTGTTGCTACGATTTTAAAGGTAGTAAATCGCTCAAATGTCTTCAAATAAAAATCATAAAAAAATAAAAGTCAATGGTTTTGAATATTAAATCCACTTTATCGTGACACAATCGATATTATCATCGTACTGGAAAACGGAATTCCCATTCTTAATATTGACCGGTCTTAAATAATGCTTGAGGGCATTCGCATCTCATTCAGACTCAAATAAAACACATTTTACAATATGTAAACCAATTCGACGGATCAAATAGACTCATTTGATACGTCACAAAATGCGATGTGATTTTAAGCAGGAAATCAGTTTTATTCTAACCTGGACGCTTAGATCAAGTTAAGAAATCCCTTTTTACATATATTATTTTGGCATGTTTAAATACATAGCCTTATAGAAATATGGGATCAGTGCGTATACCTCGGCATAATTGTAGTGTAACAGTTGTTTAACAAGTGCTGAATAAAATAAAGCTGTCTACATCAGTTTGTTTTGTCCAAATGTAATAAGAAAATATATGTTCATAATGAATATAATAAAAGTAACTTTTTTCATTAAAGATGATACTAGCTAGTGCAATAGACGCTTTTGTCACACTTTGTTATCGTTATTAAAAGAATGTTATACTAGCAAAGTGTTTTTATAACTCATTGAACAAAAGTATTTTATCACTTTCGAATTCGTATAGCTTTGTGTGCAACTATCGGACAATCGTATATAACAATTTCACTTATACGTAACATTTATCTACTAATGGTTTAATTATTCAGTTCCATTTTCGTGTGACGTTTTCTGAATAAAACATCAGGTTTTCCATCAACGTGACAATTTCTCTGACAGAAATACAGTAAAAACAAGCTGGAAAGGGAATAAATCAACACGGTAACATGTACAATGTGATTGCAAAGATGTAAAAATGTAATAGTAACGGTATCAAATAATGGAACGTACTTATACATATGTTGCTATAACTAAACTCACGTCGTCGTATATCACGTTGTTACAATGAATTTGGTATTCTTCCATAGCATCTGTAGATGATGTTTCCTAATGAAATACTTATGTTTGTGCAATAAAATAATATATGTCTTAAAGGGACACTTGACAAGTTTGAAAATATTTTATGAATTTCCGAAATGATGCCTATTTGACATCAAATTACCTTTAAGTAATTAATAAGTATGTAGACAATTTAGTGTCTTAATTACTTTTGTGGTATGCTTATAAAGAAAACAAGGATTTCAGTTTGTAAGTTCAGATATTTGTAGCTATATTTCTTAAACTAATGTACACCATCAGTCAATTAAAACTATAAATAAGTTTTACTTTTCGTTGGCTAGTCTACTATATGTTTCTATTACAAACGTTATATTTTATTTACACTAATTTTCACAGGTTAATTAAGACAACATATATCTATTTGTATAAGTGAGAAACAGAAGGCACGCATTATTTCGTTGTTTTTTTTTTTCTGATATAATAGGTATGCAAATCACATTTTGAAATGACATCATATTTAATTTCTAGTTGAAAAACGGGAAATGCACATGTGCGTACTGTTCGAGCAGAGATAAAAACAACACACTAATTTATGAACGATGCAATATTAGCTTCCATTGAGAAACATTCTTCTTGCTAAATTCGTACTATATAAACTTAATTATCTTTAAATTATTAATCTTAAACAGTCGTGAAATTACACTTAGCTAAATGGTATCACTGGTGACAGAGTTACGGTTTATATGTTAATTCATTTAGTTATAAAAACCTTTTTATCTAATTGTAACTTATATACATTGATTGCTTTGTTTGCTTTTTAATATAATGGGTGATGAAATTGATTAGCATCGATCAGTACCAGCCTTGTATCAAGGTGATTGATCGTGAAGTATAATTCGTAACGTCCTCTTTACTTTGAAATAAATTTTGTTACGTTCAATTGTACATTAATTGCAGGTTTTGTCTTGTCAATCGTGCTTTGTGATAATAAATTAGATATTTAATCTTTATTTCAGTCTCATCTATGTACATTGCAATAACAATAACATTAATATCATACTATATATGTATATAGCCATTCAAATATATGAATTACAAGAGACTATCACACAATGCAAAATACAATAAACTGTTCACATAATAAGACTATGTGTAATGCTGCAAATCAATTTATTAAAAAAGTGTTCAGATAACAAAATTTTAAAATTCTGCCCAGAAAAAAGCACTAAATTGCACAATAAAATAAATATCTTAAAGTATCTATTATCCCCTCTGATCAGATCAGAAAAGAACTGATTTGCAGCATACACATAGGAGTTGATAAAAAAGTAACATTATACATATAAAGCAAAAAATGCATTATTTACAAAGGTAAGATTCACGTCTTTGTAATATATTAAAGCAGGTTTTGACACAGACACGAATCAAAGATGAGTGGGAAAATAAAAATACTATCTTATCAACATTTGACAAATTATAAAAATTATCATTAAATGCAGCTGCTTTTTTAAATAAAGCATTTCTAAGATCATTATAAAGATAGTATTCTAAAATTACATGACATTCATCTTCCACTGTATTACAAAATGAGCATTTTATATCTTCTAACCTTAGATTATCATATCTACCGGTGTCAGTTCTTGTTGGGGCAACACAACAACGAAACTTACTAAAAGCGGACCTATGTCTTAAAGGTAATATATTTTTACAATAATTTTCAACTTCAAATTGATTTTTAAATAAACGGTAGGTACGTTGTTTGTTTCGTCCTTTACCAGACATACTGTCTACTCGTCTTATAGGTGAAAACCAATCACTGGTATAAATATCCAGAACTTGTGACGTCATCAACAAGAGTATGCACAGGGATATTAACATTAATATTTGAAAACTGATGAAGATTAAGTTATACAAACTGCCTTTTTACAGTGTTCATCCAATTTTTACAGGAAACATTAGCTTTTAAGTAAGACCAGAGTGCAACCACCCATTTATTGAGTCTACTTTCATTCATAGAGGATAAACGACAACAGTATGTAGAAATAGTTTTCCACTGACGAACAATAGTAGGTTACCAAGCCATTTCACCGACAACTGCTGAATTTGGCGTATATTTGCCAACCCCCATAAAGAATTGCATAGCATGGTTATGAATAGCATTAATACATGAAAACGATTTACAACCCCATATTGCAGCCCAATAATTAATTACAGGCCATACAATGGAGTCATAAAGTTTTTTATATACGTTATATGGGACTCCTCCAATAAATTTACATTTAGCAATTAAAAGACCAAGGGCACGACTTCCACTTTGCGCGACAGCTTTAGCTGTAACATTAAAATCCAAATGTTCTTGCAGTACTATACCAAGATAAGGTTTTACTAACCATGTTTAAGACATCATTACCACACTGGAACACACATTCAGTTTTAGGAGATGAAAATGGTCGAAAATGAATATCATTACTCTTGTTACTATTACATGTAAAAGACATATCATTTAAATCACAACAATCCGATTGAGCAGATACTAATCTCTGTAAATCTGTTTCATTTTCTGCCAATAGAACGATATTGTCGGCATACATTAAAATACAAATGTTATCATTATTTACCGATATTCCAGTATTAAGGCTTTTCAAATACAAAGCCAAATAATTAATAAATGAATTAAACAACAAAGGAGATAAAACACACCCTTGTCTATACCCACAATATACATCAAACCACTCAGTTGTAAGGTTATTCACTCTAACACATGACGAAACAGAGGCGGATAATGACTTTAAAGCAAGAAGCATCTTACAACATATACCATTATCATAAAGTCTTTTCCAAAGCATATCCCTATTCTTTGGCTTTTTCCTGGTATAAATAATATGATCTATCGTACTACGCTTTTTCCTAAACCCGTTCTGTTCATCGACTATTTTGAAATTGTTTTCACATAATTCACTTAAAAGATTATTTAAAATACTACAGTACATTTTATACATAATAGTTGCTAATGCAATCCCTTTATAAGCAAGGGGTGTCCCTTGGGTCCGCAGTAGAAAACTTGGGTATTGTGTTAATGATACATTTAACCCCAAATAGATGGAACTGTGCCATTATTTAAACAAACATTAGATAAAACATAAGAAATAAAACGGACATATCATTACACAATACCTCACTTTGAACATTATTGATACCACAAGCTTTACCTCGCTTTGCAGTTTCAATGGCTTTTTTTACTTCAAATACAGACATTTTATCATTAAAAGGCAAATGTACAGTGTTACTATCGTCCGAGAAGTCTAAATGTAAATGTACCTTGGCATTTCCATTACTATTATTGTAAAATAAAGAATTAAAATCAGCTTTCCACTAGTCCAAAACATCTGAAATAGATGTAGAAATAGAACCATCATGAAGTTTAACTTCAAAAGGTATACATTTAGATTTGTTCTGGTTTACACCGATCTTACCGATTGACTTCCAGAACATGGACTGATCGACATTACAATCAGTAAGTAATTCATTTTGTAAAGAGTACCAATAAAATCGCTTTGACTTGTGTACCTCACGATCAAATAATTTACGAACTTGTACATATTCAGAATTGAGATCTTTTTTAACATTTCGTTGAGTACATTTAAGCCACCTTCGTTCGGCATTACTAACATCAGTCCATATTTCTGACAACCTCTCGGTCCACCACTGTTTACCAGGTCTACATCTTTTACTGTGTTGATTAGACTGTATAGTTTTAAAGGGCATATTATTCTTTACTATACTACACCAATCCTGATAAACACTATCGATATCAAGTTGTGTTTGTAATCCTTGCTCCAACTTGTCAATAGCAATATTTACATCAGTAAGCACTTCTGTATTATTTAGAAAATAATCTGGTAATTTAGTCAAATCAAATTTATCATAACTATTACTAAGTGGTGTTTCAGTATCACAACGCAACATGTTAAAAGCAATGTTCAATTTTAACAAAGAATGATCTGGTATACAAGTTGGTGAAGAGAACTCAAATCACCTTACCTGTTTATTAAACCCACAGTCCTAACAATTGAAAAAAATCTGTAAAACAAGACAAATCATCATGACCGCAAGTGCAATAATCTACCGCTTACAAACCCTTAGTAGAAATAGAAGTATAATCGTTTTAAGAACAATTTCTCCCATTTAACATACACATATAAGTACTGATAATAAAATCTATAAATAGCTCACCATAATGATTTGTTTTAAAATCGATAACATCCCGTTCAATAATATCATCATCGCCGTTAATAAAATCTTCCATATCTCCACATTTACTATTGAAGTCGCCACATATATAAAAAATATCTTCATTCTGATATTTATAAATATCTGTAAAAAGAGTATCATAAAAAGCAGCTACATCAAAAGATCTTGAAGAATTTTCAGGTGGTAAATAACAAACACATGGCAAGAGAGTGAAATTTTCAACCTTATGATTAAACTTCAACCATAAAATTCCTTCAAACGAGCTTTCTAAGATGAATATATTAAATTCATTAAATAATTCTTGACAAAGAAACCAACTCCACCAGAACCGGCTCTAGCATTTTTATGTACAACTTTTCAGTTCAAACCAAACCATGTATAACCTTCTATGATCAACTTGTGATCATCGAGTAGATGAGTTTTTGCTAATGCTAAAATGTTCATCGCGGTTAACACGAATCACACGTGATCCTTTCACAGCGAGATCGCGCTGATTAAGCGCACCAAGAATGGTTCGGAATTTACTGGCCATCAACCGATCTGCTGGGGATTGATCATGGTGTATGTAAACGTTCCCATACTGCCTACTGGTCTTCAGTTTTGGCTTCTGTGTCATGACCTTACGTTTATCGTCGTTGGTCTTGAATTTAGCAAT
Organism: Panopea generosa; assembly: GCA_029582155.1. Taxonomy (NCBI): domain Eukaryota; kingdom Metazoa; phylum Mollusca; class Bivalvia; order Adapedonta; family Hiatellidae; genus Panopea; species Panopea generosa. Next base: position 30,354,564 of record CM055907.1, read on the forward strand.
TATTTCGTCCGGATTGCCATCACTGGTACAGTTCTTGCGCTGAGAACTGGCGCACACCACATCACTCACTTGGAGACCGTCGTGATTAGAGAGTTGACCTCGCTGCTGACATTCTCATTTGCATTCTCTGGAAGGCCTCTAAATACTACATTAAGGGGAGTCTCAGACTGTTGTTGATGTGGGCCATTGGTGACAATAGTTTCAAGTTTAGCACTCATTTCGTTAAGTTCCTCTGCTACTTCAACTTTGAAGGAATCTTTAAAAGAATCTAACTTAAGTTCAACATCTTTACGGACACGACTCATTTCAGAGTTGACACGCTTGTCTAACAATTGGGCAACTTTATTTGACATCTCTGCTCCAGGCCTGATTCAATCAGATTAAGTTATTAACGTGCAGGTCAAATTGGTAGCACACTAGATCATTGAAAAGTTATCACTTTTATTTCAGTAAAACAATGTCAATATTTAAAGGAAGTAAGTTTTAAAACATCCTTATATATTCTAAAACATTATTGTATAATTTTAAAACATACAATTAAGTTTAAAATGAATATTTAATATCATTTAGAACATGAATGAATCTGCACAAACGTGACAAAAAGGATATTTTTACCAGTGTCCTAAAATTGAAACGCAATTCCAATCCTAAATACTACTCTTTCACAGCTTGACAATATTTGCCTCCTCTTCGGTCTCTTTGTGATATGGCTAAAATTCAACATGACGGTTATAAAGTCAAATTAAAGTCGCGATACACAATTGATGCATCATCAAAAAATTATTACGATTTCAATCGGGAAATTTATTTTAGTCTGATATAGGAGCGATTTCATTAAATATTATGGTTTCTTTCACTATATATCTTCATGAAAATAAGAACACACCTGAGTATTTTTGGAATGGTACATTGAAAAAAGAGAGTTACATTACTGACTCCAAGATATTGGGGGTTTGGAGAACAATAAACTTTCGTAAACAATTATAATAATTAAGTTCATTCCTAACGATGACTAACTTAGGTATCTTGAGTAAGAGTTCATTGGCGTTTGGTTAAAATGTTAACTACTGTAAGTTATGACGGTATTACATGCACATGTATATAACTCTTGGATCCACGCAGTAGTTATCCGAATTCCGGTATTACATGTATAAAACACCTTGATCCACGCAGTACTTACCCGAAGTCATCTAGGTGAATACCTAACTACTGTGAGTTATGCCGGTATTAGATGTGTTTACCTACTGGATCCACGCAGTAGTTACCAGAAGTCATCTAGGTGAATACCTAACTACTGTGAGTTGTGCCGGTATTGCATGTATAAACCTCCTGGATCCACACAGTAGTTACCTGTAGACATCTACGTGAATACGTAACTACTGTGAGTAATGCCGGTATACATGTATATAACTCCAGCATCCACGCAGTAATTACCAGAAGTCATCTAGGTGAATACCTAACTACTGTGAGTAATGCCGGTTTTGCATATATAAACCTCCTCGATTCATGCAGTAGTTACCCGTAGACTTCTAGGTGAATACCTAACTACTGTGAGTAATGCAGAAATTAGATGTATATACCTCCTGGATCCACGCAGAAGATACCCGAAGTCATCTAGGTGAATACCTAACTACTGTGAGATATGCCGGTATTACATGTATATACCTCCTGGATTCACGCAGTAGTTACCAGAAGACATCTCGGTGAATGAGTAATGCCGGTATTACATGTATATACCTTCTGGATCCACGCAGTAGTTACCCGAAGTCATCTAGGTGAATACCTAACTGATGTGAATAATTCCGCTATTACATGTATATACCTCCTGGATCCACGCTTTAGTTACCCGAAGTCACCTAGGTGAATACCTAACTACTGAGAGTTATGCCGGTTTTACATGTATATAACTCCTGGATCCAAGCAGTACTTACCAAAAGTCATTTAGGTGAATACCTAACTACTGTGATTTATGCTGGTATAACATGTATATACCTTTTCGATCCACGCAGTAGTTACCCGAATTCATCTAGGTGAGTACCAAACTACTGTGAGTTATGCTGGTATTACATGTATATAACTCCTGAATCCATGCAGTAGTTACCAGAAGTCATCTAGGTGAATACCTAACTACTGTGAGTAATGCCGGTATTACATGTATATACTTCCTGGATCCGCGCTATAGTTACAAGAAGTCATCTAGGTGAATACCTAACTACTGAGAGTGATGCCGGTATAACATGTATATACCTCCTGGATTCACGCTATAGTTACCAGAAGTTATCTAGGTGTATACCTAACTACTGTGAGATATGCCTGTATTACATGAATATACCTCCTGGATTCACGCAGTAGTTACCAGAAGTTATCTAGGTGAATACCTAACTACTGTGAGATATGCCGGTATTACATGGATATACCTCCTGGATTCACGCAGTAGTTACCCGAAGTCCTCAAGGTGAATACCTAACTACTGTGAGTAATAACGGTATTACAATTATATATCTCCTGGATACACGCAGTAGTAGCCCGAAGTCATCGAGGTGAATACTTAACTACTGTGAGTAATGCCGGTATTACATGTATATACCTCCTGGATCCTCGCAGTAGTTACCAGAAGTCTTCTTGGTGATTTTGTAACTACTGTTAGTTATGCTGGTATTACATGTATATACCTCCTGTATCCACGAAGTAGTTACCCGAAGACATCTAGGTGAATACCTAACTACTGTGAGTAATGCCGGTATTACATGTGTATACCTCTTGAATCCACGTAGTAGTTACCAGAAGTCATCTACGTGAATACCTAACAACCGTGAGTTATGCCGGTATTACATGTATATACCTCCTGGATCCTCGCAGTAGTTACCCGAAGTCATCTAGGTGAATACCTAACTACTTTGAATAATGCCTGTATTACATGTACGTATATACCTCCTGGATCCACAATGTTGTTACCCAAAGTCATCTAGGTGGATACCTTACTACCTTGAGTAAAGCCGGTATAACATGTGTATATACCTCCTGGATCCACGCAGTAGTTACCCAATATCATCAAGGTGAATACCTAACTACTGTGAGTAATGCCGGTTTTACATGTATATATCTCCTTGATCAACGCTTTAGTTACCCAATGTCATCTAGGTAAATACCTAACTACTGTGAGTAATGCCGGTATTACATTTATATATTTCCTGGATCCACGCAGTAGTTACCTGAAGTCATTTAGGTGAATACCTAACTACTGTGAGTTATGCCGGTAATACATGTATATACCTCATGGATCCACGCAGTAGTTACCTGAAGTCATCTAGGTGAGTACCAAACTATTGTGAGTAATGCCTGTATTATATGTATATACCACCTGGATCCATGCAATAGTTACCCGAAGTCATCTAGGTGAATACATAACTACTGTGAGTAATGCCGGTATAACATGTATATACCTCCTCGATCCACGCAGTAGTTACCGGAAGTCATCGAGGTGAATACCTAACTACTGTGAGTAATGCCGGTATTACATCTATATACTTCGTTGATCCACGCAGTAGTTACCAGAAGTCATCTAGGTGCATGCCTAACTACTGTTAGTAATGCCTGTATTATTTGTATATACCTACTGGATCCACAGAGTAGTTACCCGAAATCATCAAGGTGAATACCATACTACTGTGAGTAATTCCGGTGTAACATGTATATACCTCTTGTATCCACGCAGTTATTACCAGAAGTCATCTAGGTGAATACCTTACTACTGTGAGTGATGCCAGTATTACATGTATATACATCCTGGATCCACGCAGTTGTTAACCGAAGTCATCTAGGTGAATACCTAACTACTGTGAGTAATGCCGGTATTACACGTATATAACTCCTGGATCCTCGCAGTAGTTACCAGAAGTCTTCTTGGCGATTTTGTAACTACTGTAAGTTATGCTGGTATTACATGTATATACCTCCTGTATCCACGAAGTAGTTACCCGAAGACATCTAGGTGAATACCTAACTACTGTGAGTAATGCCGGTATTACATGTGTATACCTCTTGAATCCACGTAGTAGTTACCAGAAGTCATCTACGTGAATACCTAACAACTGTGAGTTATGCCGGTATTACATGTATATACCTCCTGGATCCACGCAGTAGTTACCCGAAACCATCTAGGTGAATACCTAACTACTGTGAATAATGCCTGTATTACATGTACGTATATACCTCCTGGATCCACAATGTTGTTACCCGAAGTCATCTAGGTGGATACCTTACTACTGTGAGTAAAGCCGGTATAACATGTGTATATACCTCCTGGATCCACGCAGTAGTTACCCGAAGTTATCTAGGTGAATACCTTACTACTTGATGTCATGCCGGTATTACATGTATATACATCCTTGATACACGCAGTAGTTACCCAATGTCATTTAGGTGAATACCTAACTACTGTGAGTAATGCCTGTCTTACATGTATATACCTCCTGGATCAACGCTTTAGTTACCCAAAGTCATTTAGGTGAATATCTAACTACTGTGAGTTATGCTGGTATAACATGTATATACCTCTTGGATCAACGCAGTAGTTACCAGAAGTCATCTAGATGAATACCTTACTACTGTGAGTAATGCCGGTATTACATTAATATATTTCCTGGATCCACGCAGTAATTACCTAAAGTCATTAAGGTGAATACCTAACTACTGTGAGTAATGCCGGTATTACATGTATATACCTCCTGGATCCGTGCTGTAGTTACACGAATTCATCTAGGTGAATACCTAACTACTGTGAGTAATGCCTGTCTTACATGTATATACCTCCTTGATCAACGCTTTAGTTACCCAAAGTCATTTTGGTGAATACCGAACTACTGAGAGTTATGCTGGTATAACATGTATATACCTCTTGGATCCACGCAGTAGTTACCAGAAGTTATCTAGGTGAATACCTAACTACTGTGAGTAATGCCGGTATTACATGTATATACCTCCTGGATCCACGCAGTAGTTACCTTAAGTCATTTAGGTGAATACCTAACTACTGTGAGTAATGCCGGTATTACATGTATATACATCCTGGATCCACGCAGTAATTACCAGAAGTCATCTAGGTGAATACTTAACTACTGTGAGTAATGCCGGTATTACATGAATATACCTACTGGATCCACGCAGTAGTTACCAGAAGTTATCTAGGAGAATACCTAACTACTGTGAGTAATGCCGGTATTACATTTATATACTTTCTGGATTCACGCAGTAGTTACCCGAAGTCATCTAGGTGAATACCTAACTGCTGTGAGTAATGCCTGTATTACATTTATATACCTCCTGAATCCATGCAGTAGTTACCCGAAGTCACCAAGGTGAATACCTAACTACTGTGAGTAATGACGGTATTACAATTATATACCTCCTGGATCCACGCAGTTCTCAGTTTTAGATTCTCAGTTTAAATTGACGTAATGTAAAAAATAAAGCTCTGTTGTTTATCACTCCCAAAACCAATTCTCACGAATTGGAAGAGTGACTCGTGAAGCCATATGTTGCACACGGCAAATTCTAAATATTGTCACTTAGCTCTAATTGTAAATTTTGTATATTGAAATGTTATAAATACACAACTAAAATATCCAAGTAGTCTAGTAGGCAAGTAAGCTAGTAGACAAGTAGGCTAGTAGACAAGTAGGCTAGGAGATATATTGTGCTTCTATTCTCGAAAGGAGAATAACTCTTATAAGCGGTTGTACGGTAACTAGCTCAACTGTATGGTAAAATTAGTATCACTTTTTATCGATATTATTGAAACATATTCAATTAAATATCACTCCTGTAGAATTGTTTGGTCACATTTTCATAACGTTTTTAAAAATGTTAATAACTTCTTCAATATAACGTTTCCGACAGTAATAATTGAAGATTAGTATATTCATGTTTTAAGTTATAATTGCTGTAATCTAAGCATTTATCCTAAGCTAACAGTAGTGCTTTGTTAAGTTTTATACAAATTTCAGTATAATATTGAATTTCTATAAATTTCCCCTATATAAAAAAAAACTATATATACATGTATATACTAGTAGATGTTCAATGGTTGCGGTTTGTAGATAAACATACAAACTGTCAGTTGGTCGGAGCGCTAATCATTTGCAATGCAGTCGCGTTTTCGACTCTTCAGACATAACTTTTTAATCTGTACTACTGAAAAGTAAAGGCTAAAACAGATACGGTCTATTGCAAGTGATGTTACAATCGAGAGTAAAATGACGACCGAACTGTCACAGCAAATATGCTGTTTCTGACATCCGCATACTGTCCCAGCTAATGGAACTGCAGTCAGCAGTCTCTCTTAGCTAATTTATACATGCTGTCTCGGTAAGCGTGTGAGATCAATGTGACGTTTGCAGAAGTAGGACGTGGACCAAGATTAACATTATATTTGCTAATATCAATGGCTGAGATAAAACAATGTCGCAGCGCACATTAGAGTAGTTCCCTTCATTATAGTTTTATGTTCGTACCAAATGGTTGTTTTCGTTTGTCATTATGTTAGACTACACTTCTTAGTCTAACTAACTTCTACATAACATTATGCTATATAGAATCGTTTTACCAAACTATGTGGACTATTCGTGATAAACGTCTGTTTTTACAGATTCCTTCAATCTTCCAAAAGAAACGCAACAGATTTCATTGCATTGTACCTATATTTCTATTGAACCAAAACATACTGTAAGCAAAGACCCGGTTTTCGGGACTTCCGATAATTTTTCGAAATACTATTTTTATATATTTAGTGCAACTATCCCTTATCATTGATACGCATTCACATATCATTCAGTTACGGGAGTTTGTTTTTCAGTTTAAATGTCATCACCCTCTCTCATCCGAGAATATTTGATAGTTGATAAACAATATTTAAAATGTTTCTGTACATCAGGTTCTATCGTGACTATGTTTTACTTCAAGATGTCTTTGATTATACATTCTGGTTAATAAAAAATATGAATATACCGGATCTATACAAATAAAATATGAGATATGTTTTCGAAGAATAAAAAAAACTGTTTAGATGAATAATAAAAACATCATCAATTATACTATCCACTTGTGATGTGTAGATATGTTTATATAACTTCTGGGTGTTGCTGCGATAAAAAGATCCGACAACTTTATCTCAGTATGGTTTACAGCTCTAACGTCGTATTTGAAGTTTCAAACAAGTAAAACTCCATGTTGTGGTATACATTTTAGACAAATCGATAATGATATGGGCGAACACGCTGTAGTGTTGTAATTACTGGCAATGGTTGACACATCAAGCAACGCCCAATGATGCATTGATGTATTGCAATTAAGTTGCATCTAATTATCATAAATCATTACCTCTTGAATAAGTTTTCATATTCTAATTTACAAATGTATTATATTTGTGTTATCAATGATTACGTAAATGTTTTTGTGTCATGTCTTTTATTTTGACATTGTGATCGTTTGCCGTTTTCATCTATGTATAAAAGTAGTCTACCGAAATATGTGAATATATTCTTGACAAAAAAAACAACATAATACGTTTATAGCAGAATTTTATCAAAATAATGACATTCACATTTGTTTCCTTCGGACTTTATTTGATTTGCGCGTGATTCGACATTCTTTACACATGCATAAAAAACATAAAAATCATAATTTAATCCTATAATGAATATTTTGAAAAGGCATAATACGTTTTTATTATTATTCACTGAACACTATTACTGACATATGCGTATTGATAACAATGTAAATATGAAATTAGAAAAAATATGTGTGCAGGTCACCCTTATTATCATTATTTTTTTTCATTTTTGAAAGGAGATAACATTTGTTCAGTAAAGTAGTGGTTGTATTTACTTGTATATGACCAAAATGTAACATGTTTTTCACCAGTTTTATCAGTCTGAAAATAAAATCCATGAAAAAGCGGTTTCTTCAAAAACTAGTCTTTTTATAAAAAAAATATGTTGATACCTTCTTAAATAAGAAGTTTGAGAGACATTTAGTAACACTTGAAGACTGATACCTTCATATAAGTGTAATAAGTGATTTGCAGATGACAATCGATTTCAACATAACTGCCCATTTATGTATAGTACTACCCAACAATTTTTTTTTTTTCAGTGAAAATCATCATAAGCAAAAAAAAAGGAAATTTAAATGTTAATAAGTCGTGCTGTTAATAAACATTAATGTTATATGACATTTATGTTACCCGTATTAGTAGTGCTGTTATGGCATGTACGTATACGACACTTTGTTTGGTAAAGTAACTTGAGTTTGGCTTTGGCTAATACAATTAATCATAAGAATGAGTCAATCATTATAAAATCTTTAAATCTTTACAATATGTTAGGTAGTCCATAACAAATATTAACCACAATGTGTATACAATAAAGTAATCCAATTGTTTAAAAAGCATTCATAATAATGTTTTCAGTTTTCACTTTTAGAAAATAGTTTCGTCGGCTAAAAGTATGTTTTAATTTAAATCTTTCGCTAGCAGTATTATTCGGTTTTAACGTTGTAAATGTTTGAAACATGTACGATTTATATTATTTCGTTCATTATAGATCAGAAAATGTATTTCAGTTTCAACACATTAAGTCTCACATTGACTGCAAGAGTCTTCCTGTCTTGGAATTCTCTTGTACCTTCCTCATTTTATTTTAATTGACAATAAAAAAAAATATATCTTAATTTGTACTATACGTAAATAGTTTCTTCCTTTGCCATTTTTAATCTAAACCATATGCGTATTTATTTTTAAAATTGAACAAAATCAAAAGCCGGATAGGTCTAAACATTTTATATCGTGCATGTATTCCTTTTTACTTGATACCGGGAAACAAAAATCGATATTTAATTAATGAGTCTGCATTGTTCACATCTTCATCAGATATATGAAAACTTTTTAATGTTTTATTATTGATTTGCTGTAATATTGACCTAACCAATCCTTTATTTCACTGACCGATACTACTTTTTAAATACTATGTCTGCACTGTTTCATTTTTAGAGCAAACTATTAAGTTGTCTTTTAAGGTAAAGACCTAAACTGATACACCCCTGAATCCCACTGCATTCCCATGATTTTTCAACAATTACCTGTCTTAAATAAAAAATAACAATGAGTAAAATAGTATCCATCCAATAACCAACATTTACCCAATAGCGCGATAAAAGATAGTTCCATGTTGCTATATGCTTGCATTTATTTTCATGATTTAACTTGGTAACTAAAATAATTTTCATGTTTATAGCTATTGACTAAACACGTCAAGAGAAGTTGGTTAGTGAAGTCTTCTATCAGCTGCAAACCCATTTTTAAAAGCACTGAACGTGTTTAAACGATGATTTTTTTGTCAAACTAAACCTCAATTTATTTCGTTTATTTTAAATTGTAAGATATCGCCTTTGTTTAAAAGGGACCCACAATGGAGTATCACTCGTTCTCTCAGGCAAGTAATCCCTTACTCTGTTTCGTTTCCAGGCTAGAAACAAATTAAATGATCGCAATAAATGTCAATAGTAACATGTTACAAAGATGGGTTTAGGTATAAAATGATGATTATTTAGCGTTAAACACTGCTTTAGAGATGCAGTTCATGAATAATACAGGATGCGTTTAAAATCATGATTGTCTAAATAGGAAACATAGTTCCATTGCTTCAATGTTTTTTCAATAGAAAGGGTTTTAAAACCGTGATAATTTGATACAGATAACAGCTTCCTTAACACTACACACTGCGATGTATTGAAAGGGACCAACACTGATACTTAAACTGATATTTAACTCATGTCCGTTAATCAAATGTATAAGATATACATATATGTGTGTGTGTGTGTGTGTGTGTGTGTGTGTGTGTGTGTGTGAAATAAAATTACTATGGTTTCACTGTATCTTCGTGATCCAACGGGTTTCTATGTCTGATCTTTATATAGCATGTGAGTAGTTATGTATATTTAAATGGATCCTACTCATCAGTTCATGCATGTAAATTGTCCCTCAAGTCGAGATGTGTTGCACGTGTATGATGCCTTGGTCTTGTGTCTTTGGTTTGCATCTAACTAGGCGCGATCATTGTGGTCTGGTCTTTAGAATTATGTCTGGTTGTTCAAAAGTAATACTCTCCATATATGTATGAATATAAATATAACATATTAAATATCAACATATATAACATGGGGTTATATATTATCATATATATATAAATAAGCTTCACAGCATGTACTATTGGAGATCAGCTATAGAGGAGCTGACTGCCTTGCGTTGTATTTTTTCAATCTGATACAAAGTGCTTAGTATTTTTGTATGCTACTAAGTGATTAGTATCAAACGCAAGATAATTTCATAAACTTTAATTTATGATGATTTGAAAACATAATAACACATGGACATTGTCAGCGTTTATGACTAGCGTAAAGTCTGATTAGTAATTCATTCGGTGCAGTCAGATTTTTATCCCAATTGTCAACCGAAAGTCAATGTTTTCCTGAATACCACTTGTGAGTGCGTTGGAATTTTTACCAGTATCGTATTGCAGCGGTCAATCTTCCGTAGGCTGTTCGAGTATTGACCGCAGTTTACTGTTAACGTTTCGCATTTAAATTACGAGTTTTAAAAATATAGCATCATCACGAGACAACAAGCGGTCACTTTGTTACACGTAGCATGTCGTTAATTTTACAGCAATTTTTGACCGGGGCTCATTTTCAAACGTCAAATAATGAACGGGATCATTTCCTGACGGGAAATAATAGCTGGTGGTAAATTTCTGTGGGGGAGGGGTAACAAATTTCCGTTATGCCGACGCCACACACACTCGATGCACAGCCTCTAATGCCAAAGTGAATATTTACCCCACCCTTGTGCAATTAGCATTTATTACAGATAAAATATATATCTCAGAAAAAAGAATCGCCAAAACGTTCATCAGAAATGAAAACTCCTCTCATGAACAGATGCCACAAACGGCTTATAACAACATCATTGAGTAGTAGGCGGCAAAATCAAATTTGCATAACAAGTGATGTTTGTGGCAGTTAACATACAGAACAGTAATTGAAAATTTGTTCTGAGGTCTTGTAAGTGCTATTATGTGCCGAATACGGTGAAGATATACTGACTAGACCTGAGGTCTTGTAAGTGCTATTATGTGCCGAATACGGTGAAGATATACTGACTAGACCTTAGGTCTTGTAAGTGCTATTATGTGCCGAATACGGTGAAGATATACTGACTAGACCTGAGGTCTTGTAAGTGCTATTATGTGCCGAATACGGTGAAGATATACTGACTAGACCTGAGGTCTTGTAAGTGCTATTATGTGCCGAATACGGTGAAGATATACTGACTAGACCTGAGGTCTTGTAAGTGCTATTATGTGCCGAATACGGTGAATATATACCTGAGCATTCTTTAAATCTAACATTTCAAATGGTACAGGTGCACTTCAAACACTAGTTGTCAAGTTTTATATGATGCAAATACGAAGTTAAAATGCATGTTATCCCTGGCCAGTATTATGCTGACCCTTAATTTAGTTTCTGTTTTGGAAAGGGGGTTACCTATTAAATGATAAATGGTTAGATATGAAAGTATTCTATTTGTAAATATAAACATTGGTTATCCGAATGAACGAAACGCTTGACCGTTTATCCCATAAATACTAACAAATAACACTGATAGTCTAGCGGTAAACTGTTTCATACATATTTTCAAGTATTTAAACGTTCATTTCATATTCATTTTTTTTTTGTTGGTCTTTCAATATTGAAATGAAACTTTAAACTTTTCAGTATTTGAGGCTGAGAAGGTAGTTTTGTATCGAATACCGAACGAGGAAATACGCAATATTGAATAACTTGAATTTGTCGCGTTTTCAATCATCTGAAATTTGGATTACAGTTGTTGTATAGCTATTCTATTGTAAAATATCAGCATCACACGCTTTATTGAAGCAAAGTAAAAAATATTGCGACAACAATATTTTTTTATTTGACAACTATATATAGCTAGTGGCGTCGCGATATGTTTTGAAGTATGAGTAAATAATACACAAAAATTTCAAAATAATGTTCTTCAGATTACCAATAAAATAATGATGAATTCTAAATATAATTAACACTTTCTGTCACTAAATGACCACAGTGCAAAGAAATCTAATTCCATGAAAGCATTAACCAAAACTCAAGTTTCAATTAATATTTCCATGAATACCACAAATACCAATATTTGCTAGGAACTCACGGCATGAATATTAATTTATATTAACACAACCTGCTAAAACAAATATCGAAAAAGTTTAAACGTAAATTGAAAAATTGTGAAGTTGCCGGCAAATGCGAATGCACACATTTACATAAATATAACTTTTATTTAATTAGCTTAATTTACTGTTAAAATAAGTATTCATGTGGAAATAACATATTGTGTTTTTTTTTCAATTAAAAGCAATGTAACTGTTCAAGAAATTGCGAACGATTTTGATGGTCTTTAAATGATAAAAGTTAGCGTGCGAAACAATACAAGTAATCAGCAACTCCATTTAATACTTTTAAAATAAACTTCAGAACTGAAACGTCATATCAGGTAATTAATTACCGATAAAACAATGAGCGTACACCTATACCTACCTAACCTATATCAGGTACTTTATTACTAATAAAACAGTGAGCAGACACATTTACCAACCTAACCATTATCAGGTACTTAGTTACTAATAAAAACAGTGAGCATACATCTATACCAACATAGCCGATATCAGGTACTTAGTTACTAATAAAATTAGCGAGAATACATCTATACCAACATAGCCGATAGCAGGTACTTAGTTACTAATAAAAACAGTGAGCATACATCTATACCAACATAGCCGATATCAGGTACTTAGTTACTAATAAAATTAGCGAGCATACATCTATACCAACATAGCCGATAGTAGGTACTTGATTACCAATAAAACAGTGTACATACACATATACCAACCTTGCTGATATCGGGTTCGTAATTACCAATAAAACTGTGTGTATACACAAGTCATATACCAACCTAGCCGATATCGGGTACAAATTACCAACAAAACAGTGTTCATATACATATACCAACCTAGCCTATATCAGGTACTTAATTACCAATAAAACAGTGTGTATATACACATATACCAACCTTGCCGATATCGGGTACTTAATTACCAATAAAACAGTGAGCATACACATATACCAACCTAGCTTATATCAGGTACTTTATTACCAATTAAACAGTTTGTATACACAAAGGCATATTCCAACCTAGCCTTTATCAGGTACTTAATTACCAACAAAAGAGTGAGCATACACATATACCAATCCTGCCGATATCGGGTACATAATTACCAACAAAACAGTATGCACATACATATACCAAACTAGCCTATATCAGGTACTTAATGACCAATAAAACATTGTGTATACAAAAGTCATATACCAACCTAGCCATTATCAGGTACTTAATTACTAACAAAAGAGTGAGCATACACATATACCAATCTTGTCGATATTGGGCACATAATTACCAATACAACAGTGAGCATACACATATACCAACCAAGCCGATACCAGATACTTAATTACCTATTAAAACGTGAGCATAAACATATATAAACATAGCCGATATCAGGACCATGATTACTAATAAAACAGTAAGAATACACCTATACCAGCATAGCCGATACCAGGTACTAAATTACCAATAAAACAGTGAGCATACACATATACTTATCTTGCCGATATCGGCAACATTATTACCAACAGAGCAGTGTGCATACACATGTACAAATCTAGCTCATACAAGGTACTTAATTACCAATAAAACAGTAAGCATACACCTATACCAGCATAGCCGATACCAGGTACTTAATTACCAATAAAACAGTGTGCATACACATATACTAATCTTGCCGATATCGGCAACATTATTACCAACAGAGCAGTGTGCATGCACATGTACAAATCTAGCTCATACCAGGTACTTAATTACCAATAAAACAGTGAGCATACACATATACCAACCTAGCCGATATCAGGTACATGATTACGAATAATACAGTGAGCATACACATATACCAACCTAGCTGATATCAGGTACATGCTTACCAATAAAACAGTGAGCATAAACCTATACCAGCATAGCCGATACCAGGTACCTTATTACTCATAAAACAGTAAGCATACACCTACACCAATCGTGCCGATATCGGGTACATAATTACCAACAAAACAGTGAGCATACACATATACCAAGCCAGCCTATATCAGATACTCAATAACCAATAAAACAGTGAGCATACACATACACCAACCTAGCCGATATCAGGTACATTATTACTAATAAAACAGTCAACATACACCTATACCAGCATAGCCGATAACAGGTAATAAATTACAAACAAAACAGTGTGCATGCACGTAAACCAACCAAGCCTATATCAGTTACTTAATTACCAATAAAACAGTAAGCATACACATATACCAACCAAGCCGATACCAGATACTCAATTACCAATAAAACAGTAAGCATACACATATACCAACCTATCCGATACCAGGTACATGATTACTAATAAAACAGTAAGCATACACCTATACCAATCTTGCCGATATCGGATACATAATAACCAACAAAAGAGTGTGAGTACACATATATCAACCTAGCCTATATCAGTTACTTAATTACCAATAAAACAGTGAGCATACTATTATATCAATATTGCCGATATTGGGTACATATTTACCAACAAAACAGTGTGCATACACATATACCAACCTAGCCTATATCAGGTACTTAATTACCAATAAAACAGTGTGTATATACACATATACCAACCTTGCCGATATCGGGTACTTAATTACCAATAAAACAGTGAGCATACACATATACCAACCAAGCCGATACCAGATACTCAATTACCTATTAAAACGTGAGCATAAACATATATTAACATAGCCGATATCAGGACCATGATTACTAATAAAACAGTAAGAATACACCTATACCAGCATAGCCGATACCAGGTACTTAATTACCAATAAAACAGTGAGCATACACATATACTTATCTTGCCGATATCGGCAACATTATTACCAACAGAGCAGTGTGCATACACATGTACAAATCTAGCTCATACCAGGTACTTAATTACCAATAAAACAGTGTGCATACACATATACTAATCTTGCCGATATCGGCAACATTATTACCAACAGAGCAGTGTGCATGCACATGTACAAATCTAGCTCATACCAGGTACTTAATTACCAATAAAACAGTGAGCATACACATATACCAACCTAGCCGATATCAGGTACATGATTACGAATAATACAGTGAGCATACACATATACCAACCTAGCTGATATCAGGTACATGCTTACCAATAAAAAAGTGAGCATAAACCTATACCAGCATAGCCGATACCAGGTACCTTATTACTCATAAAACAGTAAGCATACACCTACACCAATCGTGCCGATATCGGGTACATAATTACCAACAAAACAGTGAGCATTCACATATACCAAGCCAGCCTATATCAGATACTCAATAACCAATAAAACAGTGAGCATACACATACACCAACCTAGCCGATATCAGGTACATTATTACTAATAAAACAGTCAACATACACCTATACCAGCATAGCCGATAACAGGTAATAAATTACAAACAAAACAGTGTGCATGCACGTAAACCAACCAAGCCTATATCAGTTACTTAATTACCAATAAAACAGTAAGCATACACATATACCAACCAAGCCGATACCAGATACTCAATTACCAATAAAACAGTAAGCATACACACATACCAACCTAGCCGATACCAGGTACATGATTACTAATAAAACAGTAAGTGTACACCTATACCGGCATAGCCGATACCAGGTACATAATTACCAATAAAACAGTGAGCATACACATATACCAACTTGTCAATACCAGGTACATGTACTTAATTGCCAATAAAACAGTGATTATACACATATACCAACCTAGCCGATAAAAGGTACTTAATTACCAATAAAACAGTGAGCATACACATATACCAACCTTGCCGATATCAGGTACTTAATTACCAATAAAACAGTGAGCAAACACATATTCAAAACTTGCCGATACCAGGTACATGTACTTAATTGCCAATAAAACAGTTAGCATACACATATGCCAACCAAGCCGATAGAAGGTACTTGATTACCAATAAAACAGTGAGCATACACATATACTTACCTTACCGATAACAGGTACTTAATTACCAATAATACAGTGAGCATACACTTATACCAACCTTGCTGATATCAGGTACGTAATTACCAATTAAACAGTAAGCATACACATTGACCAACCTTGCCGATATCAGGTGGTTTGTTACCAATAAAACAATGATCATAAACATATACATGTACCAACCTAGCCGATACCAGATGCTTAGATACAAATAAAACAGTGTCAATATTGTCTATAAACTCTAATAATTATATACCAACATTGTCGACATATTCTTACATTTATAAACCAACATTGTCGACGAACTCTAATATTTATATACCAACATTGTTGACGTACTCTTATATTTATTTACATGTACCAACATTGTCAACATACTCCAACATTTGCACACCAACATTGTTGACATATTCTAACATTTATATACCAACATTCTCGACATACTCTAATATTTGCATACCAACATTGTCGACATACTCTAATATTTGCATACCAACATTCTCGACATACTCTAATATTTGCATACCAACATTGTCGACATACTCTAATATTTGCATACCAACATTGTCGACATACTCTAATATTTGCATACCAACATTGTTGACATACTCTAACATTTGTATACCAACATTGTCGACATACTCTAATATTTTGTAAACTAACACTGCCGCCGTACTTTTGTATTTTGCAATTTTTCTAAGCATATGTACACTATATACACAATTCCAATTAGTAGTTTCTAATTATTTGAAAGTCAAAAGTATCGACTTTTTAGAATTTTTATTATCAACATTGTCAACCTTGTATGTGTATTGACTTTAACATTTTGTCTTAATGAAATCATGAAGCTGCCTTATAAATGCAGTCCATCCCTCTTGAATACTACATATAGGTTTGGTAATATCAGTTACTCGAATAAGAACATCATACAACTCGGGGGATATCAGCACATCATACACGTGAACAATATAGATATTTGCTTTCCCGGAACACAAATTGTTTCTCGTACATCTGTCAGAATATTAATAGAGATGCGGCTATTTTTTGCTCCCAGAATTTAGTCAGATCACACTCCATACGTCAAAAGCATTCTGTCATATGCTGGTTGTATATGAAAAGTCGTTAGTTTACGCTTTGTTTGATCACTCCTGCCAAATTAACTTTATGTTTGGGCGTAACTCGTGCTTATTCGTACATTAGGTTGAATTAACTATGCTTCCGGATGCATTGACAAAAACATTGTTCGTTTTATACCAGTGTCATTTGGCGATATTGTAGAGTGTTTAGAGAGAAGAAAAATGGAAATTAGAAACCAATGTTAAACATTTGATTGTAATTGTTATTGGTGACGATGAACAATGGACACAATTTGTCTGTTTAAATCGAACAATTGTGTCAATCAAACACTAATATTATAGTGACTGCTTCGTTGTTCCGATGATAAAACAAATATGTATGGTAGTAGTTGTATAAATACGTATGGTAGTAGTTGTATAAATATGTATGGTAGTAGTTGTATAAGAATAGCAATTTTAGCAGCAACAATATTATAAGAAGAACTAGTGGAAGTATTACTCATAACAGCAGTAGTGACAGTAGTGCTATTAATATGGGCAGTAGTTGTATAAGCAGCAAAGCAGTAGTAGTAGTAGTAGTAGTAGTAGTAGTAGTAGTAGTAGTAGTAGTAGCAGTAGTAGTAGTAGTAGTAGTAATAGTAGTAGTAGAAGTAGTAGTATTGTAGAAGTTGTAGTAGTAGTAGTAGTAGCAACAGCAGCAGTAGTAGTAATAGTAGTAGTAGCAGCAGCAGCAGCAGTAGTAGTAGTAGAAGTAGTAGTAGTAGTTGTGGTAGTAGTAAAAGTAGAAGTAGAAGTAGTAGTAGTAATATGTAGATGAAAAAGTAGTAGAAGTTCTAGTAACATTAGTACAAGTAGTAGAAGCAATAGCAGTTTCAGTAGTAGTAGCAGTAGTAGTAGTAGTAGTACATGTTGCAGTAGTAGTAGTAATAGTAGTAGTAGTAGTAGTAGTAGTAGTAGTAGTAGTAGTAGTAGTAGTAATAGTAGTAGTAGTATGTTGTTTTGGTAGTAGAAATAGCTGTGATAGCAAGTATGGTGTTGCATTTTTATTTGCAATAC
The DNA here is from genome assembly GCA_029582155.1 of Panopea generosa. Lineage (NCBI taxonomy): Eukaryota > Metazoa > Mollusca > Bivalvia > Adapedonta > Hiatellidae > Panopea > Panopea generosa. The sequence continues at coordinate 30,372,989 of CM055907.1, forward strand.
TAAATTATTCATAAATATTATCCTTAAAAATGAAAAATATAATTATTGTAAATAATTGAGTTTGTGGGTTAATCAGCCATCCTTGCCGGTATTTAGTTGTCATTGCGTTTAATACGCAAAGATAAGATATCCCATCCATTTACAACACAGAAACATCAACATATTTTAGCAGTTGCATTGTTTCATCAAATGCATGGGTTCAATACAGTTTTGGTTTAAATACTTTGCTGAAGACGAAAAATGGGATATTAACAGGAAGTATTGTTCTGTTTGTACATTGTATTGTATGTTGTATTGAGTGTGAAAACGTTGTTTCAGTTCACAACGAATATAGTGCACGGGAGGTGCAGGCTACATGTATTTGAACCCAGCTTTGTTAACGTCATTAGTGAATTTAACTGCAAGCAATGGGTGTAACTGTAGCTATTTGTGTATTTGAGGTATGAGATGAGAAACTGTGATGATTTGGTGTCGAACGGTCTCTGTGACATATGTTTTGATCTTGTAATGTCTGAGAGAGTCTATATGTCATACATATAATTTGTGACGGTATAACCAATTGATACCCATAAACGATTCTGCCATATACAGAATAGAGAGTTGTAGTTACATTGTAACATCTACTTCCAGTTAACATACATCAACAGCAGAATATTGTTTATTAAATCTCTGGGCATAAATTGTGTATTGTCGTCAGAGGGGCACATTTCGTGCGACCTTGGCCGTCTAAACACTTCGTAGTTTTCGTGACTGTATCATATATCAACTTATGTGGTGAATGCTGTACATTATATAAGCACATACTTATGGTATATGCTCACAGTGGGGTGTTATGTTAGCTCATGTTGATGAGTCGACCGGGCGACTCGTTTTGCTGCAGGTTTCGGTAGTAGTCACTGGAATGACGTAACATAGGAAGCAGTCAATTTTTGAAAGAGTGAAATTATATTATTATTATGATAAGCATACGTTTTTGTTTTGTTTTTATATATGCTGAATTTGGCAATGTATTGGCGAATATATATTAGCTAACAAAACATACTATGATTTGTTATAATAGTTTTTGATGTCATATCCTGGCCTGTTTAGGGAAATAGGATTTATCAAATACAACTGGAACTATATGTGTATATCAGTCGGGTATAGTTAATTATCCGTTACTTATGAAGGCATTATCTTGTCAGTAAACATCAGTTCAGGCTCACTTTACATTGTTACTTTCTTGTATCTAGTTGTTCTATATTATAACACACATACAGCTTCAACTGCTCTCAGTCAGGGTTTCCCCCAAACATAAATTATGGTGTCATGGCACATACTGTGGCTGTGTGCACTGCTAATCAAAGTCGAACACTGTTCGAATGCTTCATCTGACTTTCTCTGAGCAGATTTTATCAGGGCCATTGCAGACGCTTTCAAGGTGCTACCTGCGCTGCTTTCGGTATTGTTATATACTGCCTGGTCCGCTAAATTTCTCGTATGATGTTCATCGGTGTAAATTAAATACCAAATAATTAGTAAACGTTTCTGCAGTCTGCGTTTTGTGATGAAAGTTATCAGATCGTTTTTCTGGAGTGAACTGCGGTTTCATGTACACCACGACCGGGGTGTATTTTGTATTGTGTGTAATGACATATGGTGAAATGCTGCATTAATATTGGTTGGTATATTGTAAAATACCACACATAAAAGAGGTTTGTTGATATGACTATGGTGATATACCGCATTTAGTATTTTAGCTCGTGTTCGATGAAAGCTCACTGCTTATATAAATCATGGTCTGTTCTCATTATCGTTAAACAGCCGACGCAGTTACTGCCTGGTTCCCCAACTGTACCGTGTGATACAGGTTAATTGGTATGTGTATTAGATAGCATCGCAGCTCTGGTGGAGTTGTGTCGACGCAGTTACTGCCTGGTTCCCTAAATGTACCGTGTGATACTGACTAATTGGTGTGTGCATTCGATAACATCGCAGCCCTGGTGGAGTTGTGTCGACGCAGTAACTGCCTGGTTCCCTAAATGTATCGTGTGATACTGTCTAATTGGTAAGTGCATTAGATAACATCGCAGTCCTGGTGGAGTTGTGTCGACGCAGTTACTGCCTGGTTCCCCAACTATACCGTGTGCTACTGGCTAATTGGTGTGTGTATTATATAACATTGCAGCCCTGGTGGAGTTGTGTCGACGCAGTTACTGCCTGGTTCCCTAAATGTACCCTGTGATACTGGCTTATTGGTGTGTGTGTGTTAGATAACATCGCAGCCCTGGTGGAGTTGTGTCCTAAATTTCATTTCTCTGCTGCAGTCTCTATTTTATGAATGGCTATTTGGAATGTACTGTGGTTTCATTTACATCTCAGTAAGGATGTATTATGTGTGTGAGATATGTATGTACAAGGTCAAAGGGTCTGTTCAGTGCTTGGTTTTAGATAATATATTTATAAAGTTGGTGTTGATTTATTCATAATAAAAAAAAGGTATTTGGTTGGGTACTAAGAATTTGTTTGAATGTCATTTAATAATGGTATTTGGTTAAATACTACATAAAAAAGGTTTTTGGTGTTGAATACCACATTAAATCTCTAAATATTTTGCGCCATCTTCTGTTCCACTATGGAACACTTTACCTACATCTGAAAGAAACATAAAATCCCTTTGTAAATTTAAAAATGTCATAAGTAAATCACGTTCCAACAGAAGTGAAATTCCATCATATTATCTAGTCGGTACACGTCAATGTTTCGTTATCGTTGCCCAACTTCGAAATGGATGTAGCGACTTAAAATCAGATTTGTTTTCTAATCACTTGGCAGAGAATGAAACTTGCAACTGCGGCTCTAGAAGAGTAGATACTGAATGTTATTTTTTTCAATATAATGTATATAGAAATGAACGACTTCACCTCTTCAGGGCAGCTCGTAGATTTCATCCTCTGAGCTGTAACACTGTGTTACTAGGTCGTCACGGTTTTTCTGAAGAGGACAATACCATATTATGTTTGGAGGTTCAAAAGTACATAAAATATACCGTTTTAACTTAATATGATACGAGATTGTAAAATGACATACTTAAAAATCAGGTCTGGGAGTCATATATATATAATTATATAAAAGAAAAGTTTCTAAATAGTTTTCCCTTTTTTTTCATTTGCAGCAGTTTATTATTATTATCTTATCTTTTCTTTAACCATAAATTACTTTATTTATGGTATTTAAAGAAATGAATATTTAATTCTCAATTACATACTCTTACTTTTATATCTATTTTTCTTACATTTATTCCAAATCTTATTTTTAGAACATATTTTTTGAAATAGTAATGCTAAATATTTTTCAGCTAAGAACGAGTAACCCTACAATTAACATGACTGTAAATATTATTAATATATATAGTACTTCATCTGCACGAGGGACGGGTCGTAGCTAATGTTGGCAGAACTTGTGGCCCACCCCTCTTGCTTATATGTGTGTGTACATATTTATAGTTATACTACTATTGTAATATAATTGTATGATTATAAGAAATAAATTTCTTTAAACAATACCACATTAAAAATGTATTTGGTGTTCGTTACAATATAAAAGTATTTGGTTAGCTACCACGTAGTAAAGGTATTGGGTTTGAAAAACATAGGTAATATGATGTTGTACATCACATAAAGAAAGGTATATGATTTTGAATGCCACATAAAGAAATGTAACTGGTTTTGAATACAAAATAAAGAAGTATATTTGGTTTTCAATATTAAATAAAGAAAGGTATTTGGTTATGAATACCAAATAAAGAAAGATATTTGGTTTTGAATACTAAATAAAGAATGTTATTTGGTTTTGAATACCAAATAAAGAAAGGTATTTGGTTTTAAATACCAAATAAATATAGGTATTTGGTTTTGAATTCCATATAAACAAAGGTATTTGGTTTGCATATCACAGAAAGAAATGTATTTGGTTTTGAATACCAAATAAAGAAAGGTATTTGGTTTTAAATAGCACATAAAGATAGGTATTTGGTTTTGAATACTGCATAAAAAAGGTATTTGGTTTGAATACTACATAAAAAAGGAAAATGTATTTTGGTTGTATACAATTTAAAAATAAGGTATTGGTTGAATACCACATAAAAAAGAAAAAGGTATTTTGCTGAATACTACATGAAAAAAAATCGTATTTGATTAAAAACCACATAAAAATGTAAATGGCATATGGTTTGCATACCACATGTTAAAAAAGGTATTTGGGTAGAATACCTCATAAAATGGTGTTTGATTTAGCTACCACATAAAATTGGTTATTGATTAAAATGCAACGTAAAAATGGTATTTGGTTTAATTATCACATAAAAAAGTATTTGGTTCGAATGCCACAAAAACGAAAAAAAAAAGTATTTGGTTTGAATACCACAAAAATGGAGTTTGGTTTAAATACTACGTAAAAAGGGGTATTTGGTTTAAATTCCACTAAAATGGTATTTGATTTAAATACCACATCAACAAGATGTGTGGTTGGAATAGCACAAAAATGGTATTTGGTTTAAATACCACAAAAATAACTTTTTGGTTTGATTACTACAAATGGAATTTGGTTTGAATACCATATAAAAAGGTATTTGGTTTGGATACCACAAAAAAAAAAGAAAAAATGGTATTTTGTTTAAAAACACAGAAAAGGTATTAGCTTTTAATACCGCATAAAATACATGATTTTTGGTTTAAATACTACATCAATAAGGTATTAGGTTTGAATTCCAAATAAAAAGGTACTTGGTTTGAATACCACATATAAATAAATGGTAATTGGTAGTTGGTATGAGCACTACATAAAAAGATATTTGGTTTGAATACCACATAATAAAAAGGGTATTTTGTTTATAAACCACGTAAAAGGGTATTAGGTTGAATACAACATAAACAGGGTATTTGGTTTGAATACCACATAAGAATAAATGGTATTTGGTTTAAATACCACATAAAATGTCTGGTTGGAAAACCACATTAAAACGGTATTTAGTTAAAATACCACATAAAAAGGTTTTTGGTTTAAATACCACATTAAATAGGTATTTGGTTTGAAAAACACATAAAAATAAATATTAATTGGTTTGAATACCATATCAAAATAAATGATAATTGGTTTGAATACAACATAAAACGGTATTTGGTTTAAATACGACATTAAAACGGTATTTGGTTTGAGTTCCGCATAAAAACGGTATTTGGTTTGAATAACACATCATTTAAACAAAGGTATTTGGTTTGAATACCAATTAAAAAAAATTGATACTTGGTTTGAATACCACACAAAAAGTTATTTTGTTTAAAAAACACAAAACAAATAAGGTATTTGGTTTAAATAACAAATAAAAAGATACCAGTTTTGAATACAACATAAAAAGGTATTTTGTTTGAATTCTCCACTAAATACATGGTATTTGGTTTGTATACCACATTAAAAGGTATTGGTTTGAATGCCACATAATAAAAAGGTATTTGGTTTAAATATCTCATAAAAAATGTATTTGATTCAAATACCACATAAAAGTCTTTTTTTTGAATCCTACATAAAAATAAATTATATTTTGTATGAATCCCACATAAATGATATTTGGTTTGACTATCACATAATAAAAAAGGGTATTTGGTTTAAATACCACATAAAACAGATATTAGCATTGAAGGTATTTGTTGTGAAAACTTTATAAAAAGATGTTTGTTTTATTACCGCAAAAACGAAAAATTGGTATTTGGTTTGAATATCACAAAAAAAAAGAAAAAGAAAAAAAAAAAAGAACGATTTTGGTTTAAATACCACATAAAAACGTGATTGGTTTGAATACCACATAAACAGATATTTGGTTTAAAATTGGCATTAAAATAATATTATTTATGGTTTGAATACCTCATGATACAGATATTTGGTTTAAATGTCACATAAACAAATGGTAGTTGGTTTACACACAACATAAACTAGATATTTGATTTTAATACCACATATAAAAAGGTATTTGGTTTTACTACCACATAAAATGGTATTTGATTTAACTTATATTTAAAAATGTATTTGGTTTGAATACTACAAAAATAACAATAAATGGTATTTGGTTTAGCCATCACATAAAAAGATAGTTTGCTTGAATACCACAAAATATGGTGTTTAGCTTAAATAAGACGTAAAATGGTATTTTAATACCACATAAAATATATATGGATTAAATACCACACAATATGGTATTTGGTTTAAATACCGCATAAAAAAAGGTATTAGTTTTGATATCCACATAAAAAGTATTTGGTTTGTATACCACATATAAAAAGTATTTGTTTGATACCACATATGATCGTTTTGGTGTTCTGCTGTGATGGTGTGTTGCTGTGATGGTGTGCTACTGTGATGGTGTGTTGTTGTGATGGCTGTGATGGTGTGCTGCTGTGATGGCTGTGCTGCTGTGATGGCTGTGATGATGTAATGGTGTGTTGCTGTGATGGCTGTGCTGCTGTGATGATGTGCTGCTGTGCTGTTGTGATGGTGTGCTGCTGTGATGATGTGCTGCTTTGATGGTGTGCTGCTGTGATGGTATGCTGATCTGATGGTGTGCTGCTGTGATGGTGTGCTGCTGCGATGGTGTGCTGCTGTGATCGTGTGCTACTGTGATGGTGTGTTGCTGTGATGGTTGCGATGGTGTGCTGCTGTGGGGGATGTGCTGCTGTGATGGTGTTCTGCTGTGGTGTTGTCCTATTGTGATGGTGTGCAGCTGTGATGGTATGCTGCTGTGATGTGCTGCTGCGATGGATGTGGTGCTGTGATGATGTGCTGCTGTGGTGGTGGTGTGCTGCTGTGATGGTGTGCTGCTGTGACTGGTGTGCTGCTGTGATGGTGTGCTACTGCAATGGCATGTTGCTGCGATGGTGTGCTACTGAGATGGTGTGCTGCTGTGATGGCTGTGAAGGTGTGTTGCTGTGTTGTTGTGATGGTGTGCTGCTGTGGTGGCTGTGCTGCTGTGATGATGTGCTGCTGTGATGGTGTGCTGCTCTGATGGTATGCTGCTGTGATTGTGTGCTGCTATGCTGGATGTGCTGCTGTGTTTGCTGCTGTGATGGATGTGCTGATTTAATGGTGTGTTGCTGTGATGATGTGCTGCCATGATGGTGTGTTGCTGTGACGGATGTGCTGCTGTGATGGTTTGCGACTGTGATGATGTGCTGCATTGCTGCTGTAATGGTGTATTGCTGTGATGGTGTGAGGCTGTGAAGATGTGCTGCTGTGATGGTGTATTGCTATGTGGGTGTGTATTTCTTGCAATGCTATTATGTGTCCCGTTCGTCCGATTTACAAATAAATTGAAAGGATAAAGAAAACCATCTGAAAGTCAGGGTCACATTATCAAACTAGTGTCAGCGATATTAACATTTTTATATTATATATATAAATGTATTTCATTAACGATTTTGTCAAAAATAATGCTCCTATTGACAAAATCATAAATGAATTACCTCAACATATTCCAAAATTCTAAATATCGATTACAATAGACAATTGGCTCTGAAATTCAGCCGGCGTCTTTATCCTGTCAGTATAGTTTCTCATGAAAAAGATGGATGAGTCAAGTGTAGTTATTTTAATGCAAACTGTTATAGAGGTATAAATGTGGTTAGCAGTAATGTCAGCTCAATAAATACATGTTATTGCACACTGAATTGTTTTGATGACAATATCAATATGATCAATATTTTGATATTTTGACGAGTATATTTTATTGTTTTCATTTGTAGCTTGGCACAATATAATATGAATGTTTGGCGACTTCTTGATTAATGGTCTCACATAGCGTAAAACAATTGTATGGCTAAAATATAAAAACAATTGAAACATCCCGAATGACATATTAGTATTTACTATAATGAATGTTAAAATGTTCTTTGATAACTTCATGTTAAGTACATCATCAATAAACATGCGTATCAATTGCATTTTCCTAATATCAAGGTCTGTAAAAGGTTCCAATTCATGTCCCTCACGGATCATAATTTTTTCTATACCGTTAGAGAAAACCTATTCAACTCAATAGTCAGTACTTATAATGTCGTTCACGCTTAGCGAGTATATACAATTACATTAACTGAATCAAGTAACGACACGATGTATACAATATGATCTACAATAAACGTCTAAAATTGCAGTCGATAAATGCTGAGAAGAAGCATAATTAGAGTGTAAATGCTTAGCTTCCGGCAAAAATGTTCAAGTTTTGAAATTATTTCCAATTGATCACATTTCTTCTTTTTGTATAAAATATTTGTTTATACAGAATCGTCGCATTTTTATAACGAAAAAAGTAAATCATATTTCAAAACTTGAATATCTCTTTTAACTCTGAATGCAATCGAGGCTTGTTTATTCTTCCTTTCGTTACTATGTTTTCAAGGGACCCTTTTATCAGATATAATTGTAACAATTTATGTTGATACAAGATAACACATGACTGTAAAATAAAATGTACAATAAAAGTCACTTTTTATGAAAATTAATATGTTTCAGGATACTTTAATTGATATATCAAATGTACAGAATTTTAATCTATTTTGAATCGGATATATAAACAAACAAGCATGTGTTGATGAATTTAAATATTTTTCAAATTCAACGCCGTTGAAAGAATTACAATCTAATGTTCTGGAGCAATTTGTTGCTTATTTCCGTTACAAAGATGCTCAAATATATGTTAAAACTTAATTTGTAAAGGTATGTTTCCACAAAGCACTGTACAAACTGTACATGCATGAGGCTTGTTTTGTAACACACGTAAATACTGTATTATAGTCAGACACTCAGTAATTATCATATTTTAATCAAATTAGTTTAATAGGTTTAATATTGGAACCATGATCGGATACATATATATAGTATATAAGTCATGGTCGACACCAAATTTATTGGTTTGGCAGAGGCCTTGATATTGTATCAATGGTTTGCATTGTAGTTAGGCGCACTCGCTGTAGTCTGGTCTGTACATTTATGTCTTGGTTATTCACAAATAATTATCTCAATATATATATCATGCATTGTGAATGAGCATCTGAAATGATCCCAAAAATCGTAAATTTCGTTGTTGTGAATTTTATTATCTCACTGTATGAAATTAAATATATATGAATTCACTGTATCTATATGATCCAACGGGTTTATAAATATGTCCTTTAAATAGCATGTGAGTAGTTATGAATCCTTTTCTGGATCCTACTCATATAAAGCTATCACTTCATGTATGTAAATTTGTCCACCCTGTCCAGATGTGTTGCATGTAATTCCATAGTATATAAGTCATGGTCGACACCAAATTTATTAGTTTGGCAGAGGCCTTGATATTGTATATATGGTTTGCATTGTAGCTAGGCGCACTCGCCGTAGTCTGGTCTGTACATGTATGTCTCGGTTATTCACAAATAATTATCTCCATATATATATATATATATATACATATATATAATATATATATTCGGGAACATAATTTTATGAAACGCGTTAATTTTAGATCAGCAATTAAAGAGAATGAAAGTCACAAAAAAATGCAGATAAATTATAGACCACAAAGGAAATGTCAAAAATGCAGGAGAGATGGTCACCTGACTAGATTATGTAGGGTACGCGTCGCGTCGCGGAAGATAAATACATTTATTAGTAAACCACGAAATGACAGGAATAAAATTGTATGTTGGGTTTGCATAAAATAGGGCACATTAGGAGAGATTGTCTTCTCAACAATAAAAGGAGTTACTATAGAAATAGGGATAGTGCGCTCAGGAATTTCAGAACAAATAATGGGCATAGAGCTGATAAAAGACAGGGAAGCTGCAAATCCCGAGACATAGATTTGGGTGTGATGACTGGGGAAGGAAAAAAATCGCCCACCTACAAAATATCATTATCTGGGAATGCGAATTCTTGTTTAATTGATGTAGGAAAGAATCGTTTAAGATGTTTAGTAGATACAGGTGCCATGGTTAGCTTAATTCATTACACAATATACAAAGAATTGAAGAATAAACCGAGATTAGAAAACAAATTTGCGAACTTACAATCAGTTGACGGTAGCTTATTAAATGTGTTAGGTAGAATAAATTTTAAATTTAAATTGAAGGGAGAGAAAATTGAACACCCATTTTATGTAGTGTCAGACATGAATATAAAATGTAATATTAGAGCAGGATTTTTTGTATGAAAATGGAGTTTATTATGATTTAGGATGTTTACGTATAAGGAAAGTAATGGTTCCGCTAGTAAGTGATATTCACATAGGCTCAGTTGTAAGATTAGATAGAAAGGTAACTTTGAAACCGAATTCACTGTAAGTATGTACAGGTAGAATTAAGAAGAATTCAAGCATTTTAGAAAATAAAAGTTATGTTATTGACAAGTTTGAGACAGGTCACATAAGTAAACGACCCGAATTAGTTATTGTGCAATCAGTAATTAAATGAAACAAAGCAGGAAAATTACCAATCGTTATAGTTAATGATGAAAACTCAACTCAGAGTAAATTGAACGGGTACAATAATAGCACTTTAAATAAAATATCAGAAGTGTATGCAGTTATTACGTAACGATTTTGTACGTATAATGGACAGTTCGTCGTCAACGTAACGTGCGTTGTCGGACGTGCCGGTGCGTTGAGCGTTGTTTATTGATGAATGAGCAAATGTTAGAGAAGTGTTGATGAAGTTGAATATACTAAAATAAATTTATTACGTTGAATGTCACAGACAGCAAACACGACGACACTTATCAATTTTCTATCAGTTTTAATATAATTTAAAGTCACACAGTTTATAATAAAATAGTTCCAAAGATATAGATATAAACAAAATCACAGTATTGTATCAAAGTTGTTATACCATTCACTAAAATCTCACTATAAAAGCGGTGTCCATAACATAGACTATTTGCGAATAACTAAGATAAAAAAACGCTGTCCAAATATCGGATAACATCCAAATATATATTAAGTTCACAAAGTTAAATTAAATTTTACAAAGTACTGACGGCTTTCCAATCTGTCTGGTAAACTATCCAGACAGTTACTATGTCCTAAAAGTTGTTCTCCCCTCATCCTCTATTAACTATTTCCTAAAATACTAAAATTGTTTTGTTTGCACATACATGGCTTTGGTATGGTTTAGATACTTAATCATTAAAAGAAAACATAAAGGCAAACAAGATATACTGGACAATACATGGTAAAAATGTTATGTACACCAAAATCAAAATGTTTTCACACCTTCAATTTCTATAATCAATTAGGCTTCAACAGTATATACATAAAACGAAAGTTTGGAATAATTTCACATAATACTGGATTAATAATCAGTTTAAGATAATAAGTGTTTACAGTAGTAGTTAAGATATCAAGATGTTGGCATTGAGCATATGTGAGAGCAGGTTTAACCAGCATTGACAAGTTGCATTTGAAGATAAAATGTAATAAAATTTTTTTAAATAAACTAAAAAGTTGCTAAAGATATTTTCATAAAAATCACTCCATAATAACTTCCCCCTGTTTTAGAAAATCTTTGTCCTCAAAGTTAATATAAATAACTGCAATTAAAATAGTTCAACGTTTTTAATGTAATTGGCAATTTGTATAAACAGAGAAAGATTCTGTCCCTTTAAATATTCATCTGATTGCAATAGATTGTAAAGTGGCCCTTTCTTTTGCAATACGCACACACAGCTCCCTTGGCGACACATTTGTTTGATGGATGATATTTGTCACTACCACATTTATTGCAATAAAAATCACAGGAACATGAAGGTCCCGTGCAATTTCTATCGACGTATTGGCTTAAACAAATAGTTCTAGATAAACTTCTTGTATCAGTCTTGGCAGTTGAGAGGCAATTTAACAATTTCTCGTCCTTGCTTCTAAGGCGCGAATGAACATTGGACAGATATTCGAATTCTGCACTTTTCTTTGATAATGTGATGTTCACCTCTTCGAGTTGCTGTTGAAGGTTGGAATACTTCTCTTCTAAAGTCGTATTTTCACTCTTCAGATTGTGAAACACGTTTTTCAGTTGCTCCATTTCATCTTTCACAATCTGGTAGTTGAGTTTACACTGTTGCTGTGTTTGTTGTTCATGCTGTATTATCATGTGCAGCTCATCGATATCTTCTTCTAATTTACCCATCTCGCTTGGATAAAAATTTAATCTCATTTCCGCTTCTATCTCTCTTATGTATTGCATTTTGATGTTGTCATATTTTGGTAACACTTTACTTAATTCATTATTTTCTACAGAACTAAAAGGCATTTGAACACAAACAGATTTCCTTTCGTTATAATTAATCATTCTGACACGATCACGTTGTTGCTTTTTAGCCGATTTCTGATTTTTAGATTTTTCCGAATATGATTTATTACTAGTTACACTTGATACACATCCGGTAGGTTTCCTGGAAAAGTCCAAGTTGTTGTTGCTGTGTGGACATGATTTGGCATAATGTCCGTAGTTTCTGCATACGAAACACTGTCTTGACAGAGCCTTGCAATAGTGGTTATAAACAACATACTCACTACATCTCCGGCACGTCCTGGCTTCTAATTTCTGCTGTTGAATGGTAGGCACTCGCTTTTGGGGTATTTGATAACAATCCATTTTGTGAGAGGGAACCGGAAACACGATACCACTGATTCTGCGCCAGTTATTACGTAACGATTATAAACGTATTATGGACAGTTCGTCGTCAACGTAACGTGCGTTGTCGGACGTGCCGGTGCGTTGAGCGTTGTTTATTGATGAATGAGCAAATGTTAGAGAAGTGTTGATGAAGTTGAATATACTAAAATAAATTTATTAGGTTGAGTGTCACAGACAGCAAACACGACGACACTTATCAATTTTCTATCAGTTTTAATATAATTTAAAGTCACACAGTTTATAATAAAATAGTTCCAAAGATATAGATATAAACAAAATCACAGTATTGTATCAAAGTTGTTATACCATTCACTAAAATCTCACTATAAAAGCGGTGTCCATAACATAGACTATTTGCGAATAACTAAGATAAAAAAAACGCTGTCCAAATATCGGATAACATCCAAATATATATTAAGTTCACAAAGTTAAATTAAATTTTACAAAGTACTGACGGCTTTCCAATCTGTCTGGTAAACTATCCAGACAGTTACTATGTCCTAAAAGTTGTTCTCCCCTCATCCTCTATTAACTATTTCCTAAAATACTAAAATTGTTTTGTTTGCACATACATGGCTTTGGTATGGTTTAGATACTTAATCATTAAAAGAAAACATAAAGGCAAACAAGATATACTGGACAATACATGGTAAAAATGTTATGTACACCAAAATCAAAATGTTTTCACACCTTCAATTTCTATAATCAATTAGGCTTCAACAGTATATACATAAAACGAAAGTTTGGAATAATTTCACATAATACTGGATTAATAATCAGTTTAAGCTAATAAGTGTTTACAGTAGTAGTTAAGATATCAAGATGTTGGCATTGAGCATATGTGAGAGCAGGTTTAACCAGCATTGACAAGTTGCATTTGAAGATAAAATGTAATAAAATATTTATAAATAAACTAAAAAGTTGCTTAAGATATTTTCATAAAAATCACTCCATAATACAGTCAGTGACACATTTTTTAAAAAAGGCAAATAATCAGTCTAAACAGTCAATTGATGACATTTTCACGCAAATAAGCGCACCTGAAGAACATAACGATAAAATAGCTGAATTTTTGTATAGAAATCAAAGTACCATATCAGTATCAGCGACTGATGTAGATGACACAGATCTTTTACAAATGCGAATAGACACAGGAACTAGTGATCCCATTAAAGTAAGGCCATATAGAATACCGTTAATTGACTTAAAATATGTAAATTAAGCGGTAGATGAACTTTTAACGACAGGTATAATAAGTAGATCGCGTAGTCCGTACTCTGCTCTACTTCTGCTGGTAAGCAAAAAAATAGTAATGAGAAGCGAATGTGTATAGACTTTCGTGGTCTTAATGAGGTAGTAAAAGGTTACGCTTTTTCTGTTACCCAGAATTGATTCAGTGTTAGATAAATTAGGTAATAACGCCATATTCTCCTCAATAGATTTACGCAGTGTTTTTCTGTGTAGGTATACATCCAAGAGATAGCGAGAAAACAGCATTTAGCACTTCTAAAGGTCTTATGGAATGGAATCGGACTCTATTTGGACTCAGAACGTCACCGAGCTTATTCTCAGAAGTTATGACGCGCGCGCTGAACGGGTTAGAATATTGTGCAATTCCATTTTGGTAAGACTATTGAAGAGTATTTAGTACACTTGCAAATGGTACTAGGCAGGTTCAAAGAACATAAGTTGAAAATGAAATTAAGTAACTGTCAGTTTATGAAACCTGAAACTAAACACTTGGGGTTTATTGTTAACAAAGATAGTATTAAACAAGATGCACAAAAAGTACAAGCGATAAAAGGGTTAGCTCCACCCACTACAGATAAGGCAGTCCGTAGTTTTGTAGCTATGCTTGGCTATTATAGACGATTTGTACCAAATTTTAGCAAAATAGCAGAACCACTTATTAATCTGACAAGAAATGCTAGATTTAAATGGGATGAGAATTGTCAATTAGCATTTGAAACATTAAAATCAAGTAAAGCAGAAGCTCCATTATTAGTTTATCCAGATATGAATAAGAGATTCATTTTGTACACCGACGCTAGTAATAGCTCAACGGGAGCTGTGTTAGAGATGAAATGTGAACAGATGTAAAAAAAAACCTATGTACTTTCTTTCTCACAAATTATCGCGTACGCAAATCAAGTGGCCGATTATTGAAAAGGAGATGTTTTCAGTAGTTTACGCTGTGTCACACTTTCATCATTATTTACATGGGTCTAAGGTACTAATTTACACTGACCACAAACCACTGCAATATATTCTTGAGAAACAGCAATTCAATAATCGTAAGGTAGCTATGTCTGGATTACTTATTCAGTCATATGATGTAGAGATAAAACACATCCCAGGGAAAGACAATATTGTAAATACGTATTATCACGAATACCGGAAGGGAATTCTCAAGATAATGAAACCGAGGAACTGTCCTCAGAAATAGGTGTAGTCGATAGGGCTTTCTTAGTAAATACAAAAGACACGTCAAATATTGACCCACTTAAATATCTACACGCTCAGGCAACTGTAATACATGACGAAGGGAAACAAAAGTTACTATATATTAATATGCAGGAAGAACCATCAAAAGATGATGAGATTGTCAAAATTAAAAAGTCATTGAATGATGGCAGTGCCAATAAAACTACCGATCGAAACTTTCTAGTGCTTGAAGAGATTCTGAATTTTGTAGCAAATGCCGACAGTGAAGCTGTTCTGAGGTTGTACGTTCCGTCACATCTGACTGATGTGGTGTTAAAAAGTTATCATGATTTGGGGCATGTTGAGATAGATAAGACGGTTGATATGATTAAACAAAAGTATTATTTTTCAAACCTGTATAAATGCGTGATTGAGTACATAGAGAAATGTGTACCTTGTCAACAGCAACGGGTCGCAGCGATTAAGCCACCTATGGGAGAAACCGAAATGAATCCGTATCCATTTATTAAAATTGCTGCTGACATCAGTGGACCATATCCAACAACGCTTTCCGGTAACATGTATATATATACTGTTACATGTACATACTCAGGCTGGATTGAATCATATCCATTGCCAAATAAGTCAAATGACTTGATTTTGTACGTGCTACTCTAGGAAATTTTTACAAGACATTCTATACCCCTCGTATATCTGAGTGATAACGGAAGTGAGAATGTGTCCCGAAAAGTTATAAAGACACTCACTTACTGAATGTTAAGTGCATAACAACTAGCTTTTACTCACCACAAGGTAACGGACGTGTTGAAGTTTCACACACCAATCTGATAGATATGTTATCAAAGAAAATTAAGCATGACCCTACTACTTGGGATCTATTTCTTAATCAGTCTAGCTGCAATTCGAATGACAGTTAATCAGTCAAGCAAAACAACTTCGTTTAGTCTCTTATATACCAGAGACGCGACATTTCCAACAGACAAAGTACTTACCCCAAGGCGCAAGTATTTTGGTACTGATGCTCATGAAATAGCGTTACAAGAATGTATCACCGTATGAAGGGTCTAAAATGCAAAAGAGCTAATAAGGCAAAGGGAGCGAGCAGTGAAGTAGAATTTAAAGTTGGACAGGCAGTATACTTGAGAAATCACTTAAGAAAAAGTAAGTTGGATCCAAGGTAGATACCCTTTTATAGGATAATTGAACAGAAATCACCTCTGACTTTTATTATCAAAAATTATCTTGATGGGAAGACTAGAGAAACTCATGCTAGGCAAATAAAACCTTCAATTTAGAGAACTGGGATATACCGAAAGACCCACGTGGTCATCTATTACGTAAAGTAGCATATCCCCAGAGGGTAGTGAGACTGAGTCAAGTAGCGATTCAGATTTTAGCAAGGTTGACTGATAAATATAGAAAGGTTAGAGACGGTTCTTCCAATGAAGAAAACATTCATCTTATGGAACTTTCCAGAATACTTAAAGAACGAAATAACCTTATTAAGCTGAAAAATAAAAGTAATGACAGCGACAGTGACGGTAGCAGTAGTAGTAAATCAGATACTAACGTATCTTTGAAGTCAGAAAGTTCATTCAAAACGTCTAATAGACGGGAACAAGTAAATATGTCTGATTTAGAATAAATTAGTAGTGAAGCTGAGTTATCAAGAGTAAATAACTCTGGAGTTAGAGATCCAGAAGTAGACAGTGATTTTGAACCGGAAGTAGAAATGGACATTAACTATGTTCAAAAACCTAAGCAAATTAAGTCTACAAAGAAGGAAGTAGAAATGGACATTAATTATGTTTAAAAACCTAAGAAATTTAGGTCTACGAAGAAAACGAGTTTCAGTAGTAACAGTGATAGTTGTAGTAGTAGTAGCAGTAGCAGTAAGGAATCAATATCTCAAAAGAAGCTAAAGGTTTTATTTAACGCTCTCTTTTAGATTCAGATCACAAAGTTGTTTCAATTGATTCATAACAGGCTTTTAGATTTAAACTAAGTTACACCTCTGATAATAATTATAATAAATAAAATAAAAAGTAATGAATTTGAAATTAGATGAGTTTATAATCAAAATGACTACGAATAAAGAAATAATGCAGGACGCATATTAAAATGAATGTTATGTATCTAATGTAATAACACATAATAAAGACGCAGTAAGGAAACGTGTAAAATATATCTGACCATTTGCGAAGTTATTTAAAACAGTATGCATTACATAAAAATTGATTTCTTTAAAGAAATAAACTTTGCAAACTGATTATTATTAATCAATAAACACTAATTCAAAAAGAAATAAGCATTTTGAATATTTTATAGTTATAAGTTTTGACAATCTTAGCTGGAATGAAAATGATCTTACTATAATTCAAAAATTTAGTCATGTTTTTTTTTATAGACATAGGGGATTATTATTTATAGAATGTTTATATAAGGAAAGAAATAAGTATTACTATAGAGCTCGTAAATTGAGAATGCTTATTAAAGCATGATTCCACGAAGCCTGCAAACAGTAATGGAGAATGGCAGAAAACGGTTCAGAAGCAGAAGAAATGGCAGCACGACCACGAATAAAAAAACCCGAGTTAGGGACTCGGCGATTCAGCAACTTCGTCGGTGTTGATACAGGAGGCGTCGAGAATTCGATATCGACGATGGAATTCAATATCGACGGTGGAATTCGATATCAACGGTGAATATGATATCGGCGGTGGAATTTGATATAAATGGTGAATCAGATATCGACGGTGGAATTCAATATCGACGGTGGAATTCGATATCAACGGTGAATATGATATCAGCGGTGGAATTTGATATAAATGGTGAATCAGATATCGACGGTGGAATTCGATATCAACGGTGAATATGATATCGGCGATTGAATTTGATATAAATGGTAAATCAGATATCGACGGTGTATCTGATATCGGCGGTAAATTATATCAACGCAACGTATCTGGTTGAAACCAGTACGATAAATGATGGACTATATAAAGGGATACAAATAGCACGAAGACGACAACGGTATGGGTTGTCAAAATTGATCCAATAAACATATGGCACGGCGACGTATGAATGGTAATGGTACGAACAGCTTATGATACATATGGCGCAACGACGTTTAATTGTACGATTACTCAGTGATTATTCATGGTACGGCGACGTATAATAAATGGTACAACGACACATGGCTATGGTACAACGACACGCGGAAATGGAAGCCATTCTTCGACTACATTATACATCGCTAAAGGATACGACCGCGAGCAGAATATTCAGTTTAGACATTAAAGTGAATTTATATAAATAGTGTGTATATTAATCCGATTTATCTGAAATGACATAGCACATGAACTTTGATAAAGAGTGATAAGACACAGTACGAGAAAATGGAAAAACGTGGACTTTAGAGACGTGATATAAAACAAAAACACTTGAAAATGTTCAGAAGTAATAATTATATTGTGACTTCATTTTATTTAAAAAAATAAGAAAGTATATTAAATACATTCTTTTAATTTGATAGGGGCATATGCATTATAGTCAGTCTCTCAGTTATTATCATATTTTAATTAAATTAGTTTAATAGTTTGATAGTGTGACTGTATATGATTCTAGCGAGGTCTTTGTATAGGACAAGTAAGATGAATTTTGGACAGTTTACTTTGGGCAGGCAAAAATGTGAAGTCATGTTTTAGTTTAGGGAGATTACTTTGGAAAGTTGGGGGGGGGGGGGGGGGGGGGGGGGCGGGGTGGGAGGCTGGTTAAGTTACATGGTTTGATTGAGATAATGGTTGGGGTTTAAGTAGGAACTGATATAAAAATGGGGACGTGTTTTGAACTATATTTTAGAAACTGCAATGTGTTAATAGAATTTATTAAAGTTTTCAATGACAGCTGTTAGAAATAAATATATATAGAAACTCCAGCTTTATGTGTTAATGAGGCATGATGTTGAAACAATACTAGATTCCGCCTTTTTAAACCATTATATAGCGACCGGGACAATACTCATATAAAAAAGTATATAGCGACCGGGACCATACTTATATAAAAAAGTATATAGCGACCGGGACAATACACATATAAAAGTGACATAAACTATGTCTGTTAAAACCCGACTCGCGGAACAAATATTATGTGATGCCATTATTAAAATAAAACATTATCACACGTTAAAAGTGTATAACACTACTCAATTATTTCTGAGCACTAAAAGTCTTGTGAAATCAACTGTGAAATGGTTAATCAATATAATTGACACACATTAGAACAATAAAACGCTTACGATACTGCGTGTAATTATCAATTATTGCTTAAAATATAGGACAGATAAAGCAATTATTAAATATAATTATTTGTTTACACGCGAAATATATTAAATGTGAATAAAACAATGGACATAAAAACTTTGATAGCATGCAGTTGTCAAACTCCATACATTAGAGGGAATATTGTATCATACCAAGTATCATGGTAGGTTGACCAGAGCGGGATGTGGTTATAGCAACAATACTAATGGGCGTCGCAACAACAACCGAGGGCAATACAACCGAAGTCAGAGTAATCCTACTTACATGTAGCTGTCAGTCAGGTTTTGGAAAGTCCGTGGCTGGAGCGTAATTATGTGTTTTTAATACTAATATTGACATTTTGGCATTAACAGAAACTCATCTACTTCATGATCACAAATTGACCTTAGAAGGTTATACATGGTTTGGTTTGAACCGAAAAGTTATATATAAAATTGCAAGAGCCGGTTCTGGTGGAATTATTTAATGGATTTAATATATCCATTTTAGAAAGCTAGTTTTAGGGAATTTTATGGTTGAAGTTTAATCATAAGGTTGAAATTTTCACTCTTTTGACATGTTTTTTTTATTTACCACCTGAAAATGCTTCAAGATCATTTGATGTAGCTGCTTTTTATGATACTCTTTTATCAGAAATTTATTAATATCAGAATGAAGGTGTTTTGTATACGTATACTGAACAAAATAAGTAGCTTCCGCTGTGTTTGAGTGCAGATATATGTAAATATGAAAACAAGAGTTAAATTATTTTTATATGAATTGCAAGAGTATTTCAATGTGAATTTGTGTGAAATTTTTTATGTCTCTACATTTATGGAGAACTGATGAAATGGTTGATTAAATGTGGTAGGGGTCGTACACCAAACTCACACATTAATACCGGGTATGGCCACTTCAGACATCGAGGACTGTCTGGCATCAGTGACTCATAGAACCGACAAGTGTGTTGATTTCGGCCTGTGGAATGTTGTTCCAGTCCTGAATTAAGGCTTGTGATGTTCGACGGTGGAATAGGGCGAAGTCTAACACGCTTGTCCAAATTATCCCACATGTGTTCGATGGGATTCATATCTGGGCTTTTGGCGGCCCAGTCATCAATAAATGCAATGTTATTCGTCCTGAGGAAATTCACAGTATCTCTAGTTGTATGGCTTGTGGCATTATCCTGTTGAAACAGAATGATATTGGCATTATTTTGAAACATTGGGATGACGTGCCTCGCAAGAATCTCATCGGTAGCGTTGGTCATTCAAATTCCCATAGATCACGACGAAAGGTGTGCGATAGCCATGCGCAATGCCTGCCCAGACCATGACGGAACCTCCACCCACAAAACGATCTGGTTTAAGTACACAGCAGTCGGCATAACGTTCATTTCTTCTACGGTATACTCGAACCCTGCCATCACTCCAATGAATGGAAAATCTTGACTCATCGGAGAAGAGAACACTATTCAATTGTTGCTTTACCCAGCGATTGTGTGTACGTGCCAAACTAACACGATTAACGCAATGACGTCGCGTCATAACACAGCCAACGTAAAAACGACATCCAAGTAGACCACCTTCGCGCAGACGATTGCGTACAGTTTGGTCAGATATTCGGTTGTTATGTGTACCAGGGGTGTTTGCAGAAGTGGCAGTGGCAGTTTGGAAACGATTGCGTAGGTTGGTGTTCATGATATAGCGGTCTTGCCCATGCGTCGTGACGCGAGGACGTCCACTACGTGGTAAATCTTCCGTACGTCCTGTTGCTTGAAAACGTTTCCTAAGGTTTCGAATAGCACGGCAAGAACTGCCAACAATCCTAGCAACCTCATTCGTCGCAATACCAGCATTAAGCATGTCAATGGCACGTTCACGTAAATTTGGTGGAATTCTAGGCATATCAAAAAGAAAGAAAACTGAATTTTTTTTTCAACGTTTTTTTCTTATTGACAACAAAGTCTATAAAATCAGACTGAAAGGTTTGGTTTCATAATCACGGATAATGCTGGTCCGTGCATGCACCAGGAAATCGACATAAACGTTTTCTTTTTTGTGTAATGCGTACAATCCAGTTACAATAGGTTTTATTTGACAATTAATCGTTAGCCCGAACATATGTAGGCCATTTGATATGTTGATTTCTTTTTATAACAGTAAAAATATACGTATAGAAATCGGAAGTTTCTTTTTTGTTTCATTATATATATGACGACTTCAATAGTAGATGTGGCGAAATGGACGATTTTATTATCGGCGTTGGTGATATTATTGAACGGGATGTTATCGATTTTAAAACAAATCATTATGGTGAGCTTTTTACAGATTTTCTTATCATGTGTATGTAAAATGGGAGAAATTGTTCTAACAACGATTATACATCTATTTCTACTAAAGACTTCACCAACTTGTATACCAGATCATTCTTTGTTAAAATGGAACATTGCTTTTAACATGTTGCGTTGTGATACTGAAACACCACTCAGTAATATTTATGATAAATTTGATTTAACTAATTTTCTAAATAATACAGAAGTGCTTACTGATGTTAATATTGCTATTGACAAGTTGGAGGATTACAAACACATGATATCGATAGTGTTTATCAGGATTGGTGTAGTATAGTTAAGAGTCTATTCAACACAATAAAAGATGTAGACCTGGTGAACAGCTGTGGACCGAGAGATTGTCAGAAATATAGATTATGTTAGTAATGCTGAACGAAGGTGACTTAAGTGTACTCAGCGAAATGTTAAAAAAGATCTTAAATCTGAATATGTACCAGTTCGTAAATTACTTGATCGTGAGGTACATAAGTCGAAACGTTTTTATTGGTACTCTTCACAAAATGAATTACTTATTGATTGTAATGTCGATCAGTCCAAGTTCTGGAAGTCAATCGGTAAGATCGGTTTAAACTAGTACAAATCTAAATGTATACCTTTAGAAGTTAAACTTCATGATGAATCTATTTCTACATCTATTTCAGATGTTTTCGTCAAGTGGAAAGATGATTTAGTTCTTTATTTTACAATAATAGTAATGAACGTTACCAGGCACATTTACATTAAAGACTTCTCGGATGATAGTAACACTGTACATTTGTCTTTTAATGATAATAACTCTGTTTTTTAAGTAAAAAAAAGCCATTGAAAATGTAAAGCGAGGTAAAGCTTGTGGTATTGATAATATTCAAAGTGAGGTATTGTGTAATGGTACGTCCGTTTTATTTCTTCATGTTTTGTTTAATGTTTGTTTTAATAATGGCACAGTTCCATCTATCTGGGTTAAATGTATCATTAACCCAATACCCAAGTCTTCTACTGCTGAACCCAAGGGACCCCTTGCTTAATAAGGGATTGCATAAGCAACCAGTATGTATAAAATATATTGTAATATTTTGAATAACCATTAAAGTTAATTTTGTGAAAACAGTTCCAAAATAGTCGATGAACAGAACGGGTTTAGGAAGAAGCGTAGAACGATATGTCATATTTCAACTCTTACTAGTATTATTGATACATGTAGCAGGAAAAGCTAAATAAGTCTACATTTTGTGCTTTCAAAGACTTTCGAAAAGCTGATGATTATATAAATAGTGATATGCTTTGGAAAAGACTTTATGATAATGGTATCTGTGGTAAGATGCTTTTTGCTTTAAAGTCATTCCATGTCTCTATTTCGTCATGTGTAATAGTGATGACCTTTAAACTGAGTGGTTTAATGTACACTGTGGGCTAAGACAAAAGTGTGTTTTATCTCCTTTGTTGTTTAATTTATTTATTAATGATTTGGCTTTGTATTTGAAAAGCCTTAATATTGGAATATCGGGTAATAATGATAACATTTGTATTTAAGTGCATGCCGACGATATCGTTCTATTGGCAGGAAATGAAACAGATTAACAGAGATTATTATCTGCCCTATCAGATTGGTGTGATTTAAATGATATGTCTATTATTAGTAACAAGAGTGATGTTATTAATTTTCGACCATTTTCAACTCCTAAAACTGATTTTTTGTTCCAGTGTGGTAATGAAGTCTTACACATGGTTAGTAAATACACTTATCTAATTATAGTACTGCAAGAACATTTGGATTTTAATGTTAGAGCTAATTTACATTAAAAGCTATCGTGCATAGTGGAAATCGTGCCCTTGGTCTTTTAATTGCTAAATGTAAATTTATTGGAGGAGTCCCATATAACGTTGATACAAACTTTTATGACTCAATTGTTTGGCCTGTAATTAATTATGAGGCTGCAATATTGGGTTGTTAATTATTTTCATCTATTGATGCTGTTCATAACCGTGCTATACGATTCTTTCTTGGGGTTGGCAAATATACGCCAAAATCAGCAGTTGTCGATGAAATGGCTTGGCAACCTACTATTGGTAATCTATTTCTACATACTGGTGTCGTCTATCCTCTATGAATGTAAGTAGACTCAATAAACGGGTTGCACTCTAATCTTACCTAAAAGCTAATGTTTCCTGTAAAAATTGGATGTACACTGTAAAAAAGCAGTTGGTATCACTTAATCTTCATCAGTTTTCAAATATTAATGTTAATATCCCTGTGCGTACTCTTGTTGATGACGTCACAAAGAAAGTTCTGGATATTTATACCAGTGATTGGTTTTCACCTATAAGACGAGTAGACAGTATGTCTGGTAAAGGACGAAACAAACTACGCACCTACCGTTTATTTAAAAATCAATTAAGTTATTGTAAAATTCTATTACCTTTAAGGCATTGGTCCGCTTTTCTGCAGTAAGTTTCGTTGTGGTGTTGCTTTAATAAGAACTGAGACCGGTAGATATGATTATCTTAGGTTAGAAAATAGAAAATGACCATTTTGTAATACAGTGAAAGATAAATGTCATGTAATTTTAGAATGTCATCTTTATAATGATTTTACAAATGTTTTATTTGATTGATTGATTGATTGATTGAATATTTAGTGTAATTTTTATGCAATCGAGGGCTAACATATGATCAGTTAACCTAACCACTGTTTCCTGGGATTAACCAGTACTCGAGCACACCCCCATCTCTGCAAGTAACTGATAACTTTCCCACTTGAATCAATGGTGAGAGACGAATGATAATGAGACAAAATGTCGTATATCAATCATCATGGAGACTGTTGCCGGGCGGGGTATTCGAACTTACGACTACTTGATTGATAGTCAGACGCTTAATCGACTGAGATAATCGGGCCCGGCTTGCTTTATTTGAAAAAGCAGCAGCAATTAATGATATTTTTTATAATCTGTCAAATGCTGATAAGATAGTATTATTATTTTCCCACTCATCTGTCTCGTGTCTGTGCCAAAACCTGTTTTAATATGTTACATAGACGTGCATCTTACCTTTGTAAATAATGCATTTTTTGTTTTATATATATAATGTTACCTTTTTATCAACTCCTTTGTGTATGCTGCAAATCAGTTCGTTTCTGGTCTGATCAGAGGGGACAATCGATACTTTAAGATATGTTTTATATTGCACAAAAGTGCA
Organism: Panopea generosa; assembly: GCA_029582155.1. Lineage (NCBI taxonomy): Eukaryota > Metazoa > Mollusca > Bivalvia > Adapedonta > Hiatellidae > Panopea > Panopea generosa. The sequence goes on from CM055907.1 coordinate 30,397,954, forward strand.
TTTTTTTTACTTGTCAGAATTTTAAAATTTTGTTTATAATTACACTTTATTATGAATCGATTTGCAGCATTACACATTGTCTTATTTTATGAATAGTTAATTGTATTTTGCTTTGTGTGATAGTGTCTTGTAATTCATATATTTGAATGGCTATGTACATATTTTGTATGGTAAAAATGTTATTGTTATTGCGATGTACATAGATAAGACTAAAATAAAGATTAATAAGTATACCAAATTAGATAGGCATAGAACAGTAGCACTCAAACGACACACCAGTCATAGTAGCACAAGCCAAACAGTATATACGTGATTATTATAGGGGACCACCATTTAGTGTAAGATAAGACAATAAAACTCCGTCAGTGTCTGATGTTGATGAATGTGGTGCACGTGACAAACAAGCTGACACTCATTTTGGTTTTCAAGGTTGGTGTAAGGAAGATATAAAGTTCATATTCATGTCTGCTATACGATAATAATTATGTTAATCACCAGACAAAAATTTACTTAGATGATACAAAGAAAAGTGTTGCAATGAGATGGTTGGAGGATGTTGGACCAGGATGTTTCATAAAAAAATGCGTAAGATATATATAGCCAAGATAAATTACTGCCATTGTTGTAACTTAAATACTTGTGTGGAAACAGGTATTTACACAGTCTCATTTCGTGATATGGTTAGCGGCTGGGGTAAGCCAGGCAGGGTGGACCTGCTAACCAGGCTTGTGTATGATATGGTTAGGGGGTTCGGTATGGGAGGCAAGGAGGACCTGCTAACCAGTCTTATGTAAGATATGGTTAGGGGGTGGGGTAAGCCAGGCAGAGTGGACCTACTAACCAGGCTTATGTATGATATGGTTAGGAGTTGGGGTAAGCGAGTCAGGGCGCACCTGCTAACCAGGCTTATCAATGATATGGTTAGGGGGTGGTGTGAGCGAGGAAGGGTGAACCTGCTAACCAGGCTTATGTATGATATGGTTAGCAGATTGGGTAAATGAGGCAGGGTGGACCTGCTAACCAGGCTTGTGTATGATATGGTAAGCAGATTGGGTAAACGAGGCAGGGTGGACCTGCTAACCAGGCTTGTGTATGATATGGTTAGGGGGTGGGGTGAGCGAGACAGGGTGGACCTGCTAACCAGGCTTATGTATGATATGGTTAGAAGGTGGGGTGAGCGAGACAGGGTGGACCTGCTAACCAGGCTTATGTATGATATGGTTAGCAGATTGGGTAAACGAGGCAGGGTGGACCTGCTAACCAGGCTTGTGTATGATATGGTTAGGGTGTTGGGTAAGCGAGGCAGGGTGGACTTACTAACCAGGCTTATGTATGATATGGTTAGGGTGTTGGGTGAGCTAGACAGGGTGGACCTGCTAACCAGGCTTATGTATGATATGGTTAGGGGGTGGGATGAGCGAGACAGGGTGGACCTGCTAACCAGGCTTATGTATGATATGGTTAGCGGATTGGGTAAGTGAGACAGGGTGGACCTGCTAACCAGGCTTATGTATGATATGGTTAGGGAGTTGGGTAAGCGAGGCAGGGTGGACCTGCTAACCAGGCTTATGTATGATATGGTTAGGGAGTTGGGTAAGCGAGGCAGGGTGGACCTGCTAACCAGGCTTATGTATGATATGGTTAGGGGGTGGGATGAGCGAGACAGGGTGGACCTGCTAACCAGGCTTATGTATGATATGGTTAGCGGATTGGGTAAGTGAGACAGGGTGGACCTGCTAACCAGGCTTATGTATGATATGGTTAGGGAGTTGGGTAAGCGAGGCAGGGTGGACCTACTAACCAGGCTTATGTATGATATGGTTAGGGTGTGTGTTAAAAAACCAGACAGGGTGGAACTGCTAACCAGGATTATGTATGATATGGTTAGCGGGTGGGGTAAGCGGGACAGGTTGGACCTGCTTACCAGCTAATGTATGATATGGTTAGGTGGTGGGGTAAGCGATGCAGGTTGGAGCTGCTAACCAGTCTTATGTATGATATGGTCAGTGGATTGGGTAAGCAAGGCAGTGTGGCCCTGCTAGCCAGGCTTATGTATGATATAGTTAGGGGGCGGGGTAAGGGAGGCAAAGAGAACCTGCTAACAAGGCTTATGTATCATATTGTTAGGGAGTTGGTTAAGCAAGGCTGGCTGCACCTACTAACCAGGCTTATGTATCATATTGTTAGGGGTGGGTTAAGCCAGGCTGCCTGCACCTACTAACCAGGTTTATGTATGATATAGTTAGGTGGTGGGGTAAGCGAGGCTTGGTGGACCAATTAACCATGCTTATGTATGACATGGTTAGTGGGTGGGGTAAGCCAGGCAGAGTGGATCTGCTAACCAGGCTTATGTTTGATATGGTTAGTGGGTTGGGTAAGGGAGGCAGGGTGCACTTGCTAACCAGGATTATGTATGCTATGGTTAGTGGGTGAGGTAAGCGAGGCACGGTGCACTTGCTACATTGTAACCAGGCTTATGTATGATATGGTTAGGGGCTGGGGTAAGCCAGGCAGGGTGGAACTGCTAACCAGGTTTATGTGTGATATGTTTAGGGTGTGGAGTAAGCCAGACAGAGTGCACCTGTTAACCAGGATTATGTATGCTATAGTTAGTGGGTGAGGTAAGCGAGGCACGTTGCACTTGCTAACCAGGCTTATGTATGATATGGTTAGGGGTAGGGGTAAGCATGGCAGGGTGGACATGCTAATCAGACTTCTGTATGATATGGTTAGGGGCTGGGGTTAGCCAGGCAGGGTGGAACTGCTAACCAGGCTTATGTGTGATATGTTTAGGGTGTGGAGTAAGCCAGACAGAGTGAACCTGTTAACCAGGCTTATGTATGAAATGGTAAGGGGGTGAGGTAAGCGAAGCAAGGTGGACCTGCTAAGCAGGCTTATGTATGATAATATTAGTTTGTGGGGTACGCGAGGCACGCTGAACCTGCTGACCAGTCTTATGTATGATATGGTTAGGGGTAGTGGTAAGAGAGGCAGGGTGCACTTGCTAACCAGGCTTATGTATGATATTAATAGGGGTCGGGGTAAACCAGGCAGGGTGGACCTGCTAACCAGGATTATGTATGAAATGGTAAGGGGGTGGGGTAAGCGAGGCAGAGCGGCCTTGCTAACCAGACTTATGTATGGTATGGTTAGGGGGTGGGGTAAGCCAGGCAGGGTGGATCTGCTAACTAGGCTTATGTATGATATGGTTAGGGGATGGGGTAAGACAGGCAGGGTGCACTTGCTAACCAGGCTTATGTGTGATATGATTAGGGGGTGGGGTAAGCCAGGCAGGTTGGACCTGCTAACCAGGATTATGTATGATATGGTAAGTTTGTGGGGTAAGCGATGTAGGGCGGACCTGCTAGCCAGGCTTATGTATGAATTGGATAGGGGGTGGGGTAAGCGAGGCAGGGCGGCCCTGCTAACCAGACTTTTGTATGATATGGTTAGGGGGTGGGGTAAGCCAGGCAGGGTGGACCTGCTAACCAGGCTTATGTATGATATGGTTAGGGGATGGGGTAAGCGAAGCAGGGTGGACCTGGTAACCATGCTTATGTATGATATGGTTAGTGGGTGGGGAAAGCGACCAGGTTGGACCTGCTTACCAGTCTTATGCATGATATGGTTAGTGGGTTGGGTAAGGGCGGCAAGGAGAACCTGTTTACCAGGCTTGTGTATGATATGGTTAGGGGATGGGGTAAGACAGGCAGAGTGGACCTACTAATCAGGCTTATGTATAATATGGTTAGTGGGATGGGTAAGGGAGGCAGGGTGCACTTGCTAACCAGGATTATGTATGATATGGTAAGAGGATGGGGTAAGCCAGGCAGGGTGGACCTGCTAACCAGGCTTATATATGATATGGTTAGATGGTGGGATAAGCCAGGCAAGGTGGACCTGCTAACAAGGCTTATCTATGGTATGGTTATGGAGTGGGGTAAGCCAGGCAGGGTGGACCTGCTAACCAGGATTATGTATGATATGGTTAGAGGATGGGGTAAGCCAGGCAAGGTGGACCTGCTAACCAGGTTTATATATGATATGGTTAGATGGTGGGATAAGCCAGGCAAGGTGGACCTGCTAACAAGGCTTATGTATGGTATGGTTATGGAGTGGGGTAAGCCAGGCAGGGTGGACCTGCTAACCAGGCTTATATATGATATGGTTAGATGGTGGGATAAGCCAGGCAAGGTGGACCTGCTAACAAAGCTTATGTATGATATGTTTATGGAGTGGGGTAAGCCAGGCAGGGTGGACCTGCTAACCAGGCTTATATATGATATGGTTAGGTGGTGGGATAAGCCAGGCAGGGTGGACCTGCTAACAAGGCTTATGTATGATATGTTTATGGAGTGGGGTAAGCCAGGCAGGGTGGACCTGCTAACCAGGATTATGTATGATATGGTTAGAGGATGGGGTAAGCCAGGCAGGGTGGACCTGCTAACCAGGCTTATATATGATATGGTTAGATGGTGGGATAAGCCAGGCAAGGTTGACCTGCTAACGAGGCTTATGTATGATAAGTTTATGGAGTGGGGTAAGCCAGGCAGGGTGGACCTGCTAACCAGGCTTATGTATTATATAGTTAGGGGGCGGGATAAGCCAGTCAGGGTGGACCTGCTAATCAGGCTTATGTATTATATGGTTAGGGGGCGGGATAAGCCAGTCAGGGTGGACCTGCTAATCAGGCTTATGTATTATATGGTTAGGGGGCGGGATAAGCCAGTCAGGGATGACCTGCTAATCAGGCTTATGTATCAGATGGTTAGGGGGTGGGATAAGCGAGGCAGGGTCACTTGCTAACCAGGCTTATGTATGATATGGTTAGGGGGCGGGATAAGCCAGTCAGGGTGGACCTGCTAATCAGGCTTATGTATGATATGGTTAGGCGGTGGAGTAAGCCAGACAGTTCGGACCTGCTAACCAGGCTTATGTGTGATATGGTTAGGGGTGGTGTAAGCAAGGCATGGTGCACCTTCTAACCATTTTTTTGTATGATATGGTAAGGGTGTATCATAATCGAGGCAGGATGCACCTGCTATCTAGACTGATGTATAATATGGTTATGGGTTGGGGTAAGCGAGGTAGGGTTGACCTGTTAACCAGGCTGATGATCTTCAAGCAGTGATCGTGGCTTTAACGTCTTTTATAATATTTTGCAGTACGAAGCATTTGCGGAAAAAGTGTCTTGTTCAAGGACACGACAAATAGCCGCGGCGGAGGATATTAATGGCCTTCAATAATGTATCTTCAATACTGAAAATGTAAGTTTAGCGAATCATTGTGTTATTATTGTTTGCTGAACAGATCAATTGGTCGAGCAAAATGATAAAGGTAAATTCCAGTTGTATATTATGTAGTTAGTTTCATTTAAGTATATCGACAGGATACATGGATGTATCATCAAATATATTGATGACATGTTATTGATTTGGGGGAAATGTTGAACGAATAGTTAAATGTTGTTTTTTTTCGCGAAAGGTTTAACCAACAGTAAAATTAGCTAAATCATGCTAAATATAAACAGCTATAAGGCAATTGATATTATAAAATGGTTAAAACGCTAAATGTGAACAATAAATATATATATATATATATATAAACGCCAGTTCACATCTTATCCTAAACCACTTAATATCAATGAAATAGTATTTGTTAAACAACTGTCAAACAGCATTCAAAGGAAACAACCGTTATAATTGCACAATTACAAACAATGAAGTTGCAAGTCAAAATAAGAATGCTACAGACGCAAGGACCAGAATCATTCCTGTGCAAAGCAAAGTTAGTGTAGCAGCTCTGTTTGATGATGTCTCTTCTTGCCTTATTATGTTATTACATACGCTATATGTTGTGATGACCATAAATCAAATGCCTTGTCTATGTCATAGTAGAAAGTGACCACCTGCACTGCTATAATTCGAGCTTAATGTTTCGTATAAGGTCGTACATCTTTTTTCGTAGACACTTGTCTAGATCAGTGGAACATTACTTCTACTAAGAGCTGGCAAAGAACGTGATTCATTGCGCAACATGTATGTCCTTCGTCTGCCAAACAAAACCATAAATTGCTTTTTCTTGAACCAAAGCATTAGAAAAGTGTCATTTCTCTACAGACTCCAGTCAGCTGTACAACTAAAAGGGAAGATTGCTCATACAATCACTGGATTCGGTGTGATTGTCATTCGACGTTAATTAGAGTTTAGCACGCTCACTTAAGTGTTTAGCTGAAAATATAAATCTTGAAGATTGAAATCAAGAGCCAAAACAAGGACATGTTAATCCAATAATGCCTGTAAATTAGTTCAGGTCGACATAATTATATTCTGCTTGTTGGACCTGAATGTTTTCTATGGCGTATTTATTTGATTTCCAAAAACTTGAAAGCATACTTGCAGACAATTGCAATAATTGACAATTTCTCTATGAACTCCATGAAGAAATGTTGTTCAATAACACGGCTTAGAGACTGAGAAGGTATTGATAACGGTTTTAGGTCTAATAATGATGAAGCACATATGAACTTTAATTTAAATAAGATTTTATCATGAGTGCAATTTTAATTAATTAAATACATTAACATTCATGTTTAGTAATTATTTGTAAATGCATTCAGCATAACAGACTTCAAACACAATCTGAGAAACAACATGTTTATATATGTATGCACAGCAATGTGATATTTATATAACTGGTAACAGAAAACATAATTTGATTTCTCAAAAGTCGATTGCTTCATTCTTTTAGCAAAGTCATTGAAAATGTACTTGAATACTTCTGGTACTAATCGTTTCAAACGTTATTCGTTATATAACAGGTTTCAATAAGATAACATACAAACAACTACTGTTACCAATAATGAGATTCATGTAGCCATAAGTAACCAGTTTTCGGATTTTAACCAAATCAGAAAAATATATCTGCCACACCATGTTCTGTCAAGATAAGACATTGTCCCTGCTTCTCTCTTTTTTAAATAAGACATCATTTAACATCTTAATATGTTATTTAAAATAAATATCATTTCAACTGCTTCTGTCGGTGTCAAAGAAATATCATTAGCGTATGTGTCCTTTATCAAAAGTGTTATCTGCTTTTCCTCTTGAAGAAATTTCGTTTGGCATAAGATACCTATCAACGTTTTAGCAAAAATTTAATTATAAATTTTAAGTAGAAAAACATCATAAAACATATTGATTAGAACGATTGCTTCACTGATATGTGTCTTTTACGGCTGCCCATGTCACCGGATGATTAACATGTGTTGGCAAGGTAACGATTATGAAAATAATTCGTCGTCAACAAAACGTTCGTGCCCGGACCTGCTGATGCGACTAGCGTTGCTTATTTAAGAATAGGTAAATGTTGTTGAAAGTGATGAAGTTAAAGAAACTAAATAAATGTATTACTGTGAATTTAACAGACGTCAAATACGACGACACTTATCATTTTTTCAGTTTTAATTTATTTTTAAGTCACACAGTTTATAAGTAAATAGTTCCAAAGATATAAACATAATCAAAATCACAGTATTGCATCTAAGTTGATATACAATTCACCAAAATCACACTTATAAAACGGTGTCCATATCATAAACTATTTGCGAATAAACTTATATAATAACACTGTCCATAAAATATGGGATAATATCCATATGTATATCAAGTTCAAAGTTAAATTAAATTTCACAAATTCCTGACTGTTTTCCGATCTGACAGGTAAAATATCCAGACAGTGACTATATCCAAAACTTCAAAGTTTAGGTAAGTTAAGTTTAGTAAAATGACTATTAACCTCTTCCTAGTCTTCAATACTAAAATTGCTTGTTTGCACAATACATGCCTTTGGCAGAGTTTAGATACTGAATCAACAAAAGAAAACAAATTAACTGGACAACACATGGATAAAATAATATGTACACCAAAATCAAGAAGTGATCACACCTTCAATTGCTATAATAAATTAGGCTTCAACAGTATGTACATAAAACGAAAGTTTGAAATAATTTCACATAATACTTGATGATTAGTAATCAGTTTGAGCTAATGAGTTTTTACAATAGTAATTTACATGTATCTATTAAGAACTTGGCATTGGACATGTGACAGCATGTTTTACAAGAAATTGACATGTATGTGAAGATACAATGCAATAAAATATTTATAAACAAACTGAAAGTTTCAAATTAAAGACGTTTTCATAAAAATCACTCCATAATACTTGTAGTATTACGAGGGGCATTCAATAAATTCTGTCACTAACGGCCTTCCATAGAAACAATGTTGCGTAAGAACATGAACAACTCGTGCACTTGTTTGGGGATGTTTATTCACTACACCTGCGAGTTCTCAATTTAATCCGATTATAATTGACCAAGATATCCATCGTTGAATTATACATACTCATATAGAGTGGCTATATTAAATGTCATAATGAAACCTGAAGAAAAATTAGAAATTAGAGCTAACATTAAAGCTTGAGTTTCTTTGCAGTTATCGCCAAAATAGAATTATTCTGAATTGTGTCGTATACATGATAGTTATACAGTAATATTACGAACAGTTTTTTGTTGGGTTAAGAAATTTAAGGAGGTCAGCATAGCCTGTCCAGGTAAGCCTGCTGTTGCAGCAACAAAGAAAAAAATTGGTGCTGTTAGAGCTATGGTAGAAGAAGTTTGACGGTATACTGTTTCCCAGATAACTTATAGTTCCGATTAACTGTTTGCAATTAAAGAAGCTTTGTGCTAGATGGAACCCCAACTTGCTGACATCTAATCAAAAACCAAGCGTTTAAATTGTGCTGAAAATTTCTGAAAACTTTAAAAATTGTAATCTTTTTTCCTATTTCCCATTCCCAATCAAAAGCGTGTATCTGTGCGAATTGGGAGCGGGGGCATACTTTGAAGGGTTTGTCTGAAAAAAATCCCTTCCCTGTGAAAATCTTAAATACCCGAAGACCAGTGACAGAATATATTGAATGCCCGTCGTACGACGCTTTGTTAGAAATTATAATCTGACTTGCATTTTATGATTGTTTTAACATCACTATTGAAATAATTTGTGTGTGTATGTTTTCATGATTATATCGAAAGTCAAAAATAGCAAATAAGCAACCCAAACTGTAAAATATAACTTGAATATAGAGCTATACCAGTTTTGATAAAGATTCCTGAAAAACTAAGAATAAAATAGTTAGTAATAATAATTCTAAATAGTTTAAAATGAAAATTGTTACAAATGAGTTTTATTTGTATATGTATATTTGTATGCTATTGGAATTATTATGTAACAATTATGGCAGTATTCAAACTATCAGTGATGGGTTATTGAATGGTTTCCGAAGACTTCAAACGGACGTAAGCGCTGGGAATTTCATTTATTTCCATCTTTTCATACATTAAGTTATTACCATATTGATGTTCTTGATTTTGCAAAGTCATTTACTGCAATTAATCAAGTAGTACTTGCTTCTTTTGGTATGTATATATATACCTCTGAGCATTTTAACATTTTACTTCACACCCAAATACATGTTGTCGTAGTCTGGCGGGTGAGAGCGAGGTTGGAAGTACCGTTTTACCAGAACAGGTTTTAGCTCCCTGGTGCTATATTTCACTACTGGCCGTTCCTACGCAGTAATCAATGTTTGTCTTCTACCAATTTTGTACCGGTTCCATCCTGGAACATTGACGTACATTGTGTTCTCTGAATGGTACGTCTCCTATATATTTTCTTGGTGTTGTTTTTAAGTATAGATTTGAATTGGCGTTAGAAATTTTCAGAAAAGTCTAAAGTAGTACTGTATATGCATTTAATTCCATTATTATATTTAGTCAATAATGACAATAGGGAGTGATTTACAAAAAATCATTCAGATATATAATGTTACAAATAATGGTCGTATACACCCAAGGAAGATAAAACAAGCATATTTCTGTGTTGTTTTAAATTGTTGGTAAATACATATATATTTCATGTTATCATTTTATTTTGGTAACGCCGTTGTGTCCAACAATTATGTCATAGGATTGTAAATACACAAGTATTTAAATTTAAAATGCTAAATGAACTCGATTTCAATCATGTTCAAACTTTGAGCTAATATTTACATTCATGAACTTAAAATCATATGAAAAATGTTGGAATAGTTTTGATGATTTAAAGAAATCAAATTAAATTTCTGTATATTCGGTTGATAACATACCGGTAAAACATTTTGCACTTATTGTCATAGATGGCCCATAAAGTATAAATAAACTTACCTTTCAAACAAGTCATATTTGTATCTAGTAGATATACATTTTCAGAAATAATGTTGACAATATATCGAAATTGCTTATGTCCTTTTTTGTTTTCTATTTGCATTTCTGTGAAACACTGTCTCTCGTTACATATAGTTAATTTGGACCTGGAGACCATCAGTGTCACAAGGTCATATTTTAGTTATTCATTATTCATTAGGTATCCAGCTACATATACATACTATTTGTAAAGAATTTACTAATTTGATTTGTCGGACAATACGTTTGGCTTTGTTATTCGATTATTATGTTTTGCAGTAAGTGTTTTCTTCTTTTATATGGGATAAGCTACGTTCAACAAATTTCAAGTTATATATGACACTATATTTAATTGGAGAAGGAATATACACACAACTTGAACTGTTTATAATACAATCGTCCTAATACATTTTCTTCACAAACAATTTAAGGATTAAATCAAGATCGGTTCGAGATAATCACCTCAACGATGAGTGGTATGTGATTTTGAGACAGTCTCAAAAGATCTTTGGACCATTTTATCTTGCGTCAATTATAGATTTCAACAAACGTATATAAACAAGAAATAAATAACATTGAATTGGATTGTATTTCCCTTAAATGTGCTAAAAATGTATTTTATGTAAACTTCATTAGTAATCACATAATAGTGCTCTACGACGATCAAGATGTCGGAGTAAGCACATTTTATAATGAAACATATTAGAAAAACTAACCCTCCCATACCCTTCTTATTATGCTCCTCCCCTTTTCTTCTGTATTATTTCAGCAACATGACATGGAGATGCATACTATTATAACCAAAATATAGACTCAATTACATGTTGCATGGCTGATGCTCAGAGATTCATATGACGGAAGTTAGTGTAAGACCATATAAAACAAACTACGGAAACAGATATGGGCGATGCAAGTCACATTTCTCCGAAATATCAATTTGTCATGGAGATGTATACAATGACAATACATATAGACTCATTTTTTAACGGCGTGACTGGTGGTCAGGGATTCATATGATGGACGTTGATACAATATCATGTAAACAAACTAAGGAAACACACATGTGCGATGGAAGTTTCATTCCTCCAAAATATGTATGGACATTTACATAGTATTAAGTGATCATAATCAGTTTTACGTTATCATAGCAGTATTTACCATCAACTGTTTTAATTTCTTTCTACAAGTATACAGTTTAGTTTGTGTATTTTACTGAATTGTTTAAGCATAACATTTTCCAGCAAAAATAAATAATAATGAAAAATATAGTTATAATCCTATCGCTTTCCCTTCATATTTTTCTTGTAAACAAGTTTTTGAGGGTTTTAGTGCAAGGATTTAATACCATTGTCAACAGAGGCATTGACAGCATGTAACTCGAACACTAATTTTATTTTACCATCAATTTGAACATCAATATAGAATATACGTTGAAATATGTATAACTATGCTTCCGATATCCAGAGAATAAATTTGATAGATTTAATATTTGTCATTAATTAGTTATAATCGGCACGAAGTCAAAGGTTGTCTAGAATATAAATTTAGTATTTCCGACTGTCCGGAATGTGTATCATTTTATTTCCGATTGCCGGGAATATGTATAAGTTTATTTCCGATGGTCCGGAATACTCGAATGAATTGTTTTATTTCCGATTTTCCGGAATGTACTTTATTGCAAATATATTGTCCGGAATATCTATATTAACTTGACTGGCCATACTACTGTGGTTATAAAGGTCGGTGGTCAAAATATTGAAATGTATTTCCGATTGTCCGAAATATCTATATAAATGTCATTTTCGATTGTCCGGAATATACTTTATTGAAAATATATTGTCCGGAATATCTATATTAATTTGACTTGCCATAATACTGTGGTTATAAAGGTCGGTTGTCAAAATATTGAAATTTATTTCCGATTGTCCGGAATATCTATATAATAATCATTTTCGATTGTCCGGAATGTGCTTTATTGAAAATATATTGTCCGGAATATCTATATTAATTTGACTGGCCATAATACTGTGGTTAAACAGGTCGGTGGTCAAAATATTGAAAATATATTTCCGATTTTCCACAATATCTATATATTGTCATTTCCGATTGTCCAGAATGAACTAAGTTATTTCCGATTGTCCGGAGTGTATTATATTGTACATTATTTTCAATTGTTGGAATATCTATATACTATTCATTTCCGATTTTCAGGAATGTACTGCATTTGCAAAAGTGTTTGATTGTCTCGAATATCTATGAAAAATAATATTTTTTCTACTGTCCGGAATGTACTACATTGGAAAAGGTGTCGGATTGTTTAGGATGTATATATATAACTGTCATTTTCATTTCCGATTATCCGGAATGTACCACATTAAAATATAGTGTCCGATTGTCTGGACTATCTCTAGTATTATAGTAATTTCCGACTGTCCGGAATGTGCTACACTTACAATTTTGATTTTTCGGAAATTCTACATAATAATTATATTCCCGATTGTCAAGAATAAACTATATTGTTAAATGTGCCGTCAAAATATTACTGTTGTTCGATTAAAATATTTTCGAAAGTCCGGAATATCAGTTATGAATGGAATCAGCCATGTCCAATTTCTACCAAACAAAACAAATTATGAAACATATTGATAAATATGGCTCAATCACCAGTATTATCATCGCCACCGGCTGGATCGTTGAACTTGGCTCAACACACACCTCCTTATACAGACCAGTACTACTCATTCCCCTTCAGTTCTTGACTCCAAAGACGTCCCATAATTTACCACAATTGAACTCTATGAACTCATTCAATCAAAATATACTAGACAAACTTGATTCCATCGATAAACAACTGTGTAAACTTGACACAATTGAAACACAGGTAACACAGATGTCACAAAAACTGACCAATATAAACACTAGAGTCTCATCGCTCGAGTCCATACTGCACGTGCAAAATAAGAAGTTTATTAATATTGAAGCAAGTAGACACTATGACACACAGGAATGCGAGGACATTAAAAAGAAATAAACAGAAATTGAAAATATGTTAAAAACTGAAACAGCTAAAAACGCAGAAATTTAAAAGGAATACAATAAGCTGCAATCTGATAATACCCATCTTTCGGAAGATATGATTGATATCATATTCAGCGACTAGTACCCAAAAGCAATCCAGGAACGCAGAAAAAAACTTATCCCAATCATGATTAAGGCAAAATCTGAAAACAAAAAGGCTGCATTAGCTTATGACAAACTTTACATTAACGGTTCTTTTAGAGAGCGGACAATTTTACAGATGTCTAGGGCGGACCCAAGGAACAGTTGAAATTCCTACTCTGGAATGTACAGGGGATTAAACAAAAACTGTCTAATTGTGATTTCTTAAACTTCGTAAATCAGTATGATATATTGCTTTTAACTGAAACTTGGAACTCAAATATTTCTTGTTTAAATATTGATGGTTATAATGAATTTTCATGTTTTAGACCGAAATTTAATCGGAAAGCTAAACGTCGTAGTGGTGGTATAATTATATATAACAAGGAAAAATATGAAAATATGATTGAGCTTGTTGGTGTAAACTATAACGGTATTATATGGTTTAAATTAAAAAAGCAGTTTTTTGGTAGCGCCAACGATCTGTACTTTTGTACATGTTTTATTCCCCCTGAGAGTTCAACTGCAAACTCACATCTTTTTGAATATGACTTCTTTAACCAATTAAACACCGATATTTTTAAATACAAATACTATGGTGATATTTATGTCACAGGTGATTTCAACTCGATAGTATTAATCTTGACCGATATGTTGACATACCGTTAAGCGATTTCACCGTGCACAGCATACCTGTACGGCATACCCTAGACAATACAGTGAACACGTTTGGCAACAAGCTCTTAAATCTCTGTAAAGAGAATAGCCTAGCTATTGTGAACGGCCGCCTTGAGCAAGGTAAATTCACCTGTATTAATTTGATCAGAAATCGAACCTCATCGAGTGTTGTGGATTATCTAATTACTGAGTTGAATCATTTTACAAGTTTATCAAATATGAATGCATTGGATCTAAATGAATTTTCAGATCATTGTCCGATAGAGTTTTTGATTGACTGTGATAAAATAATATTATATAAAACTGATTAATTAACATATAAAATCATTTGGAACGATTCAGATTTAAATGATTTTAATAATTCATTGCATGAAAATAAACATATATTCGATGATTTTTGTGATAAATTATTATAAAACGAAATTGATATTACCACCGGTGTAAATATTTTATCTTATGTTATATATGATATTTCTTTAAAAACAAATGGGAGAACATTTAAATTAAATTCAAAACATAAAATAAAAAAAAAATCTTCATGGTTTAATGAAACTTGTCGAAATGCGAAAAAAAAATTTCTAAATGGTTAAAGGGTCTTTAAAATTTAACTAAAATGAAGATATGCAACTAGAAGTACTGTCTATTGATGGTCTTGACTGTCCAATAAGTATTGAAGACATTTCAAAAACCATTTCCAGTCTACAAAGACATAAAAGTTGTGACATTGAAATAAAAATTGCAGACTTTTTTTATTGATTCTTAAGATTTTATTAGTCTATATTTAAAGCATATTTTGAATCATTTGACTCTGGTAATACCTTGATGCGTGGTGTAGGGGAGTTATAGTTCCTATTCATAAAAAAGGAGATAAAACTAACCTTAATAACTTTTGAGGAATTATTCTTGTAAATAAAATCTTGAAAATATTTTCATTGTTTTTTTACGAAATAGAATTAATCGCTGGTGCGAATCTGAAAATGTATATAACGCTTCACAATTTGGCTTCAGGGATAAACGAAGTACAGCTGATAGTATATTTATTCTTCATTCAAATATTCAAAAGAGTTTAGCTAATAAATCCAAGCTATATTGTACATTCATTGACTACGAAAAAGCTTTTGACACCGTTATAAGAGATACCCTCTGGGTTAAACTTATACAGTCAGGATTAAGCTGTAAAATGGTTAAAATCATAAAATGTATTTAATATGACAATGTTAAATCCTGTGTAAAAAATCCGTCTAACAGTAATTTATCGGAATTCCTCGATGTTACGCTTGATTTAAAGCAAGTGGAGCCACTCTCGCCTCTTTTATTTATACTTTTTGTTAATGATATTCAGCACAGTATTGACTTTCAAGGTTTGTCTGAGAATTATCTAAATCAACTGTCTATATACATGATTTTATTTGCCGATGACATAGCGCTATACACTACTGACCCAAAAAATTTACAGACTCAGTTTAATGAAATATCAAACTATTCGCAAAATAAATGTTAATAAAACAAAAATATGTATCTTCGAGAAAAGAAAACAAATTATTAACTTTGATTTTTTTTTACGGGGAACCTATTAAAGTTGATGACACGTTTTGTTATTTAGGTATAAAATTCACTCACACTGGTAAAATGACACACGCTGTGAACGCGTTATCTGAACAAGCATTGAAGGCTTATAACGACTTACTATCTGTTTGTGATAGACTTAATCTTGACCTTAAAACCAAATTATCCCTTTTTGACTCTATGGTGGTACTAATCATCTTATATGGGGCGGAAGTCTGGGGTATCTATGCTTTCAAGGAAGTGGATAAAATTCATATTAAATTCTGCAAACGTAGTTTAGGTGTTCGTCAGCAAACCTCAAATCTAGCTGTATTAAGGGAACTAGGAAGATATCCACTGTCAATTATAGCTAAAGAGAGACCATTAAAATTCTGGACTAAGATTAAGAAAAACCCAAATTCTATTATATATAGATATTTTATTGATCAATGTGAAACTATCACTGGTAAATATTGGGCGAGTAATGTGAAGGAATATTTGAATTGACTAGGATTTGGTGAACTATGGTTAAACTTTAATACTGACGTAAATTATCTACCCATGTTCAGACCAAGAAAACGTGATCAGTATATCCAGAGTTGGAATACTGGCATTGAAGAATTGCTTAAATTGGAATATTTTAGTAAATTCAAGAAACAGTTTGTTTGTTTTTTTAAGATTATTTAGATGTAATATAAAATAATGCCATAAGAAAACAGTTAACGTGCCTTAGATTAAGCTCCCACGATTTAGAAATTGAGTTTGGAAGATTTAATAATATTACTCTTTATTTTCCTCCATTATTGGAGAGCAGCATACATATTAATACACAAAGAACAAATCAATATTCATGTTGAAGAGCAGCATACATATTATTACACCAAGAACATATCAATAATCATGTTGAAGAGCAGCATACAAACCAATACACATAGAACACATTAATAATCATGTTGATGTGGAGCTCGTGGTCGAGTGGTAGAGCACCGAACTTATGATCGGAGGGTCGTGGGTTCGATCCTCCGCTACGGTTATGTGTAGTGTCCTTGTGCAAGACACTTTTCCGCATATGCTTTGTACTGGTTCTACCCAGGAAGACTTCAAGCATGATGTGTCTAAGTTGTAAGAACTTGTTTCACAATCGAAGTAAAATAAATAAGTTAAACTAATCATGTTGATGACAACTAATGGCGGCATACAATAATTTAATACACAAAATAATGTAACGATTACGTTAGGTTCATTTGAATTGCAGTACGTTATACACCTTACACACGAACGCACGCACGCACGCACGCACGCACGCACGCACGCACGCACGCACACACACACAAATGTAGTCTCAGACTGTCAAATATGTGGGGTACGAGCTCCATATATATATATATATTACCTTTATAGCTGTTACATATATCCTCTAATTTCTTTTGTATTAGTCACACATGAAGTCTAACAGTGTATCTGAAAGTGTCCATATGCTACTGACATAGTTTATATTAAATTCTAAAAACGAATTGTATTCGTTGCCAAAAATTGCTTGCAATTCATCACAAGGAGCTCTTAATAGCATACCCAATTGTCCATATCTCTGGTGCATATTGATAATGTTATAAACATTTTCGCCAAATCTGGATTGAATATCAGTACAAAACTTACTCCTCTGATTATTAAAATGGTAACATTAAAATAATGTATGTTGGTCATCACCCTTGTACACAGTACCACACTTTGAACAATTTTTTTCTTGATCAAATATACACAATCTAGCTATCGTATTTATAACACATTTACACGTGTTGCCCAAGATACCATAGCATCAGAATATTATATCAAAATAGTTCATCTTGGCCTACAGTTCAGACATTTTCAAGTATTACGTCAAATAAAAACAAAAAGTTTGAAAATATGTGTCTGAAGCTTTAAATATAAGAAAACTAGCACTAGAACAAGTAAATGATATTTAATAACGAAACTTCTTTACGATTTCTATATAATGTGACTGTTTCTTATATTCAATTTGTGTGTAGCTTAGTACATAACTTGTATGTGAATGATATTTATGATTTTGTTTGTGTTTTGTGTCTTGGCCATATTTATTTAAAAACTTTGTAAATGCCCAAAGGCAAATATGTTAGCCGAAATTGTCAATAAAATTTGATTTGATATGATTTGATTTGATAAAAATGTAATAATCTTCGTTATTTTTCGTTAAATCCCACTTTTCATGATAATTATATATTACAATTAATACATTTGTGGTTTAAAAGATCTGACATGTTTGTCTTTTTTCTAAAAAAGCTTTTATTAATAATTATGCATTTGGTTGTAAAGGACGAGAATTACAGATAACATTTACATAAAAGAAGTTTGCTGTCGGGAATAAGATGAAAGAAATTGAAAGTTGTATAATATTTAAAATCTAGCATAACATCTCCTAGACTAGTTTATATAAAACGTATTAATAAATAATTAAATGACGATTCAAATACTTTAACAGGTGGACAACCACCTCTTAATTGTTGTAAAAGCTGATTTGAGTTTTCCAAATTTAGACCAAATTAATATATTAAAACTTGTATATTGAAAATCTATGATGATATATCTTAAAGACAAAATAAAATGATATCATATACGCTATAAAAATAGGAAATCAGGAAAAGGTGTGACAATACTAGCAACGTCTTTTATTGACATATGACTCAAGTATTACCAGCATGCTTACACTATATTTGGTGAGCCCAGATGAGAAACAGTATGAGTTCAATTTAAGTATAGTTCTGCAGAACAAGCGTATCATAAATCAAGAATAAATGTCTTAACTTGTTAGTTTTGGAGAACACTAACCTTAATAAAAACTGACAACCTCTCCATGGCATTTTATATTTACACGCTGTATTTTGAATATCTGAGCAGATATATAGGGAAGGATTGTCTCACTATAGTAAGTAAAATATAAATTTACAGCATTGATTAGCCCTTAGGCTACTTATATCGCTATTTTGGTATATCACGCTAGTTTTGGTAGCACTAACATGAATTAACATCGTCGTCAGTTTATTCTACAATATTGATTACTTAGTATCAAGATCTATTTTATATGTAGGAGATAATGTTTTCTGTTTGTGGGCTGCAGGCTATAGACGAAATATTAACAAGACTAGTGCTGTCAAAGGACAGCGTTAAAATATTGATTTTAGTAATTTAACTGATAAAGACATTGATCAATTATCTATTTGTATGTTACTATTTGCCGATGATATAGCTCTGTTTACGACTGATCCACATAGTTTACAATTACAGCTTGATAATATTTTCCAATTTTCAGCTAAATGGGGTTTAAAAATCAATGTAAATAAAACAAAAATGTGCATATTTGAGAAAAGAAAGCATTTACGTAACTACAAATGGTTTATCAATAATGAAAACCTAGAAAAAGTAGATACATTTTGTTAGTTAGGAATACGTTTCTCATATACAAAAAATATGGCAAATGCAATAATTATTTTATGGTTTACCTATACTTTTATATGGTTCGGATATTTGCGGAATATATGAATTTAAAAAGATAAATTACACATACCATTTTGCAAACATATTTTAGATGTAAAACAGCAAACTCCGAACTTAGCCGTTTTAGATGAATTAGGTAGACGTCCTATATCTGTGATTGCTAAAGAGCGTTCCAATATGTGCTGGACTAAGATCATGAAGCAACCGATTTTAATTTTGTATAAATCTTTTAATGAACAATGTAATTTTCAATATAATGAATGTTGGACCAAATTTATTGAATCGATCTAAAAATAACCTAGGATTTGGAGACATTTGGCAAAATTTCAATCCAAATATAAACTATTCATCTTATTTGAACAAAGAATCAGAGACCAATACATGCAAACTTGGACTATATATGACGAAACTAAAATATTATAATAAGTTTAAAGTTGGTTTTAAATATGAAGATTAGTTAGATTTTATTTCAAATGAAAAGAGTCGCAAATATTTAACACGTTTTCGTCTCAGTGCCCATATGCTAGACATATAATCAGGTAGATATACTAGAGTAGAAAAGAAAGAGAAAACTTGTGAATTATATTCCATAAATGTTGTTGAATCAGAGTATCATTTTTGTTTATGTTGTCCCAAATATAGAACAATAAGAACTAAGTATCTAAAACAATACCATTTCCCACTGTCAATACATTTATGAATGTATTTTCATCCACAAATAAAGGGCTAGTGGGTAATACATCACGATATATTACTGAGGCCTCTGTGCTAAGTTAAACTACCTTGAATAAAATGACTGCTTCTTAGTTATATTCACTTAATTGAATTATTGAAAATATAATATCTAGATTTAATATCTAACAATATTTGACTGTCTGTGAGTATTTTACCAATGTTTATATATTGTGTGTTTATGCCATATTTGTTTAAATATTCTTTGTAAACGGTCACAGGCAATTGTGTATTGTCGTTATGCCAATAAAACTTCATTTGAAACTGTTAATCGACTATTCCAGCCTTGTCACAGAACAGTATAGTATATATACTATCCGAAAAACAGATATATAAATAGTAGATACATAAATGTGCCAATGGTTAAACAGGAATGTGCATTTTTATTACAATTAAAAAAAGTTGGAGGGGATGTCTTGGGGTCGGTACCAAAGGGGCAGTGTATCAAATTAAGGTGGGGTTAGCGTTTGGGTGGGGTCTTGGGGTCGGTAACAGAGTTGAAATAGGACAGAGTTTTAATCTAAAACAAAACAAATTTAAATTGAAAAAAAAGGACAAGGGTTCTTGGGGGAAGGAAGTTGTCCTTGGGATCGGTAACAAAGTTGATAGGGGCAAAGTATTTAATTTAAAACAAAACAAAATATAAAAAAAGGCGTATTGGGTATTGGGGTCGGTAACAAAGTTGAAATGGTGCCGAGTATTTTATCTAATACAAACACAATTTTAAAAAATGGGCGGTTAGCGGGAAGGGTGTTTCTGTTGGGCTTGTGCAGATAGCCAAGTAGTAATGGAACAAAGGATGGTAGAGGGTCTCGAAGTCGGCAAAATGCGGTAAAAAAGTGTGGAGTATAAGGGGTAAGTAACAAAGTTGAAATGTGACAGAATATTTAATCTAAAGCAAAACATTGTTTAAAAAAAGGCGGCGTGGGGTGGAGTCACGGTTGGGGTCGGGCAGGTAGCCAAGTAGATATGGTACAACGGGTCTGGCATATTTAAACAATGATAGTATGCAGTATTTCCGATCTGTGATCTATTAATCAGTCTAGATACATTTACATGTACAACAATTCATATAAATACCCAATAACAGTATTATTTTATAAAATAAAAACAATTACAAATAACGATCGTCAAGCGGTAATTTATATTGCAAAATTATTCGAGTACAAATGTACCTACAAATGATAACTAGATAATTTATATTGATTCAACTTCAAGTTAATTTTATTAGTCATTTATAGTGTTTTAATCCGGATATACTGCATTTGAGATGATAGAAATATGATTTCTTCTAGTCACTCATGAAAATCTTGATATTTCACAGATATTTCACAGATATCAACATTTCTTTATATTTTATAATTTTAGCAGTACGGTGCAACTTTTTATTTTACGACAACAATTGCATCAATGATATTATACTAAGAACTACCAATCATTCACCATACGTCTGAACAGATAATCAGTAGTTTAGTTTAAACATATTTCACTACGTATGTTACATATGTCAATTTATACAAACGAACATAAAATTATAACAAATATATAACATATGCAAATGGATTGAACTACAAGTAATAACAACAGTTACAGTTCTCTCGAGATAATTATTTGAGAATGATAGTTTGAGTTATAATATTCAATTGAGCTTTGCATATGTCGTAGTTGAAGAGCAATAGTGAACATTCAACTATATTGATTCAAACTGTAAACTTTCAGACATAGCAACGCTATATGAAATACTTTTGTCTTAAATGACGATTTACTCAAACTCTTTCGTCCACTTTATCGTCGCCGCCAAGTAATCGATACAACACACTATGGTTGTATGGCACTGGTCATACTGGGTGATATATGACAGCTAAAACAATAGCACTGTCAATCCGATATAAAGCAAGTCGATAAAATAGCATTATGACAACGGCCTGGATCACTCCTGCTATGCATCTATCTGTATTCAAGATAAGATCTTCCAGGTAGCATTTCACATGTAATTTAGACTGGTTATGTTTGCAATACCTGTTACACTCAACCACGTCTTGACCGTATCCATTACGATGACGATAAATTCTGCAGTTTTTATGTATGCATACGTGTTCAGATGGCTTGGTCTCTGTCGTTTTTTATTAATGCTAAACACTTAGCGGCCACATATAGATGCTCTGTTCTTTTTTATTATTATTATTTGAGATTACTAGATTGAAAATTTACGTAAAAGCAGCGTTCTCGAGAAGGAGACATCACTATACTAAGAGTTCAATCGTATATTATCAAACATTGTGCACAAAGGGCACATGTGGTTTCTTCATATGTCACAGTATAAACTATTTATCCTAAAATAAACAATATAACAAAATTAACGCATTCTGATCAATAATGTTTAAATTAATTACCACTTATAAATTTGATAAAGACACTGTTAGAAGTACTTAATTGAAATTGAAAAACATATATTTCACCTGAAGCCGGTTTCGCTTCTTGTGAGGTTCTTGAAGACACATCAAAAGTGCATTTTTGTTTACAACGTGACAAGAGTTATTACTCTTAAGTGTGTAATTCTTCTAAATTCACAACTATACGTCATAAAATCATATGTTTTAACTCGCATCTTTTTTTTAAATATTTTTGACGTCGGTAAACTATATTGTTAATAAATGACTCCATTATCAATTTGATTCTTAATTGATTGTTGAAAATAATAATGAAATATTAATAAACAACCGTAATTTGAGGGAACGGGATAATGAACTTCAATATAATTTAGGAGTTTACTTTAAACATAGTATCAATTGGGAACTACAACACTATATCACAACACTATACGACTAAGTCTTAATGATTATACCACACAACTTCATACTTTGACTTCAACATTTAACTTCATTATTTAACTACCGTATATAACAACATTGTATGACTTTTCTATATACCCCAATTGCATGTGCTGACATTCTGTAGGTACACTATTTGACAACAGTATAATACTTTAATACATTCTTTATTTATATGACTACACACTTAATTTCTATGTCATCAGAGTTTACTAATATGAATACATACTATAACTTAACTTATACTATACGACTGCCCTCTATGACTATAGACTATGTGATAACAGTTTTTAATTGAGATAAATTTTGACACTAAAACCTGATGATTATGTGAGAGATCTATGAAATGATAAGACATTTTTAACATTTGATTTACTATTTACTGCATCTAGTCATTTCAATAAATAGCATGCTAAACGTATTTTAAACATTATATTCAATTGCATTATAGTAGTTTGTTATTTCGTGTATCGTGAAAACACAAGAATGCAATAAATATCTAAATATCATTCACTCCCACCAGCACCAGGGTATTCCATTCCGAACGACACTAAATGTGCCCTATAATTCCAAGAAATCAGAAATAATATAGTTACATTATAAAAATGTGCCCATATATCATTTCAATGTTCGTCTCAATTTCAATTCAAAAGCTCATATCAGCATAATGTATTATGGTACATGTACCAATGTAAAACAGTACTCAAGACATAAATATCAAATTAAATAGCTCTTGTGTTAAACAAGTAGATCGCTCTAAAATTGTCTTAAATTTAATCCAAATTAACCTTTTTGCATTAATGGGATATCACTGTAAACTATACAGCAACATGAGAATGGCCTATGGTGCAGACAGTAGAAAAAAATATTTCATGGCAAAAAAAGATATAAACAAGTACAATCTCGATGTCACCTACATGTACCTCTTATCTAGGCTGGCTTCACTTCGCGTCCAGCTCGATCTATTGTCTTTGTATGAGGACTTAAGTCAGTTGCGTACAGAAGAACAGTGTTTTTTTACCAATATTCATCTGGGAGCCATTTCTGCTGCTAAAATTTGATGTTTTATGAAATCTGCAACGTGATCACATTAATTTTTCCATTCACATTCGTCAAGCTTTCTATGACATTAAACTATATAAACGTACCCATGCCGTACAACATCGTCATCAATAATTTTAAATTTGATACCGCTCACTGAATAGTTATCGAATAATTACATAATATTTATTCACACAGACGAAGAAAAATCCTGTTTTGCTCAACAAATACATATATTTACAATTTAATACATGTTGCTATTATAAAATATACAACAATGACTCTTCAAACACATACACAGAGGATGCATGTTAAATGTGTATCTTAATTATACAAAGATAACTATACTTGCTGGTGTTGCAAAGCAAACCTCATCAATTTAGGTATAAATTAAAAGAAATGTATAACACACATTTATAAACAATACATGTGTTGGATGTGTAGTATACGGCTCAAAGCGTACAATAATACATTTTTTTTAATTTGGTTTGAGTCAGTACTGATTATCCGGTTATTCAGAGCAGTACACTTGCTAGTGTTAGCCTAAATGAATTTGTTTTTAAATGGTATCTTAAAACAATGTTTTTATTTTATTTCCTTTACAGATTATACCAAACGTAAAAATACGAGGTTAAGCAAACGGTTAACAGGACTACTTAAATATACCAATGAAACTCGTTTTTAAAACAAAATAATCGTAAATATTACAGATGTCCTATTTTTAACTTCAACATCAAATAATTTCGCATTTATGCCAATTCATACTAATTAATAGGTAGTTATACTTGCCAACTTGTAGAAATGTGTGTGATATATTTAAAGTACAATTAAGAAAATCACAATAGTATGCTTGATATTTTAACATTTCTAAAATTAAAAATAAATGTGTCCATCTGTTGATATCACAGTTCATTTATCAACATTTCAATAAATACATAAAGACTATGTTAAACATTTAATTGGCTCGTTTTCTTTTATTTTAATTAACAAATATACTTATAACAGTTTTACTTGTACTCACATGTCAAGAAGAAGTACAAATAGTGTCGACCCCATCATCCAACGTATACAAAATATCACCGCCATGTTAAACGAAAGTCTTTCCTTGAATGAAAACAAACAGATAATAACCAAACTCTTCCACGTATTGGTCAAGTCATTGCTTTCAACGACTGTAATATTTGCGCGTGGAAGTCAAACAGCATACGTCACGAATCACGTGATGACTGCGACTCCATCACCAAGCCAATCGGTGATAGGCAAGGTACAAGTACTCCTCCTTCCTTTAACGGTAAATCACTATTCACAATTGACAGAAAATTGTGTAACTTGAGTGCCACAAAATATCGGAAAATGAAGTAATTTCCGTCTCCAGAGCGTTAATTCAATAATCAAGTTTGCTGAAGCAAGGTTTATAACAAGTAAACTAATTTTTGATCATTTCGCCACAGAATTGTGTTTCCTTCGCAAGCGTATAGGCTGGTTGATGGTAATACAGACTTTGAAAAACCAGCGGATGCTCATTGTTTGCTGATATCGATATTGCTGTGTTACAATTTACATGTCATAATAGGTTCGAGCATATCGACAAGGCTTAGCAAGATAATGTGTCGCAAAGTTAAACATTGTAGTTTATATCATTGACAATAGCAACAAGAAATATAAATACTACAGTATTGTCACAACATATACATTGACTAAAAAACATACACGCATAATACGTTATAACAGAAAACAGACTACGATCAGTAGCAGAGTTACCTCTGGGGTCATTTGTTTTTTTTATTTTAACAGACAGTCTCAGCTGCGATATGCTCCATCTCATCAACGAGATGGTGTAAATAACAAAACTCTCGTTTTCTTACTATTTTGTGAGAACGTACATGTGTAGTGTATAAGGCATGTTCAGATAAATCTGTAATATACAAGAAGAAAATGTATCTACATGGAAAAACGCATGGTGACTATAACATAGAGACGACCAACAGGGATCACAACATAGTTGACACTAGGAACGAACGTGTACCGGTATGTACGTATATACCATCAACTTGGAATGAATGTAAACGGGTATGTATATACATGTACTATCCACTGTGGATGAACATGTATGGGTATGTATATACTATCCACTGTGGATGAACATGTATGGGTATGTATATACTATCCACTTTGGATGCACATGTATAAGTGTGTATACACTATCCGCTGTTTATGAACATGTATGGGTGTGTATATACTAACCGCAGGGGATGAACATGTATGCGTATGTATATAATATCCGCTGTGGATGAACATGTATAATTATGTATATACTATCCACGGTGGATGAACATGTATACGTATGTATATACTATCCACGGTGGATGAACACGTGTGGGTATGTATATACTATCCACGGTGGATGAACATGTGTGGGTATGTATATACTAACCACTGTGAATGAACATGGGTGGATATGTATATACTATCGACTGTGGATGAACATGTGTGGGTATGTTTATACTATCCACGGTGGATGAACATGTGTGGGTATGTATATTCTATCCACTGTGGATGAATATGTATGGGTATGTATATTCTATGTACTTGGAATGAATCTATACAGGTATGTATATACGATCCACTGTGGATGAAAATGTATGTGTATGTCAATACTATCCAATGTGGATGAACTTGTATGGGTGTGTATTTACTATATACTCTGGTTGAACATGTATGTGTATGTATCAACTCTCAACACGGAATGAACATGAGCGGGAATGTATATATAATCCGAAGGTGAGAACATGTATGGGCATATATATACTATCCACTGGGGATAAACATGTATGGGTATATATATACTATCCGCTGTAGATGAGCATGTATGAGTGTTTATATTATATATAATACGCTACGGATGAGCATGTACGGGTATGTATATACTATCTACTTGGGATGAACATATATATGGGCAGGTATATACTATATGCTGGGGATAAACTTATACGGGTATGTGTATATTGTCTAAAGTGGATGAACATATATGGGTATGTATATACTTTCCATTGGGGATGAACATGTATGGGCAAGCACATACCATACGCTGGGGATGAACATTTGTGGGTATATATATCAATTATTATCTGCTGGGGATGAACATGTACGGATCTGTATATACTATCCACTGGTGATATTTATGTCTGGATATGTATATTCAATCAACCGGGGATAAACATATACGGGTATGTATATACTATCCACTATGGATGATTATGTACGGGTATGTATATACTATCCACTATGGATGATTATGTACGGGTATGTGGATGATTATGTACGGGTATGTATATACTATCCACTATGGATGATTATGTACGGGTATGTATATACTATCCACTGCGAATGAACATATACAGATCTGTGTATACTATCCACTGCGGATGTACATATACAGTTAGGAATGTAATATCTACTGGGGATAAACATGTTTGGGTATGTATACACTATCCACTGTGGATGATTATGTACATGTATTACATATAGCATTGCCATATACAGGTATGTGTATACTATCATCTTGGGATGACCATGTATGGGTATGTATATACTCTCCAATGCAGATGATTATGCACGGGTATGTGTACATTATCCACTGGGGATGAACATGTATTGGTATAAATATTCTATACACTAGGAATGAACATAAACGGATATGTATAAACTATCCACTTTGGATGAACATGTACGGGTATGTATAAACTATCCACTCTGGATGATTATGTACGGGTATGTATAAACTATCCACTCTGGATGATTATGTACGGATATGTATTTACTATCCTATGGGGATGAACATTTACAGGTATGTTTATATTATAAACTGGGAGTAAACATGACATTGTATAGGTATGTATATACTATCCACTGTAGATGAACCTATATGGGTATGTATATACTATCCTCTGTGGATGAACATGTATGGGTATGTATATACTATCTACTGGGAATTAACATGTATGTGTATGTGTGTACAATCCGCTAGGGTTGAACACGTATGAGAATGAATAAACTATCCACTGGGGAAGAATATGTATGGTAATGTATATACTATCCGCTGTGGATGAGCATGTATGGTATGTGTATACTTTACGCTGGGGATGAAAATGTATTGGTATGTACATACTATCCGCTATGGATGAATAAATACCGGTATGTATCTATTATCCACTTGGATTAAACATATACCGAAATGTATATACTATCCACTGGGGATGAACATATATGGATATGTATATACTATTCACTGGGGATGAACTTCAATGGGTATGTATATACTATCCACTGGGGATGAACAGATACGGGTATGTAAATACTATCAACAGGGGATGAACATATACGGGTAAGTATATACTATCCACTTGGAATGAACATATACGGATATGCATACACTATCCTATGTGGATGAACATGTATTGGTATGTCTATACTATCCACTTGGGAGGAACATATACGGGTATGTATATACTATCCTATGTGGATGAACATGTATGGATATGTATATTTTATCCACTGGATATTTACATTGATGGGCATGTATATACTCTCTACTGTGGATGATTATGTATGGGTATATATATACTACCCACTGGGGATGAAAATATACGTGTATGTATATATAATCAAATTTGAATGAACATATATCGATATGTATATACTATCCATATGTAATTAATATATAAGGGTATGTATATTCTATCCACTTGGGAGGAACATGTATGGGTATGTTTATACTATACACTGGTATGGTACATATACATGTATGTACATACTATCCACATTGGATGAACATGTATTGTTATATATATACTATCCACTGTGGATAAACATGTATGGATATATATACTATCCACTGGGGAGGAACACGCATGGGTATGTATATACTATCAACCGGGGAGGAAAATATTCGGGTATGTATGTACTATCCACTGTGGATGAACTTGTATGGGTATGTATATATTATCTACTGTTGATGGATATGTATGGGTATGTATATACTATCCACTTGGAATGAGGATATACGGGTATGTATATAATATCCACTGTGTATGAACATATATGGGTATGTATATACTCTCCACTGGAGATGAACATGTATGGGTATGTATATAGTATCCACTTGGAATGGACATATACGGGTATGTATATATTATCCATTGGGGATGAATATATACCGGTATGTATATATTATCCATTTGGAATGAACATATACCGAAATGTATATACTATGCACTGGGAATGAATATATATGGGTATGTAATTTCTATTCAAATGGGACGAACTTCAATGGGTATGTATATACTATTCAATGGTGATGAATTTATACTGGTATGTAAACACTATCCACTTGGGAAGAACATATAAGGGTATTTTTATACTATCCACTTGATATGAACATATACGGAAATGTATATACTATCCACTGGTGTTGAACATGTATGTATATGTATATACTACCCACTGGTGTTGAACATGTATGGGTATGTATATACTATCCACTGGTGTTGAACATGTATGGGTATGTATATACTATCCACTTGTAATGAGCATATACGGGTATGTATATACTATCCGCAGGGGATGAACATTTATGGGTATGTATATACTATCCGCTGGGAATTCATGTATGGGTATGTATATACTATCCACTGTCGATAAGCATGTACGAGTATGTATATACTAACCGATAGGGATGAACATGTATTGGTATGTATATACTATCCATTGTGGATGAACATGTATCGGCATATATATTCTAAACACTGGGATGAACATGTATGGATATGTTTATATTATCTACTGTGGATGAATATGCATGGGAATGTATATTCATTCCACTGGGGATGAATGTGTATCGGTATGTTTAAACTATCCCGGGTGGACTAACATGTATGGGTATGAATATACAATCCACTGGCGAAGAACCTGCTGTGGATGATTATGAATGGGTATGTATATTCGTTCTACAGGGGAAGAACATGTATGGGTATATGTGAATTATCTGCTGGGAATGAGCATGTATGGATATGTATATACTATCCGCTGGGGATGAACATCTATAGGTATGTTTATACTATCTACTGGGGATGAATATGTCTGGATATGTATATACGTTCCACTGGGGATGAACATGTATTGGCATGTATATACTATACGGTGGAGAGGAACATGTATTGGAATGTATATACATTACACTGGGGATGAACATGTATGGGCATGTATATTCTATACGCTAGGGAGGGACATTTAAGGGTATGTATATATTATCTATTGTGTATTTACATGTGTGGGTATGTATATACATTCTACTGGTGATGAAAATATATGGGCATGTATATACATTCCACAGGGGATGAACATGAAAGGGTAAGTATATAATATCCGCTGTGGATGATTATGTATGTTTATGTATATACTGTCCACTGGGGGTGAACATGTATAGGTATGTATACATTACTCTCTGGGGATGAACATTTACGGGTTTGAACATCTATGGGTATGTATAAAGTATCTACTGGGGATGATCATATATGGGCATGTATATTCCATACGATGGGGATGAAAATGTAAGGGTATATATATATATTTAATCTACTGCAGATGAACATATATGTGTATATACATATATATATATATATATACATTCTACTGGGGATGAACATGTTTGGGCAAGTAAATACATTCCACTGGGGAAAAACAGGTATTGGTATCGTTATATCAAATACTGTGGATGAACATGCATAGGTAGGTTTAAACATTCCACTCGGGATAAACATGTATGGGTATGTAAATAATATCCTCTGTGGATGATTATGTATGGGTATGTATGTAAAATCCAGCGTTGTTGAACATGTATGGGTACGTATGTAAAATCCAGTGTTGTTGAACATGTATGGGTATGTATGTAAAATCCACTGTTGTTGAACATGTATGGGTATGTATGGGTATGTATGTAAAATCCACTGTTGTTGAACATGTATGGGTATGTATGTAAAATCCACTGTTGTTGAACATGTATGGGTATGAATATACTATCCACTGGGGAAGACATATATTGGTATCTTTATACTGTCCACTGGGAATGAATATGTAAGAATATGTGTATACTTTCCGCTGGCGATAAACATATATTTGTATATGTGTATGTATATATCATCCCCTGTGGATGATTATGTATGTGTATGTATGTACTGTACACTGCGGATGATTATGTATGTATATATATATATATATATATATATACTATCCACTAGGGGTGAACATGTATGGGCATGTATACACTATCAAATGGAGTAGAACAAATACAGGTTTTTATATACTATCCACTGGGGATGAACATTTATAGGTATGTATATAATTTCTACTGGGGATGAACATGTATGTGTATGAATATTCTATCCACTGGAAAGAACATATACGGGTTTCTAAATGCTCGTTACCAGTAGATAGTATAACTGGAGATGAACTTGTATTGGTATGTATATACTATCCGCTGAAGATGAACATGTATGAGCATGTGTATATACTATCCGCTGGGGTTGAACTTTTATGTTATGTATATACTATCCATTGTGGATGAACATATATGGGTATGTATATACAATCCGCTGGAGATGAACATGCATGGTCATGTATATACTATCCGCTGAAGGAGAACATGTATGGGTATATATACACTATCCGCTGTGGATGAGCATTTACGGGTATGTATATACTTTCTGCTGCGTATGAACATGTATTGGTATATATATACTATCAGCTGTGATGAGCATGTACGGGCATGTATAGATGTCACTGAACAATTACCTCCCTTACATGACGGTAGCAAGATTATTACGCCCAAGAAATTAGAGCTGTGTAAAGCTGTTGGGTAATTTCTTTTTAAAAAATGCATAAAATGTCATATTTCTTTGTGGATATGGGAACATTGGAACATTTTCATTGATTTCTGCAAAGTTTGGGTGATCCTGGGAACTGTTTGATGATGCTATAACAGTTTAAAGATGCGTAGTGATACACTGCAACAAATGGGCAGAATTGTCAAAAATGAAGGGGTGCCATCAAACCATCGAAATTGTGAAAAAGCAACCTGGTCAACCCCATGTTTTTTTCTGCATATTTGGACCAACAGAGGACTATCTATGGGAATAAGGCACTTTTAGAACCATTTGTAATGTATCCAGTGTTCCAGAAGTGCATGTCTCTATATGTAAAACAGTACAAAATTAATTGGTGTGTGAGACGTTCAAGAACCAGATAATTTTCGGTAGACGCTGGGAGGAAACTGCATCTTTGTGATTCAGATTTACTTTCTTTTTCAAAAGATGTCACTTTCTATGGGAAATACTGTATTTGAAACCTCTAAATGGAAAAATAAATGTATTTTTGTGAAAAATGGATGACTTTGAGTGAAATAGAGAATGTCACACAGGCAAAACCAAACTTGAAGCTAAAACAGTAAAGCAAATAGGGCAATGAGACTGAGCAGCTGAAAATTTGTCATGGAAATGTTGGAATCAGGATTTATTCAATTCAATGGAAGGAACACAAAGTTAGATCATCTATTTAACTGAAAAAGAAATGATCATGTATGCAAATATGCTTTGCTGCATCATGTGATAAGACTTGATTTTAGCAATCTGTCTCAAAATCCTGGCTAAAATGTATAGAAGTTTGCACTTAAAAACACTTGAAAGTCACACAGAGAGACAGTGATGCTAATATATCGCAACAAAAGCATGTCTAGAGCATTCACTGCATCCAGATTTCATGATTCATGTAAGTTAAACCATTTATTTGTGTTAAAAACTCATTATTTATGTATAATTCATACCCCTCCCACATAAAAATGGTAACATTTGTCGCGATACTGTTTCCACTCTTTAGCGCATGCTTTTTGACAATACGGTTGGTAGCGTATGAGCAATATTGTTTTTATGTCGCTGTTTATCAATTAATATTATATTGATCATGAATTATGGAGAAATTTCCTGTTTCATTATTTTGTCAATAAAATTTGTTATCAACAGCTCTGTATCCAGTTTTCGATATACCGACCGCCAAACTGTCGCGTTTCATTTTAATGGTATGGCGTATGACCGCCATTTTTGTTTTACTGTCATTTTTTTCTCCTCATTGTTGATATTTATGCGGCTGGATCTGGCTTATACACAGTATTTACCTACACTTGGACATTCAGGTAAATGGTAAAATGCGACATCTTTGAAAAGACGCGAAACAGATTCGCGTAATAATTTCTCATCATTTAGTTAACCTGTGCTTGAAAATTTTGTACCATCATCTGATTTCTTTCGGTTGTGGGTGCCATCAAACCATCGAAATTGTGAAAAAGCAACCTGATCAACCCCATGTTTTTTTTCTTCATATTTGGACCAACAGAGGACTATCTATGGGAACAAGGCACTTTTAGAACCATTGGTAATGTATCCAGTGTTCCAGAAGTGCATGTCTCTATATGTAGAACAGTACAAAATTAATTGGTGTTTGAGACGTATATATTTTTGCTGTGGATAAACATGTATGGGTATGTATATATTAACCATTGTGGATGATTATGTATGGGTATTTATACACTATCTACTGAGAATGGGTATTTATATACTACCCGAAGGGAATACATGTATGGATATGTATATACTATCCACTGTGGATAAACATGTATGGGTATGTATATATTATCTACTGGAAATGAACATGTATGGGTATGTTTATATTATCTACTGGGAATGAACATGTATGGGTATGTATATATTATTTACTGGGAATGAACATGTATGGGTATGTATATATTATCTACTGGGAATGAACATGTATGGGTATGTATATACTATCCGCTGGAAATTCATGTATGGGTATGTATATACTATCTACTGCGAATGAACATGTATGGGTATGTATATACTATCTACTGGGAATGAACATGTATGGGTATGTATATACTATCTACTGCGAATGAACATGTATGGGTATGTATATACTATCTACTGGGAATGAACATGTATGGATATGTATATACTATCTACTGGGAATGAACATGTATGGGTATGTATATATTATTTACTGCGAATGAACATGTATGGATATGTATATACTATCTACTGGGAATGAACATGTATGGGTATGTATATACTAACCGCTGGGAATTCATGTATGGGTATGTATATACTATCTACTGGGAATGAACATGTATGGGTATGTTTATACTATCTACTGGGAATGAACATGTTTGGGTATGTATATACTAACCGCTGGGAATTCATGTATGGGTATGTATATACTATCTACTGGGAATGAACATGTATGGGTATGTATATACTATCTACTGGGAATGAACATGTATGGGTATGTTTATACTATCCGCTGGGAATTCATGTATGGGTATGTATATACTATCCACTGTCGATAAGCATGTACGAGTATGTATATACTAACCACTAGGGATGAACATGTATGGGTTAGTATATACTATTCATAGTGGATGAACATGTATGGGTATGTATATACTATCCGCTGGGAATTCATGTATGGGTATGTATATACTATCCACTGTCGATAAGCATGTACGAGTATGTATATACTAACCACTAGGGATGAACATGTATGGGTTTGTATATACTATTCATAGTGGATGAACATGTATGGGTATGTATATACTATCCGCTGGGAATTCATGTATGGGAATGTATATACTATCCACTGTCGATAAGCATGTACGAGTATGTATATACTAACCACTAGGGATGAACATGTATTGGTATGTATATACTATCCATTTTGGATGAACATGTATGGGTATGTATATACTATCCGCTAATGATAAACATGTATGTTTATATATATACTATCCGCTGTGGATAAACATGTATGTGTATGTATAAACTATCTACTGGGTATGAACATGCATGAGTATGTATATACTATCCAATGTGGATGATTATGTATGTGTATATATATACTATCTACTGGGATCGAACATCTATGGATATGTTTAAACTTTCCGCTGGGAATACATGAATGGGTATATATATACTATCCGCTGTCGATAAGCATGTACAAGTATGTATATACTATCCGCTAGGGATGAATATGTATGGGTATGTACATGTTTATACTATCCACTGTGGATGAACATGTATGGTTATGTATATACTATCAGCTGCGGATGAACATGTAAGGATGTGTATATATTATCCGCTGGGTATCAACATGTAAGGGTAAGTATATTGTATGGGTATGTATATACTATCCGCTGTGGATGAACATGTATGTTATGTATATACTATCAACTGGGGATGAAAATATATGGGTATGTATATAATATTCATTGGGGATGAACATATACGGGTATGTATATACTATCCACTGCGGATAAACATGTAAGGGTATGTATATACTATCCGCTGTGGGTGAACATGTATGTTATGTACATACTATCCACTAGGGATGAACATGTATGGGTATGTATATACTATCCGCTGTTGATGAAAATGTATAGGTATGTACATACTCTTACGCTCGGAATGAACATATATTTTATGCATGTACTATCCACTGGGGATGAACATTGATTGGTATGTATATACTCTCTGCTGGGGAAGAACATGTATGTTATGTATATACTATCCAATGGGGTGGACATGTATGTGTATGTATATACTATCGGCTGGGGATGAACACGTATGTAATGTATATACAATCCGCTGCGGATGAACATATATGGGAATGTATATACTATCCCGAGGGGATGAACATGTATGGGTTTGTCTATACTATCCACTTTGGATGAACATGTATGGGTATGTATATACCATCCTCTTGGAATGAACATAGATGGGTATGTATATATTATCCACTGTGGATGAACTTGTACAGGTTTGTATATACTCTCAACTGTGAATGAACATGTACGGGTCTGTATATAGTCTCCAATGCGGAGGAACCTCTACGGGTATGTATGTACTATCCAGTGGGGATTAACGTGTACGGGTATATATAGTCTCTCCACTGTGGATGAAAATGGACGGGTATGTATATACTTCTCTGGGGATGAATATGTCCGGTCGTGTATATA
The DNA here is from genome assembly GCA_029582155.1 of Panopea generosa. Classification (NCBI taxonomy): domain Eukaryota; kingdom Metazoa; phylum Mollusca; class Bivalvia; order Adapedonta; family Hiatellidae; genus Panopea; species Panopea generosa. Next base: position 30,433,865 of record CM055907.1, read on the forward strand.
CTATCCGCTGTGGATGAACATGTACGGGTATGTATATATTCTCCACGGTAGAGGAACATGTACGAGTATGTAAACACTCACCACTTTGAAGGAACATGTATGGGAATGCATATTCTATCCATTGGGGATGCACATGTATGGGTATGTATATACTATTCGCTGGGGTTGAACATGTATGTTATGTTTATACTATCCTCTGGGAATGAACATTAATGGGTATGTATATACTATCCTCTGGGAATGCATATGTATTGGTATGTATATACTATCCTCTGGGGATGAACATGGACGGGTATGTCTATACTATCCTCTTAGGATGCACATGTATGTTATGTATATACTATCCTCTGGGGATGAACATGGATGGTATGTATATTCTCTCTGTTGGGAATGAACATGTAGGGTTAGGTATATACTATCCGCTGGAGATGTACATAAATGGGTATGTATATACTGTATGCTGGGGATGAACATGTTTGAGAATGTATTTACTATACGCTGGGGATGAGCATGTGTGTGAATGTATATACTATCCTCTGGGTATGAACATGTATTTGTATGTATATAGTATACGTTGGGGATGAATATGTATGCGTATGTATATACGTTCAACTGGGGATGAACATGTATGGGCATGTATATACTATATGCTGGGGATGAACATGTATGAGTATGTATATATTATCTACTGTGGATGGGCATGTATGGGTACGTACATACATTCCACTGGGGATGAACATGTATGGGAATGTATATACTATCCCCATGGGATGAACATGTATTGGTATGTTTATACATTCGCCTTGGGATGAACATATATGGGTATATATATATATATATATATATACAATCCACTTGGGATGAACATGTATGGGAATGTATATACCATCCTCATGGAACGAACATATATGGGTTTGTATATATTATCTCACTGTGGATGAGCGTGTACGGGTATGTTTGTACTCTCAGCTGTGGATGAACACGTACGGGTCTGTTTATATTCTCCACTGTGGAGGAACATGTACGGGTATGTATATACTATCGACTGGGGATATACATGTACGGATATATATATTCTCTCCACTGTGAATAAAAATGTACGGGTATGTATATACTACACTAAAGATGAACATGTACGGGTGTGTATATATATTCTTCACTGTGGAGGAACATGGACGAGTATGTATACACTCACCACTTTGGAGGAACATGTACGGGTATGTATAAACGATCCACTGTGGAGAAACATGTACAGGTATGTATATACTATCCACTGTGGATGAACATGCACGGGTCTGTTGATACTCTCCACTGTGGAGAAACGTACGAGTGTGTATATACTATAATAAAATATACTATTTGCTATATAGCGCTAACGGTTTCATATGTTTCCTGTCACTGTGCAATAAACGAGGAAAGCGTGAATGATAAGTTTCGCCAAGAACTATATTCATGTACTCAACGGTCATTTCAGAATAGTAATAGCAAAGCACCCATCTTGTTAGCGGTTCACTAACTAGTTCGCATACGGGTCCATTCCAATATTTCAACTGTGGAGGAACATGTACCTAAGCAGACATATCAATAAGCATGTGCTAACTTCTTGAAATGCAACACCCGCTAAACCAATGTCAACAATCATATCAGTACTATGTATGTACACCAGTCGACCTCATTGAAACAAGTTTCTCTGCAAGCATCTTTGGACATTCTTATTCTATGCCTGAATCGTGTTCAAGTTATACTAAATAAAGCAAGGTTCTCAAGACCTAAATTGTATTCAATAATATTGGGTTTAACGGTCTAACTGGGCTACACCTGAACTAAGCAATATTATTATTTTATCAAGCAATTTTATCACAATAATTGAAATGGGTCATACTACGTTAAAAAACTTAAAACATTAATGTACATGGAATATTTTCTTAACTTTTACACCAATCGAAGAATAATGTGATTTCTTTACAAAATTCTTAATTCAATCGTCAAGCTCTATATCCATATGGAGATGATTGTCATTACGAGTCCCGCTAGAACAACAATAACAACAGTGTAATACTATTTTCAGTCTCCACATGTAACATAAAATTAAAACATATATACCAGTTAAAATAATTTGAAGTTGTAGTCGGTGCATACTTATAGAATTTGAATTCATTGTTATTGTTTTGTTTAAAAAAAAAACACTATACAAGTTATGATTTCCCTTAGCATTTAAATATATTTCGAAAACTATGTAGTTAATACACGGAGGAAGATTCATCAATCTGCGCTAAGCACTCGAGTTATTTATCATTTATGAACTACTTTATTCAGCTATTTGATTATTGTCATCAAAGTGTTACAAAGTAAATATAATAATGTATCAACCATGCGATGATTCTATTGATAAATAATGTTGCAACAAGATATCTAATAAAATGATAGTCATTAAACCATAAACGCATCAAATTATTGCTTTAATTGTGTTATATTCAATATTATTGGGTATGGCAGTCTTAAGGTAAAACTAAAAACTAGAACTAAAAATGTTTAAATTTGAAAATGTCTCAACATACGTTGCAACACGTATGCTGTTTTTTTATTCCTGGCACTCGACTCAACTCATGTACTTAAGTTTGCTCTCACTGATAAACAATTCACCTGTGTTTTTTACTAATGGAATTATAAATGAACGTAATTGAAATGGGAATAACAAAGCATTAAATAAGACCTTCAGTAAGTTCACTTGAAAATATGTGTATCCTTATAAAATATTCAGAATACTGACGAATAAGATTACTCTTGGGAACAATCTTAATACCTTTCAATTACATGTCTCCTTTTGTAAGACAGTTGGAGAAATATTAATTTAATTATTTATATAAAAGGCTACATTTTCGTCGTGTAATGACACTTGGTCCAACTAATGGCAACAATACGCCACGTTGTAAACACCTTGACAAACGGAGTGTTACTAATTAACCGAGTCGGCGAAACTTTAAACTTTTGATCTTTCATCTCAACGAAACTGAGTATTTATCCTATGTATTAGATATGTTGCTAGGTTTAGTATAATGTATATACCTAATATGTAAGTAATGCATATCATTAAGTGCTTTATATATTTTGTGTATCAAAAAATATTGTTCTTGCGTGGCGAAATTGAGATCCTGTTGTCGATATTTTATTCTAATAAAGGATTCCCTTATACATGTAATACAATCTACGGAACAAAAATATCGGGATGAGCATCATTCTGATATGGTCATAACGTTTGTTTAATTTTGTCGCAAAAAATATAATTTATTCACCCGAAACAATAACGTAAATTATAATGTTTATTTTGTTTATCATAGTAAATTACAAGTAACACCAAACATGATTCATGATACAACACTTAATAAAAAAGAGCGATAGCATGGGAGTGATAACATGTTCTTCAGGCTATTCCTTCTTTATGTAGATCCAACAAATATGACTGCATGTACATTCATATTTTATTTTCTGAACTGTGTTTTACGTTTACATTACATAGAAAACATAAATACTATTTAGATAGTAAACTATAAGATTACGAGAGCTTCATTTCATTTTTACTATGCAAAATCCGTTTTGATTTTCTCAATATATGTATCATGGTTTCTGTCTAAGAGAACGCACAGATAAAGAGTCACGTCATTTTTTTCTCAACTGTTCTTAGAATTATGATCCCCGGTAGATTAATTTTCAAAACATTTTATACCACTGGAAATTATTATAATTATTCCAATTACCTTTAATACAGAACCGATTAAATTTTAAACTGCAAAACAGAATACAAATATATAATGATTACATTGAGTAAAATTCGACCCATAATAAGTTTAACTACATAAAATACAGACATTTTTTCGTGCCTAGACAATGCTTTGTGTGTAGTCAGTCCCGTGATACTTGTTTCGACATTATACATTTGTATCATGTTACGCCATGAAGGATAGTCTGAAGGGGTTATGACTACTTTTTGTTCATGCGATTCAGACTATGTTTAATTTTAAGCAAACTTAATTAAATCTATGATTTTTATGATCAGATTTTAGCAAACTATTTTTCCCACGTGTGTGGTATGCATATCATTTGTCAAGGATTCCCTTGTACTTTCATTTCATTAATATGATGGACAATTCAACAACAAGAACACGTACATTTAATTTAAATATCATTTTTATCAACGTTTCGGCTTAAAGCCTTCATCTGGACAAAACATAACAGACGTTCGTTCAACCAAATGTAATGCAACGTCATTAGGAGGGAAAAGTACATTATATACATGACTGTAAAGTAAGTAGGTAGTTCGCAGTTGGTAGTTGGGGATTCGAATAACCAACTACCGACCAGCTGCCAGTTGGGGATTCAGATTTTATATTAATTTACATACATTTATTATTGATTATATTTTTAAACATATTAACACGAGTAAAATATGTAAATGAAACAGTTATTATAATAACGAATCCGAATCCCCAACTGGTAGCTGGTCGGTAGTTGGTTATTCGAATCCCCAACTACCAACCGCGAACTACCAACTGGACATTTTGAATCGCCGTCTGGTGAGTATACTCATTATATTGAAGAACCAACCCGGCGAAAGTGTGTTATTTATTATTATAAACTTATTTTTAATTGAATTGATTTATTAAAAAAATAAAACAACGATTTAAAAAAATCCGAATCTCCAAACTGGAAATTTTGAATCGCCTCCTGGTGACAAAGCTTGAATGGTCTTGTTTTTTATTGAATTAATTGATTAAAATAATAAAACAGCGATTTAAAAAAAAAATCCGAATCTCCAACTGGCAGCTGGTTGGTAGATGGCGATTCGCGGCGAATCCCCAGCTGGAAAGTTTGAATCGCCTCCTGGTGAATATACTCATGGTATTGAAGGAACAGCGTGGGAACGTACTATTATAAGTATATGTTGATTGAAATAGCAGAATGTTAATAGCATACAGAATTTTCATATAGTGGAATATTAAAAAAGTATAAAACCAACCACAGCATTGTGGTTACTGATATGTCAAAACATGTACAGAATAAGAGCTTACATATATGTATGTGAATTTAAAAGTTGTCATGTGTAAACCAAGAGATAATCAACATTTTACATTGAATGTTTTAGACAATTTATTGAATTCCAACTTGTATTATAGCTAATTAGTCATGCTAAAACTACCAATTGAATGTATGGTTAGAATTTTGACCTGTTCGCATTGAATTCGGTGATGTTTCTTCTCCATTGGATGTAAACTTGTATTTTTCTGCTTGCTTTTTATGGAACAACGGGAATAGAACGGGGTCAAGAGCGAGGTCGGTCGAATGCGTCCGTAATCCATGTTCAAATGGCGTTAATACCGCGGATCATTATAAAGCAGCAAATATCATATACAAGTGACTAGTACATTGCAGAACAATAAAAAGCATATAATTATGCAATAATTGAAAATGAAACAACGCCCTGATGGTGTCCATAAGACACTATCAATACTAAAATCATAGTAATTTTACTAAGTACTATTTATCTACGTTCTATTGTTGTGGGGACTGCGTCTATTAATGCTTTGAATTCTGTTGGCTATGTATTACTGTGGGGACTGTGTCTGTCAATGCTATGTCTCCTGTTGGCTACGTAATGTTGTGGGGATTGTGTCTGTCAATGCTATGTCTCCTGTTGGCTATGTAATGTTGTGGGGATTGTGCCTGTTAATGCTATGTCTCCTGGTGACTATGTATTGTAGTGACGACTGTGCATGTAAATGCTATATTTCCTGTTGGCAATGTAATATTGTGGGCGCTGTGTCTGTCAATGCTTGGCCTCCTGTTGACTATGTATTGTTATGAGGACTGTGCATGTTAATGCTATGTCTCTAGGTGGCTATGTAATGTTGTGGGGCTGTGTCTGTTAATGCTAAGTTTCCTGGTGACAATGCATTGTTGTGAGGACTGTGCCTGTCAATGCTATGTCTCCTGTTGGCTATGTTATGTTGTGGGGGCTGTGTCTGTTAATGCTATGTCTCCTGTTGACTATGTATTGTTATGAGGACTGTGCCTGTCAATGCGATGTCTCCTGTTGACTATGTAATGTTGTGGGGACTGTGTCTGTCAATGCTACGCCTCCTGTTGGCTATGTTATGTTGTGGGAGCTGTGTCTGTTAATGCTATGTCTCCTGGTGACTATGTATTGTAGTGACGACTGTGCATGTAAATGCTATATTTCCTGTTGGCAATGTAATATTGTGGGCGCTGTGTCTGTCAATGCTTGGTCTCCTGTTGACTATGTATTGTTATGAGGACTGTGCATGTTAATGCTATGTCTCTAGGTGGCTATGTAATGTTGTGGGGCTGTGTCTGTTAATGCTAAGTTTCCTGGTGACAATGCATTGTTGTGAGGACTGTGCCTGTCAATGCTATGTCTCCTGTTGGCTATGTTATGTTGTGGGGGCTGTGTCTGTTAATGCTATGTCTCCTGTTGACTATGTATTGTTATGAGGACTGTGCCTGTCAATGCGATGTCTCCTGTTGACTATGTATTGTTGTGGGGACTGTGTCTGTCAATGCTACGCCTCCTGTTGGCTATGTTATGTTGTGGGAGCTGTGTCTGTTAATGCTATGTCTCCTGTTGACTATGTATTGTTGTGGGGACTGTGTCTATTAATGCTATGTCTCCAGTTGGCTATGTAATGTTGTGAGGACTGTGCCTATTAATGCTATGTGTCTTGTGGCTATGTATTGTTGTGGGGACTGTGTCTTTTAATGCTATGTTTCATGTTGGCTATGTATTGTTGTGAGGACTGCGCCTGTCAATGCTATGTCTTCTGTTCGCTATGTAATGTTGTGGGGATTGTGTCTGTTAATATTATGTCTCCTGTTCGCTATGTATTGTTGTGAGGACTGTGCCTGTTAATACTATTTGTCCTGTTGGCTATGTATTATAGTGAAGACTGTGCCTGTTAATGCTATGTCTCCTGTTGGCTACGTATTGTTGTGTGAACTCTGCCTGGTAATGTTGTCTCCTGTAGGCTATGTTTTGTTGTCGGGACTGTGCCAGTTAATGCTATGTCTCATGTTGGCTATATAATTTTTTGGGGACTGTGCCTGGTAATGTTGTCTCCTGTAGGCTATGTTTTGTTGTCGTGACTGTGCCAGTTAATGATATGTCTCCTGTTGGATATATATTGTTGTGGGGACTGTGCCTGTTAATGTTATGTCTCCTGTTGGCTATATAATGTAATGGGGACTGTGCATGGAAATGTTGTCTCTTGTTGGCTATGCATTGTTGTGGGAACTGTGCCTGTTAATGTTATGTCTCCTTTTTGGATATATATTGTTGTGGGGACTGTGCCTGTTAATGTTATGTCTCCTGTTGGCTATATAATGTAATGGGGACTGTGCATGGAAATGTTGTCTCCTGTTGGCTATGCATTGTTGTGGGGACTGTGCCTGTTAATGCTATTTCTCCTGTTGGCTATGTATTGTTGTCGCGACTTTATCTGCAAATATTATGTCTCCTGTCGGCTATGTATTTTAGAGGGGACTGTACCTGTTAATGCTATGTCTCCTGTTGGCTATGTATTGTTGTAGGGGACTGTGCCTGGTAATGTTGTCACCTGTTGGCTATGTATTGATGTTGGGACTGTGCCAGTTAATGATATGTCTCCTGTTGGCTATGTATTGTTGTTGGGACTGTGCCTGGTAATGTTGTCACCTTTTGGCTATGTATTGATGTTGGGACTGTGCCAGTTAATGATATGTCTCCTGTTATATATATATCGTTGCGGGGACTGTGCCTGTTAATGCTATGTCTCCTGTTGGCTATGTATTGTTGTCGCGACTTTTTCTGTAAATATTATGTCTCCTGTCGGCTATGCATTTTAGAGGGGACTGTACAAGTTAATGCTATGCCTTCTGTTGGCTATGTTTTGTTGTGTGCACAGTGTCAGTTAATGCCATGCCTCCTGTTGCTATGTATTGTTGTGGAGGCTATGCCTGTTAATGCTAGGTCTACTGTTGGCTGTGTATTGTTTTGGAGACTGTGCCTGTCAATGCTATGTCTCCTGTTGGCTATGTAATGTTGTGGGGAGTGTGTTTGGTAATGTTGTTTCCTGTTCGCTATGAATGGGATTGTGCCTGTTAATACCATCTCCCCTGTTGGCTCTGTTATGATGTGGGGACTGTGCCAGTTAATGTTATGTCTCCTGTTGGATATGTAAATCTTTGGGGACTGTGTCTGTTAATGCTATTGCTCCTGTTGGCTGTGTATTGTTTTGGAAACTGTGCCTGTCAATGCTATATCTCCTGTTTGCTATGTAATGTTGTGGGGACTGTGCTTGGTAATGTTGACTCATGTTGGCTATGTATTGTTGTGGGGACTGTGCCAGTTAAAGTTATGGCACCTGTTGGCTATGTATTGTTGTGGGGACTGTGCCTGTTGATGCTTTGTCTTCCGTCGCTATGTATCTCCTGTCGGCTATGTATTGTTGTGGGGACAGTGCCTGTTAATGCATTTTCTCCTGTTGGCTATGTTTTGTTGTGGGGATAGTGTCTGGTAATGCCATGTCTCCTGATGCTATCTATTGTTGGGGGCTGTGCCTGTTAATGCTATGTCTCCTGTTGCCTATGTACTGTTTTGGGGACTATACAAGTTGATGAAATGTCTTCTGTTGATTATGTATTGTTGTGGGGACTGTGTCTGTTAATGCTATGTGTCCTGTTGGCTATGTATTGTTGTGGAGACTGTGCCTGTAAATGCTATGTCTCCAGTTGGCTATGTATTATTTTTGGGAATGTATCTGTTAATGCTATGCCTCCTGTTGGCTATGTATTGTTGTGGGAAATGTGGGAAATATTGGCTATATATTGTTGTGGGGACTTTGTATATTACATGAAATGCTATGTCTCCTGTTGGCTATGTATTGTTGTGGTGACTGTTTTGTTAATGCTATATCTCCTGTTGGCTATGTTTTGTGGTGTGGACTATGTCTGTTAATGCTTTGTCTCCTATTGACTATATATTGTTGTGGGAACTGTGTCTGTTAAAGCTATATCTCCTGTTGTCTATGTATTGCTATGGGACTGTGTCTGTTAATGATGTATCTCCTGTTAGCTATATTTTGTTGTGGAGACTGTGCCTGTGAATGGTATATCTCCTGTTGTCTTTGTATTGTTTTTGGGAATGTGCATATTAATGCTTTGTCTTCTGTTGGAGATGTACTCTTGTGGGGACTTTGTCAGTTAATGCTATGTCTCCTGTTGGCTATGTTATGTTTTGGGGACTGTGCCTTTAATACCTTGTTTCCTGTTGGCTATGTTTTGTTGTCGGGACAGTGTTTGTTAATGCCATGTTTCCTGTTGCTATATATTGTTGTGGGGTCTGTGTCTGTTAATGTTATGTGTCCTGTTGGCTATGTATTGTTTTGAAAACTGTGTCAGTTAAAGCTTTGTCTCGTTTTGTCTATGTATTTTTGTGGGGACTTTTTTTTGTTAATGCTATGTCTCCTATTGGCAATGTATTGTATTGTGAACTGTTCCTGTTTATATTGTCTCCTGTTGGCCATGTATTGATGTTTAGTCTGTGCCTGTTAATGCTGTGTCTCTTGTTGGATATGTATTGTTGTTGGTACTGTATTTGTTAATGCTTTGTCTCCTGTTGAAAATGTATTGTTGTGGGGACTGTGTCAGTTAATGCTATGTCTTCTGTTCACTATGTACTGCTGTGGGGAATGTGCCTGTTAATGCTACGTCTCCTGTTGGCTATTTATTTTTCTGAGGATAGTGCCTGTTAATGTTATATCTCTTGTTTGCTATGTATTGTAGTAGTAACTATGTTTGTTAAGTATTTTTGTGGGGACTGTGAATGTTAATGCTTTGTTTCTTGTTGACTATGTATTGTTTTGGGGACTATACCAGTTGATACTATGTCTCCTGTTGACTATGTATTGTTATGGGTACTGTGCCTGTTAATTCTATATCTCCTGTCGGCAATGTATTTTGTTGGGACTGTATCTGTTAAATGCATATCTCCTGTTGGCTATGCATTGATGAGAGGACTGTGGCTGTTAATGCTAAGACTCCTGTTGTCTATGTATTGTAATGGGGTATGTGCCTCATAATGCTATGTCTCAAGTTCGCTGTGTATTGTTGTGGGGGCTGTGCCTTTAAATGCTATCTCTCCAGTTGGCTATGTATTGTTTTGGGGACTGTGCCTGTTTATGCTTTATCTCCTGTTTGCTACGTATTGTTGTGGGGACGGTGCCTATTTTGCTACGTTTCCTGTCGGCTATGTATTGTTTTTGGGACTGTGCCTACTAATGCTACGTCTCCTGTTGGCTTTGTATAGTTTTAAGGAATGTGCTTGTTAATGCTATGTCTCCGGTTGGCTATTTATTACTCTGGAAACTGTGCCTGTAAAGGCTAGATCTCCTGTTGGCTATGTATTGTTGTGGGGACTGTGCCTGTTAATGCTATGTCTCCTGATGGCTATGTATTGTTGTTGGGACTGTGCATGTTAATGCTATGTCTCCTGGAGACTATATATTGCAGTGGAAACTCTGTCTGTTAATGCTATGTCTCCTGTTGGCTATGTATTGTTGTGGGGAATGTGCCTATTAATGCTGTGTCTCCTGTTCGATATATACTGTTGTTGGTACTGTATCTGTTAATGCTTTGTCTCCTGTTGGCAATGTATTGTTGTGGGGGCTATGTTTTTAATGCTATGCCTCCTGTTGGATATGCATGTTGTTCGGACTGTATCTGATAGTGCTCTGTCTCCTGTTCACTATGTATTGTTGTGGGAAATGTGCCTATTAATGCTTTGTCTGCTATAGGCTATGTATTGTAGTGGGGACTGTGTCTTAATGCTGTGTCTCCTGTAGACTATGTATTGTTGTTGGGACTATGTACGTTAATGCTATATTTCCTGTTGACTATGTATTGTTGAGGGGATTGTGCCTGTTAATTATATATGTCCTGTTCGATATGTACTGAAGTGGGGACTGTGCCTGTCAATGCTTTGTTTTTCTGTTGCCTATATATTGTTGTGGGGACTGTGCCTGTTAATGCTTTTCCTCTTGTTGGCTATGTTTTGTTTTGGGGACTGTGTCATTTATGCTATGTCTCTTGTTGGCTATATATTGTTGTGGGAAATGAGGCTGTTAATGCTTTGTCACCTGTTGGCTATGTATTGCTTTTAGTACTGTGTTTGTTAATGCTATGTTTCATGTTACCTATGTATAGTTGTGTAGGCTATGCCTGTTAATGCTGTCTCCTGCTTGCTATGTTTTGTTTAGGAGACTGTGTCTGTTAATGGTATGTCTCCTTTTGGCCATTTATTCTTAAGGGGACTGTGTCTGTTAATGCTATGTCTCCTGTTGACTATGTATTGTAGTGAGGACTGTACGTGTTAATGCTATGTTTCTTGTCGGCTATGTATTGTTGTGGGGAATGTGTCTGTTAATATTTTGTCTCATGTTGGCTATATATTGTTGTGGGTATTTGTCTATTAATGTTATGTCTCATGTTAACTATGTGTTGATGTGGGGAATGTGGCTGTAAATGCTATTTCTCCTGTTGGCTATGTATTTTTATGGGGAATGTGTCTGTTATTAATATGTCTCCTGTTGGCTTTATAATGTTGTGGGGAATGTTAAATATGTATATGGACTGTGTCTGTTAATGCTGTCTCCTGTTGGCTATGTATTGTTTAGGAGACTGTGTCTGTTAATGCTATGTCTCCTGTTGGCTATGTATTGTTTAGGGGACCATGCTTGTTAATGCTATTTCTCCTGTTGGCTATATATTGTTGTGAAGACTGTGTTTTTTAATGCTTTATCTCCTGTAAGCTATGTATTGGTGAGGGGACTGTGCCTGTTAATGGTATATATCTTGTTGGCTATGTATTGTTGTGGGAACTGTTTTTTTCTTTTAATGCTATATCTCCTCTTACATGTAGCTATATATTGTTGTTGGGAATGTGCCTGTCAATGCTTTTTCTTCTGTTAGGTTTGTATTTTTTGTGGGGACTTTGTCTGATAATGCTATGTCTCCTGTCGGATATGTAGTATTGTGCGGACTGTGCCTGTTAATACTATATCTCCTGTTAGCTATGTACTGTTGTGGGGACTGTGTCTGTTAATAGTATATCTCCTGTTGGCTATGTATTGTTGAGAGGACTGTGCCTGTTGATGCTATGTCTTCTGTTGACTATGTATTGTTATAGGTATTGTGCCTGTTAACGCTATATCTCATGTATTGTTGTGGAAACTGTGCATGTTAATGCCACGACTCCTGTTGACTATGTATTGTTTTTGGGACTGTGTCTGTTAATGCCATGTCTCCTGTTGGCTATGTTTTGTTCAGGGGAATGTGTCAGTTAATGCTAAAACTCATGTAGTCTGTGTATTGTTGTTGGGAATGTGATTGTCAATGCTTTGTCTTCTGTTGTCTATATATTGTTATGGGGACTGTGCCTGTTAAGGCTTTGTCTCCTATTGCCTATGTAGTGTTGTGGGGACTTTGCTTGTTAATGCTATGTCTCCTGTCGGATATGTATTGTTGTGTGGAATGTGTCTGTTAATGCTATATCTCATGTTAGCTATGTTCTGTTGTAGGGACTGAGCATTTTAATGGTATATCTCCTGTTGACTATGTATTATTGTGAGGACGGTGTTTTTTAATCCTTTGTCTCCTGTTTGCTATGTATTGTTGTGGGGACTGTGCCTGTTAACTATATATATCCTGTTAGTTTTATTTTGTTGTTTGGACTGTGCCTGTCAATGCTTTGTCTTCTTTTGGCTATGTATTGTTTAGGGGATTGAGCCTGTTAATACTATATCTCTTGTTGGCTATGTATTGTTGTGAGGACAGTGCCTGCTAATGCTATTTTTTGTCCTGTTGGCTATGTATTGTTGTCAAGACTGTGTCTGTTAATTCTATGTCTCCTGTTGGCTACGTATTGTTGTGGGAACTCTGCCTGGTTATATTGTCTTCTGCAAGCTATGTATTGTTGTTAGGACTGTGCCAGTTAATGCTGTCTTTTGCTGACTATGTATTGTTTAGGAGACTGTTTCTGTTAATGCTATGTCTCCTGTTGGCTATGTATTGTTTAGTGGACGGTGCCTGTTACTGCTATTTCTTCTGTTGGCTATATATTGTTGTGAAGATTGTGTTTTTCAATGCTTTATCTCCTTTAAAAGTTGTATTGGTGAGGAGACTGTGTCTATTAATGCTATGTCTCCTGTTGGCTATGTATTATTTAGTGGACTGTGCCTGTTAATGCTATTTCTTCTGTTGACTATATATTGTTGTGAAGTCTGTGTATTTCAATGCTTTATCTCCTGTAAGAGTTGTATTGGTGAGGAGACTGTGCCTGTAAATGGTATATCTCTTGATGGCTATGTATTGTTGTGGGGACTTTTTTTTTTTTAATGCTTTATCTCCTGTTAGCTATGTATTGATGTTGGGAATGTGCCTGTCAATGCTTTGACTTCTGTTGGGTACGTATTTTTTGGGGGATTTTGTCTGATAATGCTATGTCTCCTGTCGGGTATGTATTATTGTGCGGACTGTGCCTGTTAATTTTATGTCTCCTCTTAGCTCTGTATTGGTATGGGGACTGTGCTTGTTATAGCTTTGTCTCCTGTTGGCTATGTATTTTTATGGGTACTTTGTCTGTTAATGCTATGTCTCCTGTCGGATATGTATTATTGTGCGGATTGTGCCTGTTAATACTTTATCTCCTGTTAGCTATGTATTGTGTGGGGACTGTACCTGTTAATGGTATATCTCCTGTTGGCTATGTATAGTTGTGAGGACGGTGTTTTTTAATCCTTTGTCTCCTGTTTGCTATGTATTGTTACGGGGACTGTGCCTGTTAATAATATATCTCATGTTGGCTATATTTTGTTGTGGGGACTTTAACTGTCAATGCTTTGTCTTCTTTTGGCCATGTATTGTTTAGGGGATTGTGTCTGTTAAAGCTATGTCTCCTGTTGGCTATGTATTGTTGTGAGGACTGTACCTGTTAATGCTATTTCTCTTGTTGGATATGTTTTGATGTGGGGACTGTGTCAGTTATCTCTTCTTGGCTATGTATTGTTATGGAAAATGTGGCTGTTAATGCTTTGTCTCCTGTTGACTACATATTGCTGTTAGGACTGTGTCTGTTAATGCTATGTTTCCTGTTGCGTATGTATTATTGTGTGGGCTGTGCATGTTAATGCTGACTCCTGCTTTCAATATTTTGTCAAGACGAATTTGTCTGTTAATGCTATGTAACCTTTTGGCTATGTATTGTTGTGAGGACTGTGTATGTTAATGATGTGCCTTCTGTTGATTATGTATTGTTTAGGAGACTGTGTCTGTTAATGTTATGTCTCCTGTTGGTTATGTATTGTTAAGGGGATTGTGTCTGTTAATGCTATGTCTCCTGTTGGCTTTATATTATTTTGGGGACTGTGTATGTTAATGATGCGTCTCCTGTTGACTATGTATTGTTTAGGAGACTGTGTCTGTTAATGCTATGTCTCATGTTGGCTATATATTGTTGTGGGGACTGTGTATGTTTATGACGTGTCTCCTGTTGACTATGTATTGTTTAGGAACTGTGTCTGTTAATGTTATGTCTCCTGTTGGTTATGTATTATTTAGGGGACTGTGTCTGTCAATGCTATGTCTCCTGTTGGCTATATATTGTTGTGGTGACTGTGTATGTTAATGATGCGTCTCCTGTTGACTATGTATTGTTTAAGAGACTGTGTCTGTTAATGCTATGTCTCCTGTTGGCTATATATTGTTGTGGGGACTTTGTCTCTTAATGTTATGTGTCCTGTTGACTATGTATTGTTATGGGGTATGTGCCTGTTAATGCTATGTCTCCTGTTGACTATGTATTGTTGTGGGGTCTGTGTTTGTTAATGCTATGTCTCCTGTTGTCTATGTATTGTTGTGGGGACTGCGTTTCTTTTAATGCTATGTCTCCTCTTAGCTATGTATTGTTTTGGGGACTGTGCCAGTTAATGGTTTAAATCCTGTAATCTATGTATTGTTGACGGGACTATGTTGGCTATGTTTTGTGTTGGGGAATGTGTCATTTAGTACTATGTCTTTTGTTGGCTACGTTTTGTTATGGGGAATGTGGCTGTTAATGTTTTGTCTCCTGTTGGTAATGTATTGCTGTTAGGACTGTGTCTGTTAATGCTATGTTTCCTGTTGCGTATGTATTATTGTGTGGGCTGTGCATGTCAATGCTGACTCCTGCTTTCAATATTTTGTCAAGACAAATTTGTCTGTTAATGCTATGTAACCTTTTGGCTATGTATTGTTGTGAGGACTGTGTATGTTAATGATGTGTCTTCTGTTGATTATGTATTGTTTAGGAGACTGTGTCTGTTAATGTTATGTCTCCTGTTGGTTATGTATTGTTAAGGGGATTGTGTCTGTTAATGCTATGTCTCCTGTTGGCTATGTATTTTTGATCGGACTGTATCTGTTAATGCTATGTCTCCTGTATGCTATATATTGTTGTGGGGACAGTGATTCTTAATGGTATATCTCCTGTTGACTATGTATTGTTGTGTGGACTGTGTCTGTTAATGGTATATCTCCTGTTGGCTATGTATTGTGTTGGGATTGTATCTGTTAAAGCTATGACTCCTGTTCGATATGTACTGTTGTTCTAAATGTGACTGTTAATGCTTTGTCTCCTGTTGGTTATGTATTGTTGTGGGGACTGTGCATGTTAATGCCATTTCTCCTGTTGACTATGTATTGTTGTGGAGACTTTGACTGTTAATGCCATGTCTCCTGTTGGCTATGTTATGCTCATGTGACTGTGCCACTTAATGCTATGTATTGCTGTGGGGACTGTATCTGTTAATATAATTTCTCCTGTTTACCATGTATTGTTGTGGGGACTATGCCTGTTAATGCTATATATTTCCTGTTGGCAATTTTTTTTTGTTGGGACTATATCTGTTAATGATATGTCTCCTGTTCGATATGTACTGTTGTGGGAAATGTGACTGTTAATGCTTTGTCTCCAGTTGGCTATGTATTGTTGTCGGGACTGTGTCTGTTAATTTTATGTCTCCTGTTGGCTATGTATTGTTTTGGGGACTGTGCCTAATAATTATATATCTCATGTTGGCTATGGTTTGTTGTGGGGACTTTGCCTGTCAATGCTTTGTCTCCTATTAGCTATGTATTGTTGTCGGGACTGTGTCTGTTAATTTTATGTCTCCTGTTGGCTATGTATTGTTGTGTTGGCTGTGCCTGTTAATGCTATTGCACCTGTTAGCTATGTTTTGTTTATGGGACTCTACATGTTAATAGTTAATTATATATCTCTTGTTGGCTATGTATTGTTGTGGGGACTGTCTTTTTAATTCTTTGTTTCCTCTTAGCTATGTATTGTTGTGGGGACTGTACTAGTTAATGGTATATATCGTGTTGGCTATGTATTGTTGACAAGACTATGTCTGTTAATGCTATGTCTTATGTTGGCTATGTATTTTTTATCAGACTGTATCTGTAAGTGCTATGTCTCCTGTTTGCTATGTATTGTTGTGGGCACAGTGTTTTTAAATGGTATATCTCCTGTTGTCTATGTATTGTTGTGCGGACTGTGTCTGTTAATGGTAAATCTCCTGTTGGCTATGTATTTTGTTGGGACTGTAAAGCTATGACTCCTGTTTGATATGGAATGTTGTTCGAAATGTGACTGTTAATGCTTTGTCTACTGTTGGCTATGTATTGTTTTGGGGACTGTTCCTGTTAATTGCATGCCTCCTGTTGACTATATATTGTTATGGGTACTGAACATGTTAATGCTCTATCTCCTGTTGGCTATGTATTGTTATGAGTACTGTGCATGTTAATGCTTTGTCTTCTGTTGGCTATGTATTGTTGTGGAGAACGGCATGTTAATGCCATTTGTCCTGTTGACTATATATTGTTATGGGTACTGTGCATGTTAATGCTTTGTCTCCTGTTGACTATGTATTGTTGTGGGGACTATGTCTGTTAATGTCTCCTGTTGGCTATGTTATGTTCAGGGTACTGTGTCAGTTAATGCTAAGTCTCCTGTTGTCTATGTATTGTTGTTGGGAATGTGCCTGTCAATGCTTTGTCTTCTGTTTGCTGTTTTGTTATGGGGACTGTGCCTGTTAATGCTTTGTCTCGTGTTGGCTATGTTTTGTTGTGGGGACTTTGTCTGTTAATGATATAACTTCTGTTACGTAATGTTGTGGGGACTGAGACTGTTAATGGTTTATCTCCTGGTGGCTATGTATTGCTATGGGGACTGTGTCTGTTAATGTTATGTCTCCTGTCGGATATGTATTGTTGAGCGGACTTTGTCTGTTAATGCTATGTCTCCTGTCGGATATTTATTGTTGAGCGGACTTTGTCTGTTAATGATATATCTCCTGTTAGTTACGTATTGTTGTTGGAACTGAGACTGTTAATGGTTTATCTCCTGTTGGCTATGTATTGCTGTGGGGACTGTGCCTGTTAATGCAACTTCTCCTGTTTACCATGTATTTTTGTTGGGACTATGTCTGTTAATTATATATTTCTTGTTGGCTATGGTTTGTTGTGGGGACTGTGCCTGTCAATGGTTTATCTCTTTTTGGCTATGTATTGTTGAGAAGACTGTGTCTGTAAATGCTATATATCCTGTTATCTATATATTGTTGCGGGGACTGTGTTTGTTAATGCTGTGTCTCTTGTTGACTATGTATTGTTGTGGGGAATTTGACTGTTATTGCTATGTTTCATGTTGTCTATGTATTATTGTGGGGACTGTCCCTGTTAATGTTGTCTCCTGTTGGCTATGTATAGTTTGGGAAACTGTGTCTGTTAATGCTATGTCTCCTGTTTGTTTAGGGGACTGTGTCTGTTAATGCTATGTCTCCTGTTGGCTATGTATTGTTAAGGGGATTGTGTCTGTTAATGCTATGTCTCCTGTTGGCTATGTATTGTTAAGGGGATTGTGTCTGTCAATGCTATGTCTCCTGTTGGCTATGTAGAGTTTAGGAGACTTTGTCTGTTAATGCTATGTCTCCTGTTGTCTATGTATTGTTAAGGGGATTGTGTCTGTTAATGCTATGTCTCCTGTTGGCTATGTAGAGTTTAGGAGAATGTATTTGTTAATGCTATGTCTCCTGTTGGTTATGTATTATTTAGGGGACTGTGTCTGTTAAAGTTGTCTCATGTTGGTTGTGTATTGTTTAGGGGACTGTGTCTGTTAATGTTGTCTCCTGTTGTTTATGTATTGTTTAGGGGACTATGTATGTTAATGCTATGTCTCCTGTTGGTTATGTATTGTTTAGGGGACTGTGTCTGTTAATGTTGTCTCATGTTGGCTATGTATAGTTAAGGGGGCTGTGTCTGTTAATGTTGTCTTCTGTTGGTTATGTATCTTTTAGGGGACTGTGTCTGTTAATGCTATGTCCCCTGTTTGTTATGTATTGTTAAGGGGATTGTGTCTGTTAATACTATGTCTTCTGTTGGTTATGTATCGTTTAGGGGACTGTGTCTGTTAATGTTGTCTCCCGTTGGTTATGTATTGTTAAGGGGCTTGTGTCTGTTAATGCTGTGTCTCCTGTTGGCTATGTATTGTTTAGGGGACTGTGTCTGTTAATGTTGTCTCCTGTTGGTTATGTTTTGTTTAGGGGACTGTGTCTGTTAATGCTATGTCTCCTGTTTGTTATGTATTGTTAAGGGGGTTGTGTCTGTTAATGCTCTGTCTCCTGTTGGTTATGTATTGTTCAGGGGATTGTGTCTGTTAATGCTATGTCTCCTGTTGGCTATGTATTGTTAAGGGGATTGTGTCTGTTAATGATATCTCTCTTGTTTACTATGTATTGTTGTGGGGACTATGGCTGTTTATGCTATGTATCCTGTTGGCTATGTATTGTTGTGGGGACTGTGTCTGTTAATACTATGTCTCCTGTTGGCTATGTATTGTTAAGGGGATTGTGTCTGTTAATGCTATGTCTCCTGTTGGCTATGTATTGTTAAGAAGATTGTGTCTGTTAATGCTATGTCTCCTGTTGGTTATGTATTGTTTAGGGGACTGTGTCTGTTAATGTTGTCTCCTGTTGGTTATGTATTGTTAAGGGGACTGTGTCTGACTACCTTGACTACCTTGTTGTTGAGTATGCAATGTACTATGTCTCCTGTTGGCTATGTATTGTTGTGGGGACTGTGCTCGTTAATATTAAGTCTCCTGTTTACTATGTATTGTTGTGGGGACTGTGATCGTTAATATTAAGTCTCCTGTTTACTATGTATTGTTGTGGTGACTGTGCCTGTTAATTATATTTCTTCTGTTGGCTATGTATTGTTGTGGGGATATTGTTTTTTTATGCTATATCTCCTGTTAGCAATGTATTGTTTTTGAGACTGTGTCTGTTAATGCTATGTCTCATGTTAGCTATGTATTGGTAATGGGATTGTGTCTGTTAATGCTATGTCTCCTGTTGGTTATGTTTTGTTGTGAAGACTGTGTCTGTTTATGCTATATCTCCTGTTGGCTATGTTTTGTTAAGGGGATTGTGTCTGTTAATGCTATGTCTCATGTTGGCTATGTATTGTTGTTGGGACTGTGGCTGTTAATGCTATGTATCCTGTTGGCTATGTATTGTTATTGGGATTGCGTCTGTTAATGATATGTCTCTTGTTTACTATGTATTGTTGTGGGGACTGTGGCTGTTAATGCTGTGTATCCTGTTGGCTATGTATTGCTGTGGGGACTGTGTCTGTTAATGCTATGTCTCCTGTTGGTTATGTATTGTTTAGGGGACTCTGTCTGTTAATGGTGTCTCCTGTTGGTAATGTATCGTTTAGGGGACTGTGTTTGTTAATTTTATGTCTCCTGTTGGCTATGTATTGTTGTGGTAACTGTGCCTGTTAATTCTATTTCTTCTGTTAGCTATGTATTGTTGTGAGGACTTTGCCTGTTAATTTTATGTTTCCTGTAAACTGTATATAGTTGTGCGGACTGAGCATGTTGATTCTATATCTCCTGTTGACTATGTAGTTTAATGAGAACTTTGCCTGTGAATGCTATGTCTCCTGTTGGCTATGTACTGTTGTGGGGATTTTGTCTGTTAATGCTGGTTCTCCTGTTAGCTATGTATTGATGTGGGAACCGTTTCAGTTAATGCTAAGTCTCCTGTTGTCTATGTATTGTTGTTGGGAATGTGCCTGTCAATGATTTGTCTTCTGTTGGCTATGTATAGTTATGGGGATTGTACTGTTAATACTATGTCTCCTGTTGACTATGTATTGTTGTGAGGACTTTGTCTCTTAATGTTGTGTCTCCTGTTGACTATGTATTATAGTGGGGACTGTTTCTGTTAATGTTGTGTCTCCTGTTGACTATGTATTATAGTGGGGACTGTGTCTGTTAATGTTGTGTCTCATGTTGACTATGTATTATAGTGGGGACTGTTTCTGTTAATGTTGTGTCTCCTGTTGACTATGTATTGTTGTGGGGACTGTGCCGGTTAATGCTATGTCTCCTGTTGGCACTATATTGTTGTGGGGACTTTGTCTCTTAATGTTGTGTCTCCTGTTGACTATGTGTTTTAGCGGGGACAGTGTCTGTTTACGTTGTATTTTTTGTTTACTATGTATTATAGTGGGGACTGTTTCTGTTAATGTTGTGTCTCCTGTTGACTATGTGTTGTTGTTGGGACTGTGTCTGTTAATGCTGTGTCTACTGTTGGCTATGTATTGTTGTGGTGACTGTGCATGTTAATGCTTTGTCTCCTGTTGATTATGTAATGTTGTGGGGACGGTCCATGTTAATGTCATGTCTCCTGTTGACTATGTATTGTTGTGGGGACTGTATCTGTTTATGCTATGTCTCCTGTTGGCTATGTATTGTGGGGACTGTGCCTGTTAATGCTTTGTCTCCTTTTGACTATGTATTGTGGGGACTGTGCCTGTTTATGCTATGTCTCCTGTTGGCTATGTATTGTGGGGACTGTGCCTGTTAATGCTATGTCTCCTGTTGGCTATATTTTTGCGATGAATTGTTATAACTTTGTTCTACGGCCATCCATACGTCTTCTACATCTTACTTTGTAAAGAGCTGCAGAGATTATGTATGTCTGGTACAAACTAGCTTTGGGAATGATGATTAAGTAAGCAAATAATAACAGCTACTGAAATACTGACTAAACTACAAACAAGCAATTTCGAAACATATATGTTATTTATAATCACAAAATAAGAAACCCCATTTAGGGAAGACTAATTACAAAAGGTGGATACCTGATTATAAATGTAATTGTATGTTATATCTTAACATATATCTACCCTAATTAATTTCGTGAAATTGCATTATTCTATATTGATGAGCCCCATTTTGTAATATAATTACAATTCATATATTTAGTGTAACTACTGCTGACCGATTAATCATCTACAATACGAGAACATATACCATAACTGTGATGCTGTTTCAGACGACATCCAATTTGGACAATTCCCCAGTCGACAAAACGTAAATACACTTTTGTTAAACAGACATCTATATTGTGTAGATAAGAAAGGGCTTTTATTATTTATACAAATGAAATCATCCTTTTATTAGTTTTGGTGTCGAAGTAAATTGAAATATCAATATTTCAATGGTGTTAAATTGGATTGCATATTTTGTCATTTTGCATCATGACAGTTTTTACTGATATGAAGCTAAGCAGCATTGCACTGTATACGCTTCTTTGTTTTTTCTTAGAAATTAGTATGTATTATGTATACTGCTTCGGTGTCCCTTGACTAATTATGTAAATATGAAATAGCATGCTTTGACATTATAAATGTACTGTTTGCAATATATGTAGATACAGGATACTAATTGAATTGATGCAAATAATAGCGCAAACTCATGTATTAAAATGCGTAATGTTATATATTGTTATATAATATTTTGAAACATTCATTTTCACAATGTGGTGTTAATAAAATTACTGTTATGGTGGGTGTTTGTTAAGCATAATGACTTTGTGACTTTTGGTGTGGTTGTCATTGTTTTATATAATCGTTCACAGTCAATAGGAATGTAAAGTCATAAATGTACTTTGTGTTTGAGTGATCGCCTCCAACTCTGGTAGCATGCAATGAACGATACGTGAACGTGTGCTACGGTGACTTCTTTATGTGCTTTATCATAGTTGTCATTCGGAACACATCGCTCAATTCTCCGAATCAAACAAAAAGTGCGAGCATTGCCCGAGGAGTTCCGAATGCATAGTTGTATGTACTTGGTCGCTGTATGTACTTGGTCGCAGTATGGACGACTGTTTAAGCTGAATAATAGTTTCAGTACTATTACTGTCTGCTCTTGAAATAAATCACATATGTAGTTAGTTAATTACCACACAAAAAAACACTGACCGATATAAGATATTTCATATTATTGCGATAGTGTATGAATTTAACATTGCTTATAGAGAAGGGACAATTTCATACGCTAAATTTGCAATCTTTTCAGATACCATTATTGTTACCAAAGCAGCGGACACATTGTACAATTGCTTGATTTGATATCATTGTATGTGAGTATCGATATTTTCGACGATAAAACACTATTTGGATGTATTGGAAATAAATCTACGTACTTACACTTTCGTATCGTGTCTACAATAACCATAACGAAAACAATTATGTAAGCTGTCGTATTAAAGCTTGGCGGGACGACTTTTATTGACATTGTGTGACGATGTTTGGACCCATCTGCAAACCAGGTTTAAGCTCACCAGTGACCGTTTTCATACAGCCTGTATTTTTCTAACTAATGATAACTTACAAAAAATGATAACGTATAATAACTTTTGACACGTTTTTAACGATACGTTATATCGATAATTTTTGACTGCTTGAGTACATGTAAAATATGTTGGAAGTCTGTCAAAATATTGTGACAATACGAAACACTTGTTCCACATAAGTCAGCATCAAAATTAAAAGTTAAATATCTGATGGAGAGAATAAGCTCACATGGCATTAGTAAATGGAAGAATCATTTGGACGTACTTTGTTGAAGTAGACCTGCAGGTGTATCTATAAGACAAAGCAACAAACAATACAACAAACACAATGGTGACTTTATATGGCAAAACAACAAACACATCGGTGAATTTGTATGGCAAAGCAACAAACAAAACGACAAGCACAACGGTGACTTTAAATGGCAAAGCTACAAACACATCGTTGTATTAATATGGCAAAGCAACAAACAAAACAAGCACAACGGTGACTTTATATGGCAAACAACAAACAAAAAAAACAAATACAACGGTGACTTTATATGACAAAGCCACAAACACAACAATGAATTTATGTGGTAAAGCAACAAGCAAAATAACAAGCATAACGGTGACACTATATGGCAAAGCCACAAACACATCGGTGAATTCATATGGCAAAGCAACAAAAAAAACAAGCACAATGGTGACTTTATATGCAAAGCCACAAACACATCAGTGAATTTATATGGCAAAGCAACAAACAAAACAAGCACAACGGTGACTTTATATGGCAAAACAACAAACACAACGGTGACTTTATATGGTAAAACAACCAAAATAACGATGACTTTACATGGCAAAACAACAAACAAAATACAAACAGAACGGTGACTGCATATGTCAAAACAACAACAGTGAATGTATATTGCAAAATAACAACCAAAACAACAAGCATAACGGTGACTTTATATGGCAAAGCCAAAAACACAACGGTGAATTTATATGACAAAGGAACAAGCAAAACAACAAGCACAACGGTCACTTAATATGGCAAAGCCAAAAACACAACGGCGAATTTATATGGCAAAGGAACAACCAAACAACAAGCACAACGGTCACTTAATATGGCAAAACAGCAAACACAACGGTGACTTTACATGGCAAAACAACAAACAAAATACAAACACAACGGTGACTTTATATGTCAAAACAACAACAGTGAATGTATATTGCAAAATAACAAGCAAATCAACAAGCATAACGGTGACTTTATATTGCAAAGCCAAAAACACAACGGTGAATTTATATGGCAAAGGAACAAGCAAAACAACAAGCACAACGGGGACTTTATATGGCAAAGCCACAAACACATCGGTGAATTTATATGGCAAAGAAACAACCAAAAAAAGCACAACGGTGACTTTATATGGCAAAGCTACAAACCCATTAGTGAATTCATATGGCAAAGCAACAAACAAAACAGCAAGCACAACGGTGACTTTATATGGCAAAGCCACAAACACATCGGTGAATTTAAATGGCAAAACAACAAACAAAACAACAAGCACAACGGTGACTTTATATGGCAAAGCAACAAACACATCGGTGAATTTATATGGCAATGCAACAAACAAAACAAGCACAATGGTGAATTTATATGCCAAAGCAACAAGCAAAACAACAAGCACTACGGTGACTTTACATGGCAAAGAAACAAACAAACAAAAAACACAACGCATACTGCATATGTCAAAACAACGTAATAAACAACAACAATGAATGTTTATGGCAAAGCAACAAGCAAAACAACAAGCATAACGATGACTTTATATGGCAAAGCCACAAACACATCAGTGAATTCATAAAGCAAAGCAACAAACAAAACAACAAGCACAATGGTGACTTTATATGGCAGAGCCACAAACACATCGGTAAATTTATATGGCAAGGCAACAAACAAATCAACAACATTAACGGTGAATTTATATGGCAAAGCCACAAACACATCAGTGAATTAATATGGCAAAGCAACAAACAAAACAACAAGCACAACAGTGACTTTATATGGCAAAGCCACAAACACATCGATGAATTTATATGGCAAAGCGTCAAACAAAGCAGGCACAATAGTGACTTTATATGGCAAAGCAACAAACACAACGATGACTTTATATGGCAAAACAATAGACAAAACAACAAACACAACGGTGAATGTATATGGCAAAGCAACAAACAAAACAAGCACAACGCTGACTTTATATGGCAAAACAACAAACACAACGGTCACTTTATATGGCAAAACAACACACACAACGATGACTTTATATGACAAAACAACAAACAAAACAACAAACACAACGGTGACTTTACATGGCAAAACAACAAACAAAAAACAAACACAACGATGACTGCATATGTCAAAACAACAACAATGAATGTATATGGCAAAACAACAAGCAAAACAACAAGCATAACGGTGACTTTATATGGCAAAGCCACAAACACAACGGTGAATTTATATGGCAAAGCAAAACAACAAGCACAACGGTGACTTTATATGGCAAAGCCACAAACACATCGGTGAATTTATATTGCAAAGCAACAAACAAAACAAACACAACGGTGACTTTAAATTGCAAAATTACAAACACATCAGTGAATTTATATGGCAAAGCAACAAACAAATCAACAAGCACAACGGTATATTTATATGGCAAAGACACAAACACCTCGGTGAATGTATATGGCAAAGCAACAAACAAAACAAGCACAACGGTGAATTGATATGGAAAAACAACAAACAAAACAACAAACACAACGGTCACTTTATATGGCAAAACAACAAAAACAACGGTGAATTAATATGGCAAAACAACAAACAAAATAACAAACAAAACGGTCAATTTTTATAGCAAAACCACAAATACACCAGTGACTTTACATGGCAAAACAACAAACAAAAAACAAACACAACAGTGCCTGCATATGTCAAAACAACAAAAAAAACAAAAAACAGTGAATGTACATGGCAAAACAACAAACAAAACAACTTACAAAACACCAAACACACCTGTTACTTTATATGGCAAAACAACAAACAAAAAAATAGCAAAACAACAAGCACAACGGTGACTTTATATGGCAAAGCCACAAACACATCGGTGAATTTATATTGCAAAGCAACAAACAAAACAAACACAACGGTGACTTTAAATTGCAAAATTACAAACACATCAGTGAATTTATATGGCAAAGCAACAAACAAATCAACAAGCACAACGGTATATTTATATGGCAAAGACACAAACACCTCGGTGAATGTATATGGCAAAGCAACAAACAAAACAAGCACAACGGTGAATTGATATGGAAAAACAACAAACAAAACAACAAACACAACGGTCACTTTATATGGCAAAACAACAAAAACAACGGTGAATTAATATGGCAAAACAACAAACAAAATAACAAACACAACGGTCACTTTTTATAGCAAAACCACAAATACACCAGTGACTTTACATGGCAAAACAACAAACAAAAAACAAACACAACAGTGCCTGCATATGTCAAAACAACAAAAAAAACAAAAAAACAGTGAATGTACATGGCAAAACAACAAACAAAACAACTTACAAAACACCAAACACACCTGCTACTTTATATGGCAAAACAACAAACAAAAAAATAGCAAAACAAAAAACATAACTGTATGTTTACATGGCAAAACAGAGCAAATAGCGCAATGTAACATTATATGACAAAACAACAAACAAAGCAACTAACAAACTTTAACTTTATAAGACAAAACAACATTTATAACCACCAATTTACATGACAAAACAACAAACAAAACAACAAAGCAAAATGGCGATTTATATGGCAAAACAACAAACACAACAACTAAAACAACGGTTAATTTATATGGCAAAAGCAAAACAATACTGTAACTTTATATGTCAAAACAACAAAAACAATGGTTATTTTATATAGCAAAAAATAAACAAAGCAACAAACAAAACTGTAACTTTATATGACAAAACAATAGACACAACCGTCACCTAATATGGCTAAACAACAAACAAAACAACAAATACAACTGTAACTTTATATGGCAAAACAACAAATAAAACAACAAACACAACATTGAATTTATATTGTAAAACAACAAACACAATGTTGATTTTATATTGTAAAACAACAACACAACGATGACTTTCAATGAAAAAACAACAAGCAAAATGCAAACAAAGCAGTGAATTTATATGGCAAACAAATTAACAAAACAACAAACACAACAGTGACTTTTTATGGCAAACAAAACGGTTATTTTATATGGTGAGTTTTACGGGGGAGGGGTATGATTAATATTTACTCTTATAGTTTGGTTTTTATTTAAAACGCTTTTATTAAGGAAACACACACGCAGACACACAAGAAACTTAAGACTAAATTATAAGATGTATTGAAAAGTGAATCTTAATCGAGTTTCACTCTCAGTTCTACGAACCAACACGTAGAGGAGAGTGTCCCCCACCACTCCTGAAAATTTGGGTAGGTGGTATGTATGGCAGTGGCCTAGCTTGGTAAACCTGCAGGTTTAGACATTTTGATGGGGGCTCTGAGGTACTCTGCCATATTTTGTTTAAAATGTAAATGGCCAATGGTGCATTATCAGGGACTTTGTGTGTCTTTTTCTATGTGAAACATATATCAATTACTTTTATTTTTCTGGGAAAAGTGCAGGCCTTGGCCTGCAGTGCCTTCGTGTAGCTACGCCGGTGTTGAGGGAGGGCATGTACAGTGTGCCATGTACAGTGTTTTATGTATATTGCAGCTACACCGTTAAGGATAAGCCCAACAATATTGCAGGAACAAAACAGATTGCAATCAATTAAATGGATCTTAATTTTTTCAGTCTTAACTGCGAAACGGAAGACCGGCTGTAATCACGTTGTATTAAATTAAATCAAACTGTGCAGTTATTGTTTTGTCCTTGGATAACTAACAAGTATATTGCCAGCTATAGTAATTCTTAAAGTATATATACTTAAACAGTATATATATATATAAACGTAAAGTTATTTAGCAAAAACATGCCTGTATCTGACAATTCCTTATAACCGGATTCTTTATAACTTTATTTTTATATAAAAGGGCAAATACCGAGGATTAGACTTTGTTGTCTGTTGTGGGTTTTTTTTGTAATCAACAAAAATGAGCCTCTGAAGTAACAGAAAGGTTACTCTATCAACAACTTGTATCATTTTATCAAATCTATGTTTTTTTCTGCGGCGAATTAGAAAAAGCTACAAATTAGTACATATGGGTTGAACATGACCAGACGAAAATGTGACGTTCGCAAGAACAACAAAACTACTAATACGTCGAAGATCAAAGTCATATTTACAAGTTGATTGAGTGTAATGGGTTTAATGCCACTTCAACAGTTTTCAGTTATATAATGGCGGTCAGGTATCCTAACGGTTTTCCAGGAATTCATTACTAATCTATCTTTGCAAGTAACTGACAACTTCCCCACTTGAAACAGAGGCGGAGAACTTTTTGTCACAAAGAATGTGCCTGTCGGGAATGGAACCCGAAACATCTGAATTGACAAGCATATACGTTACCATTGCGCTACCCAGGCAGGTTCGCATTCACAGTTAGAAGAACAAGTCGGAAGTAGGTACAATGCTATTTCTTCCGAAACCCTTGAGAAGTCAATGTCACCTATAAATAAAAAAAATGTGCCCGGCCTTCCTGAGTTATTTTCTTCAAAAAATCTAGATGGGAATCTAAACTTTTTGTAATATGGCATTGCATCTGCAGTTTCCCATGTTGCTATGATTACAAATGGTTGCTACAGCAGTTAGTAATAAAAACAAAACAAAAAATTCCTTTTCAAACAGACATTGACAAAATCCATGCGAACCATTTAACTTAACCATATCATTATATAATGCAAAATTCCCTTAAACAGCAATGAACAATCTGCTTTCTCGTTTATGTTTATGCTGTTAAATATATTTACATATTACAAAAAAAGTTAATGACTTGTATCAGAAATAGGAATGTATTGGTAGAAAAACAATACATGTCCGTAAGACAACGCGTTGGACTATTCACACTGCTTTGTCAATAGATACTAAAGACATGACGAAGAAATATCAATTTTTATACACATGCACTTTTCACACACAAGACAGTGTTATTAAGTTTTGGGTTTTATATCTGTTTCTGAGTTATTAAATGTTTTAAGTTTGGAAAGAAGTTCAACCAAGATGTTTGTTTGTGGTTTAAACATATATTATTTCTATTTATAATATAGAAATTTGGTTGGGCCACAAATGCTTTCAACATTAAATTTGGCCCTCTCCGTGGGTCAGTTGAGTGTTAAAAATGAAAAATATACAAATGCAGAAAATGGGGATAATTGTTGTCAAAATCACCATCAGAGGTATGGGACATAGCTGGGAGACTAAGTTTAGTCACACAAGAATGTTAGTGCAGTTTCAAATCAATCGCATATAAAGTTACTGAGATATGTGCATGATATCAAGTTGCACGGACACTTTAACCAGTCGTACAATGGCCGTAATTTGCATTAAATTCAACCAAGAGTTAAATAATTTGATTGTTTGATAACCTTGAATCAATCAAATAGTGGTTACTGAGATATTTGCATGATAGTAACGTGCATACAAAGATTTAACCGAAAATGTGACGCCGATGCCCAAGTAACAAAGAGAGAGAGAGAGAGAGAGAGACGGAGACATAGAGAGAGAGTTGATGTAGGAATGCTTCATCGCATTCTTAACTTGTGAAATAACAACTACATTAACGAAAGGCAATCCCAACAAACACCATTCCGATATCACACGTGTTATCACCAATAAAACAACATATCTATAGCATACCGGCCATTATATATATATATATATATCTAAGGACTTGTACAATTTCTTGATATATCGTATACCAACATTTTCCGGTTATAATTTACTCATTTTATCCACGAGAACATCCAAATTTATAATAAAAGTTTTCAATGTTGAAATGTGGTCCGGCCGACTATTCGGTCAGTTTCCAACGAGGGTCAATTTTTCACGTGTGGGTGAGTCATTAAATAACGGTCGGGGTCAGTTTTCAATGTTAAAAATTGATCACTCATCCGTTGAAAAGTGACCCATGTGGTCAGTTTTCAACGGGGTCAAAATTTAATGTTTCACCGGCATAGAACATGGGCAACAAGTGTCAAAACTTTTTTTTATATTATACGGTTTTGGTTGTGTTTGGATCTCAGACGAAGTCGGGCATTATTAAATGTTTATTAATGCATTAAGTTTGTACTCTGTGTCAATTAAATAAGATGAATACCACTATGTTATGAAATGTAACGGCTATATGGATCTAAGGAACAAATTTGGTATACTAACTGGCGAACACCTTGCTCCAATCATGTTTTACCAAATAATGAATACAGAAAAAGAAGAAATTCTAAGTCAAATTCGTAAATTTGTTTATGAGGTTTGTAATAAAAGACAACAGTTCTTTCAAAATAAAATTTAAAATATTTATTAATAATTGACATTAGTTGTTAATATATGCAATGAATAATAACTGTCAATTCTATTTAGTAAACTTGCTTTAGATTTTGTTTTTAATTATTAAATATTTTATTTTAATAAAATACAACAATTCGTTCAACGTAACATGGACAACATTTGCCTTAATGTTTATCTGACATAAGTTGCTATTATGTGAATTAATGGAAGATTGTATGCAGTTTTATGTATTCTTTAATAAGTCTTGTTACAGTCATACGCCTGGGGATTTTTAATAATGAATGTTGTGTTATGGGTCGGGGGTTAAATTACTGAATAAACATATTATCATTGTCATATGCGTGTGCAGAGTATATATAAATAAATTATAAGAGACTATCATGGAATACGAATACGATTTACAAAGTAAGAACATGTATAATACTGTGGGTCGATTTACAAAAGGGAGTGTTAGGATGATGATCAACGTATTAACACTATGGCAAGGAAAAAACTTCCGCGTTATCGAAAATCACCTCGTGACATGACACCACGTATTTAGTCCTTGAGCAACGTGTTCGTGTTTATGATCCCCGTGGCTTAATATTGGTTCTTCAACGTCGAACAATTCCCAATTATCCTGACAGAGAGAAAATAGTAGGAATGGTTATGGTAAAATGCGTGTACTATGTACATATTATGTTATATTATCACATTTTTGTCAGTTTTAGATTATATTTTTCAATCTGCACATACTACTTTAATAAAATATTGTTTTGCAAGTTGAATATTTTATTAAACATTGATATAGCAGTGTTCCAAATTGTAAGAAAAACAATATATAAGCGATTATTGTGAAATTTTACAGATATATTTCTTATTTGAATCAAGTATAGAAATAGTTCAAACCTGCCCAAGACAGACCCATCTTCGGGTTTATCGTACATCGTAGTTTGGGCATTAAGAAGAGGACAACATAGAGTGCTTTCTTTTTTTATATACACTTAGTACCTTAATGAACAAGTGAGATTATGATTAAGACACTTTATCCGTATATGCCGAGTACTGGTTCTACCCAGGAAGAATTCCAGCTTGATTTGTCTAAGTTGTATTATAACTCTTTGCACAATCGGAGTAAAATGCGTTCAAATCAATAAATCAAGAAATTGCTGCACCGGCAATGAAAATCAAATCACTTAGTATAGCTGCGAACTGTCCGGTCAATGGTGAACTAGTATAGTTGTTGCGTACAAGAAAGAACGGGTCAGGTTTATAAATTGCTTAAAATTACACAGGCCATTGTCGACTTGAATGTTCGGAAATGTCACCAGTATAACAAATTCAACAAATGTAGAAAACTACTTTGCCAAGTTCTTATGTTCGTAATAAAGAAAACGCATATGAAATATGATATTTTATATTCGTGCCTTTACGCGATCTTAAATCTACATAAAACTATATTGTTGTTGTGTCAGGAACGCATACCAATGAACAGTTATTGTAGCTTCAGGCATAAAGTCAGTATATAATCAGTGTTTTTGCAATATTCCAATAGCCTATGACGTCAGAAATGTTACAAATAAACATAAAATCAAAACAAAGTAATAGTGCAAGTGACTTATGTTTTTCCTTAACCCGATTTGAATATACAGATAAACTTATATATTTTACTTCGATTGTGAAACAAGTTCTTACAACTTAGACAAATCACGCTCGAAGTCTTCCTGGGTAGTACCAGTACTAAGCATATGCGGAAAAGTGTCTTGCTCAAGGACACCACACATAGCCGTGGCGGAGGATCGAACCCACGACCCTCCTTATTCGAAATAATGACCCCTTGTGTTATGCTGTACATAATACTGAATACCAGCAAATAAAGTCATTAACAGACCATGTTTGGTTTCATAGTTAAAAATCCCGGTATCTAAAATAGCCAAATTTTGAAAATTTGTGTTGAAGCCGCTTACATCAAGATAAATTTAGAGTCAGTAATAGTCCTGGTCCCCTTCGACGCCTGTGCTCTATTTCAACGATTTTCTCTTGGTAGAACAAGTGTAACGTGATTCTTTAAGTGTTTAAGTCCTTTTGATTCATTCAATGGAATCTATCGGAGATTAAGAGAGTATGCAGTCAATTATCAAGAAATATAATAAAATATTTTTCTTCGCTTGATGTTTTTTCATGTGACAAACATATAAACAGGGCTATGAGTATCAGCTATGACTTTGTCTGTCTTTTTATTGTTTTTTAATACATATTTTAAAACGATTGTTGTAGACATGTGTTTTTTTATACAAATATGGTCCATCTTGGCGTCAAATGCGTTGTATGAGTGAGTGAGCGTTGGTGGTGACCAGGACTAGATTGATACCGCTCTTAGCAATAAAAAAATTATAAAAAATACCATTGGTTCCCTTTTCGTGTGATTTGGGTTCCTTATACAGTTTTCGAAACGGACAACGTTAAAAGATTTGGTTATGCTTCCGGCTTGAAGAAAACGGTATGTCCGAGTTGCAGTTTATACATATATGTATGTACAAATGTTTATATCCTGATACAACTTCAAGTTTATATAGAAATAAGTTTGCCGTTGACGATAAGTATTTAATCTACATGAGTCGCTTAAGACACAGTCTGTACATTATGCACAGAGTTCAAAAATATTGATTCGACCCTAATTTCATTAGTACACACATGTTATGTACGTTAAAGTAATGTTTGTCAAAGCAAGAATATACATATAAAACACACGGTGTCGGTACATGACATCACAAGGCGCAATTCATAATGGTTACGGAACAATCACAAAATGAACAAAATGAACAATCAACACACAAGTTCAACTGAAATGTTTATACTAAATACGACATTCGATACCTGTTAATAAAGAACATTTTTTTATGTTATTATTTACTTGTTATAATGGTGAATACTCTTCTTTGTAGGCCGGTTTGAATGGTGGTGGGTGGAAGGCATGAGGTGAAACAAAACTGCAGTTACATGTAAGTATTGCCGGCGTTGTTGCTTAATTTACTCTGGATATATATTTACTTTTTTCTGATTATCGTCACTATGATGTCACCTTGTATTAATGAGATTTATGATAAGTCAAATTAATAAATCAATTTATCTCAGCGTTTAAACTACTTGAGTGTAATTGCGCCGCAATCAGTAGAACAATGTAGAGTAGTGTCCCTTGTTAATAGAGGGCCTTGCAAATTCCTTTCTCTCACCAGGTCCAAATCGGAAGACGACGGAAACAGATTGAGTAACTTAAAAACTCAATTTAAACAATTTGTTGAATTGCCATACATATAAAACTGTGTTGTTACAGTGTATGCATATCTAGGATATAAGATAAGTATTGTATTTAGTTTGTTGCATTAATAAAGATGATGAAATATTGATTTATTTGTATCACGCAAGGGCGTGTGCTGTATACCACGAGGTCACATTTTAACACGCTGGTGCGTGAGAAGCAAACATGAAAGAAGACTTCTCGAAATAACACTGAATATATTTGTTCATATAAACAATACATACGTTGTAATTTATACAGTTCTTGAAACAAATATTAAACTGTTGTTTTAAAATAAAATTGAATTGTTGATGTCGTTGCGTGAGAATGAATGAATGAATAAATGAATGAATGAATGAATGAATGAATGAATGAATGAATGAATGAATGAATGAATGAATGGGGTTTGACTGCGTACCAACATCTCATAGGTTATTCGACGCCAACAGGAAGGAAGGTTCATTCCACTTGTACAAAAACAACAAATTAACATACAGATTTAAAAAATCACATCAACAAATGAATATGAAGAAAATGCGTAGAACCTTGTTACCTGCATATATGCAGAGTTTCAGCAAATTCTGTCGTATTACTCAAAGTGTCGCTTCTTACAACATGTATAAAGCACATTAATCCTATTCTTGCCATCGTTGTGCGAAAATATCGTATTGATCTTTTTGAGTACATTGAAAGAGGCTCACTGCGGGATTCGAATTGTTTCATAATTGAAAAGTTTAATCCGGGTTCGCACCTTATTTAATTTATTAATCTGCAATTACAAAAGTTTAAACTCGCTTTCACGGAAAAAATGTGATTGTTAAGTAAATAAAGATGGCAGGATTAAATGATTTAGATGTGTTTAAGTTTAAGTCAGTACATTTCAGAATTGCCAAAAAAAGAAGTCTAAAACGAGAGCAATAAAGGAGGTAGCAGAACAAGTTAAACAAGGTAGGACAAAGCACTCATATGTTTGTAAGGATCATGTCATTGAGCCAGATGAGCAGGGGGTGGATGACCTTGTGATGGGGCAAGTGCCCCAAGATCAATATT
Source organism: Panopea generosa (assembly GCA_029582155.1). Lineage (NCBI taxonomy): Eukaryota > Metazoa > Mollusca > Bivalvia > Adapedonta > Hiatellidae > Panopea > Panopea generosa. Next base: position 30,468,535 of record CM055907.1, read on the forward strand.
TACTGAGTGCAGCATTTGAATCCAGCGCAAATGCCACTGAGAAATCAGGTACGAATGTTTGAAAACCATGTATTATAGAAATTGTATCTGTGAATGAATCGTTGGGTTCAGGTGTTGCTCCAAATACATTTAAAAAATATATAAAAAAATTATAAAAATTATAAAGATAAATAAAAAGATAAATAAATGAATAAATGAATAAAGATAGCAATTCATAAATTTAGAAATCTTGATGGAGCAGCCATAAGAAATTGAGGATGTTAAGAGGCAATTTTCATTAGTTAAAGCAACACATCCACGTTTGAACTTTTAAAAAAAAAATTTAATTGAGTTATGAGCACATTTCCCATACAAACTTATGATCAATTAGCTGTATATGAGCATATAAACACAATCCCGAACAAAATGATGCCCAAATTATAATGCGTGACTAGCACTTTATAAAACAAGCGTGTAACTCACCCGAGTCAAAAAAATTGTCAAAATGACTTTCAAGGCAGGTAAAGTACACTACGCACTAAAACGTGAAGTTTTTTAATACGACTCGCATAATTCAATTTGAAGCCAAGTTGGAACCCTCGGCAATTTAAAAATAATTTATAAAGCGTTTGTCACGCTTTATAATTTGGACATCTTTTTTTATAATTCTAAAGCGTTCTGGATAGTGTTTGTTAGCACATATACAGCTCACTGACCATATATTTATGTATGGGAAATGTGCTCACAACTCAATTGAAAAACTTTTTAAAAAAGTTTAAACGTGGATGTGTTGCTTTAATGGCCAGTTGCTTGTCATTCCAAAATCTAAAAGGCAAAAAGTTGTTGATATCTCTAATTGGACAGATGTCATGTTGATATTTTCCTAAATCTATCTGACTGCTTATCCAAATGCAAATCAAACTAGGGGAATTTGTTGGAAGAATTATAACGAACAAAAACACAGAAACCCTGACATATCGTGGGTAATAGTTAATAGTGAACTATGACTTTAGTCTATTAATGGGGAATCCCAAATCAAGCAAAACAAAAATGTCATGGATTTTCACGGAAAAGTTGCTGCTTTTCAACATCAAACAGAAATGAAATTAAAATAAACAAAGAAATAAAATTAGGTCGTATTACAGGCCCTTTTCAAACCAATTTCCAGTCTTCGATTGTCTCCAATATTTCAAAGTCCGGTGGCAATTCGAGATTAATATCAATTTGTCATACCGAGAAGGGAAAAGTGTTAATGAATTTATAAAAAATATATATGTACAGTATATTACTCAAAGTTTGATGAATTTTTAAATATAGTTAAAAACGTTGGCCCGGGAACATTAATGGCAAATATGGACATTAAATATGCCTTTAGTCTAATACCAATTTATTTAGGCGAATTTGGTGTATTGGGGTTTAAGGTAGATAACTATTATTACATAGATAAATAATTCCCTATGAGTTGCTCCATTTCTTGGTTAATTTTTTAACAATATCTCACTTTGTCGATGACTTCAAATGTTTAGGTCATACGGCGACCAATGGATGTAATGAATTAATGTTTCCCTTTAAAGATATTTGTATCCAATTGGTGTTCCTATTGCTGATGATAAAACAACTGGTCAAACCACAGTTTTGGTTTTCCTTGGTATTGAAATTGATACAGAAAACATGCTTGTAAGAATTCAATGCGACAAGATAGTAGTCTAACAAAATTCAATTAAAAACGTAACTTCTAAAACGAAAGTTACTTTGAAAGAACTTCAGCTTCTCTTGAATTTTTGTACAAGAGTCCAGCAGACCATTCAACATTCAGTTTTATGATGAAATGTCTGGGATAAAAACGCGCTATCATTTCGTTCGCATAAATACCGAAATGAAAACTGATCTATTGATATGGCTATCCTTTTTAAGTATTTTCAATGGTCAAATCTTCATCCAAGAATCGCAATTGACAGATAATACGGAATTAGAATTATATGCCGATCGTGTCGGGTCAGCTGAATTGGTTTTTTGGAACATTTTTAAAGGGCAATGGGTTCTTTCTTGGTTGGCCAGCTTCCTGGAAAGAAGGACACATTCTCAAGGACATCTTGTTTTAAGAATTTGTACTGATTGTTTTGGCTTCCCCCACTTTGGTGGCGGTGAAGGGCCATATTGATTGTGAATCCTCATGTCCCTTCATTTGGCGGTAAACGCGAACTCAACAATATACAATTGAATATGAAAGTCATCAATGCCTGGTTACTAATTATTAACACAGTGCTTGGGTATTAACTTTGAACGTTACTATTCTTCTGATCTGCACAGGGCGTGGTATGATCTTTTCAATATGACACAACACTTTACATAAAGATATATTTCAAACATAATGTCTATATATCTGTCCTATAATCTTTCTTGTGTTTTACTTTCGGCGAGAATGAATATGTGGGTGAGATTTGAATCAGTTTTATCAACAACGATAATAAGGTTATTTAACAAAGTGCTGCGATCGACAACGATAATATAGATTATCAAACAAAGTGCTGCGATCGACAACGATAGTATAGATTATCTAACAAAGTGCTGCGATCGACAACGATAATATAGATAATCTAACAAAGTGCTGCGATCGACAACGATAATATAGATTATCAAACAAAGTGCTGCGATCGACAACGATAGTATAGATTATCTAACAAAGTGCTGCGATCGACAACGATAATATAGACTATCTAACAAAGTGCTGCGATCGACAACGATAATACAGATAATCTAACAAAGTGCTGCGATCGACAACGATAATATAGATAATCTAACAAAGTGCTGCGATCGACAACGATAATATATATTATCAAACAAAGTGCTGCGATCGACAACGATAATATAGATAATCTAACAAAGTGCTGCGATCGACAACGAAAATATAGATTATCTAACAAAGTGCTGCGATCGACAACGAAAATATAGATTATCTAACAAAGTGCTGCGATCGACAACGACAATATAGATTATCAAACAAAGTGCTGCGATCGACAACGACAATATAGATTATCTAATAAAGTGCTGCGATCGACAAAGATAATATAGATTATCTAACAAAGTGCGATCAACAACGACAATACAGATTATCTAACAAAGTGCTGCGATCGACAAAGATAATATAGATTATCTAACAAAGTGCTGCGATCAACAACAATAATATAGATTATCTTACAAAGCGCTGCGATCGTTTTCGATCGTTTTTTTCACCTCTAGTTTAAACGTTCTAAGTTTGTAACTTGTATGTATGTATGTAAACCTAATTAAGATATAAAATCATAGTTATTTGAAATATGCCACAACACTGGATATATTTTAAACATTTTTATTTATAAACATCCTATATTCTTTCTCGTGTTTTACTTTCGGCGAGATCGAAAAACTGGATAAAACTTAAATAAAGCAATATAAATTATGGAAGATGCTGTTATTTATGTTGTGATTGTGTTCATTCCTACTTTCGTTTTATTCTACTTTTATCATTTTACACATTTATTAAGATTGTGTTGAATACATATGCTAGAAAATGATATAAATGAAAGAATGGGAAAGTTTATTTTTGTTTAGAATGATTCAAGTTCTTGTTATATAGAAATACTGATAAAGTATAGTAAATGTAATATTAATACTTAACTATTAATTCAATTTATATCTAATAGTCATTCAGAATGACATATTTTACCAAGTACATGTCTCTCTATGAGAGAGGAGGTGTCACATGCTCCTGAACCATATGTACTTGCAGGCGAAATGAACTAACTGCAAATATCTTTGTATTAATACTTTGAACATTACCATACACCTTTTCTAGTTGCAGTTATGAACATTAATGTTTCGGAAGTACTGTCGTTTTTTATTTTGCTTTTTTGTTGTTTGTTTTCTCTCTTTTTACCTTTAGTTTGAACATCTTTAAATACATATTTGATACATACAACTGAATTAACAGATTTTTTTATACAAACAATTGTAAACATACTGATAACTATTTCAATTAAAATTATAGCTTAAAACGTTGATAGATGATAGGAATCTTTCTTTATACATCTTAAATCTAATTTTTTTTTTCATTTTCGTAGAATTTTTAAAGTTTTAAAGAAAATTGATTTGTACTATAAATACATGAAGCTCACATTACAGTTAATCTATACAGATTCTATTATCGAAACTGCCAAACGTGTTATTATTTGTTTTGCGCTTGATGTAAATAAAACAAAACACTATATTATAGTTGCATAGATATAATGTGTCTTCAAAGATAAAATAGATTAGCTGATATAAGACACAGACTGTGAGAGTATGGAATGGTACCGAACATTGAGATTTGGCGGAATAAGTGTGATGAAACTGTGTATATTTTTGCTGTGTGATTTTTTTTAAAAAACGATGTTTGTATATACGTACAGTATATTTGGATTCTTGTATGTAGATTTCATGCTTGCATGTATGAAGTAGCAAATTAACTGTGGAAGCAATTAACTGTTTTGCATGTGTATGTATATGGGTAGAATATAACAACAACACTAGTCTTTTATTCTGCTTTTATACTTTATATGTGTCGTTTTTTTCCCCTATTTCTATACAATGTAGATTTCTCAACATTGAAATTTATTGAATCATAAAACCCAAAATTACTATATAAATTATTAAATTCCCACCAAATATACCTTAGGCTTACGCTACAGACGATGCTCCCTAATCAGCGGACGATTACCATTTTTACAAGCTTATAAAAAAATTACAGACATGAAATGGAACATGAGCATGCAATTGTAAAATGAATATTTAAATTTTAAAATGTCCACTTTTTCAATTTTATGTTTTAAGTCCTTGGTGTCTAGAGTGTTGGCGAGACTGGTAGCATGCAGCAAAATTAGTATATCCCCACCCAAACAATATGACACATAAAATAACTATATTATGACTGTACAGGGTGACAAAACTAAAAGATGAAATTATACATTTAGTTTTCTGATTTGCAGGAATGGATCAATATACGTTTTACAAGATCCACATTTTACTGCGAAGATGAGTACCTTATACGTATTTAATGCGATTTGAATTTAATGTTTCTTTAGTATCTACTCTGTCTAATCAATCTCGAGGAGTAGCCATTCTTTTGAATAATATTTTTTTTTATTACATTTAAAGATCACTGATAAAAATGGCAAAAAAAGAATTGACGGTACAATCAATAATAAAAGATTTAACTTAAAAATTGTATATGGTCCTAATAAAGACAGCCTAGATTTTTTTATAAAAATTGAAGAATAATATTAAAGATTCAGATAATATATCTTTAATTGCAGGTGATTTTAATTTAATCTTTAACCCACAAATAGACTGTTATGAAAATGTTAATCTAAACAACCCTAAAGCAAGGGAAGTTGTTCTGGAAACAATCGATAATTGTGATTTAGTAGATTACTGGAGAGATCAAGATCTAGAAAAGAGAAAATATCCATGGTTTCGAAATAATACTAATAAAAAAGCTAGGTTGTATTTCTTTCTGTTCTCCCAGCAAACACTTACTGATACAGCTAAGGTTAAAATATCTCCAGTTTATAAAACTTAATGTTCTTGGGATTTTTTTAAATCAGATTTTATTGAATTTAGTTAAGGCATTTCATACTTGAAAATGTATAATTCTCTGCTAAATCTCTGTTAAAATTACAATACGCTAACTTTCTGATAAAAACATAAATGACATTGAAAATGACACACTTCAATTAGATATTGACGAACAAATACTTTCAAACACTTCTGTTCGAAATAAGGGGTCAAACAATTAAATATTCTTCATTCCTTAAAGAAATAAATTATGAACATTTGCAACTTAAATAAATTGAAAAACTTGAAAAAGAACGCTTTATTTAACATGAATTACTACAGAACTATATAAAATACGTTAACAATAAAAGAAGGGTTCAAAATATGATCACAGGCAAACTGAATTGAAGTAGGAGAAAAAACAACAATTTTATTTTGCATCTTGGGAAAATAAGCATTTTGTGTCAAAAGTACATTAATAAATGATAAATATCATGTCTAAAAACAATGTTCTTATTACTACACAAGAAGGGATCTTGAAAGAAACTATGAACTTTTATAAAACTTTCATTACATGATACTGAAACTATTAATTTGTTTGAAATTCTCTCAAATTTTAATATTCCTTAGTTAAACGAATATATAAAAAAAAATCAATGACATCAAGTTTCATAGGAAAATTGTTAAAAAAGTATTGGCGCGATATAGGACATTTTTGGGAATATCTATTAAATTAAATGCAGGTTTTAATAAAGGAGAATTGTCTATCAAAAAATCAATGTGTAGTAACTTGTATATGGAAAGGAAACAAAGATGAAAAATACTTAAGAAACTCGCGTCTCATTTCATTACTAAATGTGTCTTATAAAATTGCATCATCAATTATTGTGAACAGATTAAAAAATATTTTGAGAGGATTTATTAATGAAAATCTAACAGAGTTCATCACAAACCGATATATAGGGGAAAATACAAGACGTGTATATGATGTAAAGTTTTATAATGAAAGAAATGAGTGCATGGCGTTTTTTGTTTTTTTTCAAAAAACGGATAGATATATTTTATACAAATTCATAATCATTCTGTTTTGTGAACGAAAATCGTTCAGAATGTTTAGTCTTCAAAGAGGATGTCGCCAAGGTGACCCAATAACCCCATGTATCTTTGTTTTGTGTTGGAGTGCTTGCTGCCTTTGTCAGGAACAGTCAAAATATGAAGAAAATAAATGTAGGGTCCACAGAATATTTTATATACCAGTTTGCTGATGATACATCTTTAATATTAGATGGTTCCTAAAAATGTCTTCGAAACACATTAAAAGTGTTAAAAAGAATCTTTGGCCTTAATACCAACATATATTAACTAAAGTCGTATGGATAAGCGCAAAACGAGACTGTCAAACAAAAGTATGCAGTGATATACATCCGAACCTTGACAGTATATTTCCTGTGTTAAGCACAAACTGTGCAAGTCTTGATTAGATGGTTAAGCTTAATTATGACAATACGATTCGGAAAATAAAGAATATACTTATTAGTTAAACTTATCTATTTTACTTCAATTGTGAAATAAGTTCTTACAAGTTAGATAAATCACGCTCGAAGTTTTCCTGGTTAGAACCAGCACTAAGTATATGATCAAGGACACTACATATAGCCGTGGCGGAAGATCGAACGCACGACACTCCGATCATGGGTTCGGTGCTCTACCACTGGACCATGCGCTCCATTCAATCTACTTATTACATTGTCAAGACGAATATTAACACCTAATGGAAAATTATGGTTATAAAAACTTACTTTAAAGTATTGGGGAACCACTCAATACAGTCCAAATAGTTCTAAATACATTGTGTATATTTTAATTTGTTTCTAATCGGGTAGACGGTTCAGGTCAGAGTACTGTGCCTGTCTTTGTGTAGATATTGATTTAAAAGCTAGGTTATTTAATATGAACGTGAAATTGGAAGTTAATGTTTATTTGGCATGAAATTAGAGACAGTTTTCAATTTGATATGACTAATAATGCACTTGTTTTATCATGTTATAGGACTAGATTACATATGTTACGATGGTCATGGTAATGCTTTGGCCTCTTATAAAACTATGTAAGTTATGATATGTATGCCGTAATGTTGATCTGAGTTTATGGCGATGACACACATTATGATTATAAGGATGGTGGTGATAATAATTATCAACATGATAATGATGATGATGATGGTGACGACGATAATTTTAATTATGTAGAATGTCAAACTGGTAGTAGTGACATAAATTCGTCTATCATTTGGCATCAGAATATATATCTGAGTGTATGAATAATTATGTACTGGTTATGTCATATGTGGTATAGGATTATGTATAATATGATGATGACGGTCATAAAAAAAATCACTTTTGAAATTATGTAACCTGAACAAATTATGATATATGACGGATCTTCGTTTATTCTGTAGTATAATGCTGTTGACGAAAGTTATGTTTATGATGATTGTGATGATAATGATAATAATCATTATTCTGATGACGATGGTCATGATGATGATTTAAATGCTGATGATGATGATGATGACGACGACGATGATAATGATGATGATGTTGATGATGCTGCTGCTGCTAATGATGATGATTAGATGATGATGATACTGATGATAATGATGATGATGATGATGATAATGATGATGATAATGATGATGATGATGATGATGATGATGATGATGATGATGATGATGATGATGATGATGATGATGATGATGATGATGATAAAGGTGTTGATAATGACGATCGTCGCAATGGTTATGATTTTGTATTAATAAGATAGTGTTTGTAATAAAAAGATGATAGCATAATTATAAGAATAAATATAATAAGCAATAGTCATTTTGTGATACAAATTTGTAAATATTTCATAGAGCAAAACTGCTAATAAAGCACTTTTACGAATAAAATATACATTTAATTTAGATGTATATCATATAAACCAAATACGCTATTTTGAAACTACGTCATTCTATTTTTTGGTGGAACCTTCCGTATAGGGACGACATCACATGGTAAGCTACCACCATTGCGTTTTCCATAGACTTACATTATCACAAGTCCTATATCATATTAAAGTACTGTCCTAGACTCAAATTAAAATGTCCCCAAAATGGGGTCAAAAGTACCACTTTTTACCCTCTGAAGTTGGGTACCCCCACTTTCAGCATGAAAAGAAAAAGTAAATTTCACCAATTTCACTTTTCATGCAGTTTCCTTGATCAAATGAATTTAGTCAGTCACAGAAACATTATTCTAATTTTTTATTGACACAAACATTATAAACTTATATTTTATTGTGATCATTTGTCAGTTTAACATTTTCATCCAACCAGAATTAAGCTTACTATAAAAAATATATGCCCTGAACATCCCTATACGTTTTAGAGCCAATCAGAGAGCTCGTCTCAATGCTGGTAACTGACAACATGTATCTGTAACAATACAATAGATTCAATATTAATGTGTTACCTTTGATGGACGAGTCTAACTGTAGTTTCACAATAGCGTATTTGGTTTATACTAGCGATGGTGTTTACTCAGTTGTATTATTGAGACACTGTTTACAACTGATAAACCAAAACATGTAAAGGTACACTATGGTTATGACTGTAACTTTTGACACAACGATGAACACATGCTTTTGTGATAATATGAGATGTATAAGATATTGTGTTAGCGCGAATGCGAGCACGATAGAGTAAGTGTATAATGTATATTACTATAAATGAGTTCTGATTGGCCAGAATGATCCCCCATTAAACAAAATACTATACGATATTGAACAGTTTTTACTCTGGATTATGCAAAACTGTGTATGCATCGGTTACTAAAAATAGCCGCTTGGAATTCCATATGTTAGCTAAATGCAACGATGAAAACTAAGATGTTCCGAATGCGGCGTTGTTTTCAAATGACTGTCAACAAGAATTTCGTGTCAGATTTCACCAAAAGTATCGATAATGAAGATCCCGATACGAAAAAAAGGGGCAACTGTCCAATCAATTAAAACAAGTCGCCAGTATTTACGAGGGAAACAACTGAATGATTAGATAACAAACATTTATCAAAATGTCTACGTGGCCGAGTGGTGTTGAGACGTTGAACTTCTGCAATATTATGTTGTGTTTTCCGCCATGGTTCGAATCCCACCCAGCGAATTTCATTTTCAATATCTTTGTTTTGTATTATATATAAATAATGCTGCAGACACTATGTTGAATATAGTTAGCTTGTTTGCGGGTGACACTACGTTTTCTGTTTCTACACCAAATATAAATGATATGGAAGGTATACTTCAGCACGATTTACAAATAGTAGCAAATTGGTATAACCAATGGCTTGTTGATTTTAATCCAAGTAAAACAGAAGTTGTATTTTCTGCACTTGATAACAAAGATCGACGACATGTATTAACATTTAATAACGTTTAGCTTAAGTTTGTTGAATACCATAAGCACTGGGGTTTAACATTATCAGTCAAGATGTCAAATGACATCAATATAGATACAAAATATAACTTAAGCCTCTTAAATTCTCAGCACGATCCTTTTCTTCAATCAAATTCAAATTAAAACATTAAATCAAGTATACCTTTCTTACATGAGACCTATCCTTGAATATGCTTCTGTGGTGTGGGACGGATATACAAACATTACATCAAGTATACATTTCTTACAAGAGACCTATCCTTGAATATGCTTCTGTAGTGTGGGACGGTTGTAAAAACATTACATCAAGTATACATTTCTTACATGAGACCAATCCTTGAATATGTTTCTGAAGTGTGGGACGGTTGTAAAAACATTAAATCAAGTATACATTTCTTACATGAGACCAATCCTTGAATATGCTTCTGAAGTGTGGGACGGTTGTAAAAACATTACATCAAGTATACATTTCTTACAAGAGACCTATCCTTGAATATGCTTCTGTAGTGTGGGACGGTTGTAAAAACATTACATCAAGTATACATTTCTTACATGAGACCAATCCTTGAATATGCTTCTGAAGTGCGGGATGGTTGTACAAACATTAAATCAAGTATACATTTCTTACATAAGACCTATCCTTGAATATGCTTCTGTGGTGTGGGACGGATATACAAACTATGCAAAGATAGGCTTGAAAAAGTATTACTGTTTTTAAAAATGAATAAATATGAATATGAGTGTAAAGTTAGTAGGTAGGTTGCAGTTGGTAGTTGGGGATTCGAATTCGTTATTATTATAACTATTTAATTTACGTATTTTACTCGAGTTTATATGTATACAAATATAATAAATATAAAATGTATGAAAATACATATCACATCTGAATTCCCAACTGGCAGCTGGTTGGTAGCTGGCGATTTGCGGTGAATCATAAACTTGTTGTTTTTTTTTATTGAATTGATATGTTAAAATAATAAAACAGCGACTAAGAAAAAATTCCGATTCCCCAACTGGCAACTAGTTGGTAGTTGGCGATTCGCGGCGAAAACCCAACTGGAAATTTTTAACCGCCTCCTGGTGAATAAACTCATGATATTGAATGAACAACGCGAGAATATAGTTTATTTATTGTTATAAATGTTTTTTTCTATAGAAATGATTTGTTTTTGAAATCATATATATATTTGAAAAAGAAGTCCGAATCCCAAACTGGCAGCTGGTTGGTAATTAGTAATTTGCGGCGAATCACCAACTGGAAATTTTTAATCGCCTCTTGGTGAATATACTCATGGTATTGAAGGAACAACGCGGGGATGTTGTTTATTTTTTGTTATAAACTGTTCTTTCTATAGAAATGATTTTTTTTTAAAAACAAAATATCGATTTGAAAAAAATAAACAAATCCCCAACGCGTAGCTCGTTGGTAGTTGGAGATTCGCAGTGAATTCCCAATTGGAAATTTTGAATTGCCGTCTTGTGAGTATACTCAGTATATTGTAAAACAAACGCGGTTTTGGTGTCTTTTTTATTATTTAAGCTGTTTTTTTCTACTGAATTGCAAAATGTTAAAATAACAAACAGCGATTTGAAAAAAAATCCGATTCATCCTATTCAATGATTAAAATTATCATATTTAATGACTGTAAAGTTAGTAGGTAGTTCGAAGTTGGTAGTTTGGGATTCGAATAACCAAGTACCGACCAGCTGCCAGTTGGGGATTCGGATTCGTTATTATAATTACTATTTCATTTACATATTTTTATATTTCATAAAAATATAATCAATAATAAATTAAATGTATCTAAATTAATATAAAATCTGAATCCCCAACTTTATTATTATAATCTTATTTTAATTGAATTGATTTATTAAAAAAAATAAAACAACGATTTAAAAAAAATCCGAATCCCCAATTGGCAACTGGTTGGTAGTAGGCGATTCGCGGCGAATCCCCAACTGGACATTTTGAATCGCCGTTTGGTGACTATACTCATGGGATTGAAGGAACAGCGCGGGAACGGTGTTTATTTATTGTTATGAACTGTTTTTCTATGGAATTGATTTGTTTTCAATAACAAACAGCGATTTGAAAAAAAAATACGATTCATCCTATTCAATGATTAAAAGTATCATATTTAATGACTTTAAAGTTAGTAGGTAGTTCGCAGTTGGTAGTTTGGGATTCGAATAACCAAGTACCGACCAGCTGCCAGTTGGGGATTCGGATTCGTTATTATAATTACTATTTCATTTACATATTTTTATATTTCATAAAAATATAATCAATAATAGATTAAATGTATCTAAATTAATATAAAATCTGAATCCCCAACTTTATTATTATAATCTTATTTTAATTGAATTGATTTATTAAAAAAAATAAAACAACGATTTAAAAAAATCCGAATCCCCAATTGGCAACTGGTTGGTAGTAGGCGATTCGCGGCGAATCCCCAACTGGACATTTTGAATCGCCGTTTGGTGACTATACTCATGGTATTGAAGGAATAGCGCGGGAACGGTGTTTATTTACTGTTATGAACTGTTTTTCTATGGAATTGATTTGTTTTCAAAAACAAATATCGATTTGAAAAAAAAAAACGAATCCCAAATTTGCCATTTTGAGTCACCGTCTTGTGAGTATATTCGTTTTATTGAAGAAGCAAACCACCATTGGTGTTATTATTATCCTAAATCTGTTTTCTTTATTGAATTGATATGTTAAAATAATAAAACAGCGATTTAAAAAAAATCCGAATCCCCAACCAGCTGCCAGTTGGGGATTCGGATTTTTTTTTTTTTTTTATAAAATCTGAATCCCCAACTGGCAAATGGTTGGTAGTTGGCGATTCCCGGCGAATCCCCAACTGGACATTTTGAATCACTGTCTGGTGAATATACTCGTTATACTGAAGGAAAAACACTGCAAAAGTGTGTTTTTTATTATTATAAACTCATATTTTATCGAATTGATTTGTTAAAAAGATAAAACAACGATTTAAAAAAAAGTATACTCATCAGACGGCGATTCAAAATGTCCAGTTGGGGACTCGCCGCGAATTGCCAACTACCAACCAGCTGCCAGTTGGGGATTCGGATTTTTTTTTAAATAGCTGTTTTATCATTTAAACATATCAATTGAATAAAGAAAACAGATTTAGGATAATAATAACACCAATGGTGGTTTGGTTCTTCAATAAAACGAATATACTCACAATACGGTGATTCAAAATGGCAAATTTGTGATTCGTTTTTTTTTTCAAATCGATATTTGTTTTCGAAAACGAATCAATTGTATAGAAAAACAGTTCATAACAATAAATAAACTCTATTCTCGCGTTGTTCATTCAATATCATGAGTTTATTCACCAGGAGGCGGTTCAAAATTTCCAGTTGGGTTTTTGCGAATCGCCAACTACCAACCAGCTGCCAGTTGGGGATTCGGATTTTTTTTAAATCGCTGTTTTATTTTTTTAACAAATCAATTCAATAAAAAAGAAGTTTATGATAATAAATAACACACTTTTGCCTGGTTGGTTCTTCAGTATAACGAGTATACTCACCAGACAGTGATTCAAAATGTCCAGTTGGGGATTCGCCGCGAATCGCCAACTACCAACCAGCTGCCAGTTGGGGATTCGGATTTTTTTTTTAAATAGCTGTTTTATAATTTTTTTAACATATCAATTGAATAAGGAAAACATATTTAGGATAATAATAACACCGATGGTGGTTTGGTTCTTCAATAAAACGAATATACTCACAATACGGTGACTCAAAATGGCAAATTTTGGATTCGTTTTTTTTTTCAAATCGATATTTGTTTTTGAAAACAAATCAATTCCATAGAAAAACAGTTTACAAAAATAAATAAACACCGTTCCCGCGCTATTCCTTCAATACCATGAGTTTATTCACCAGGAGGCAATTCAAAATTTCCAGTTTGGGATTCGCGGCGAATCGCCAACTACCAACCAGTTGCCAATTGGGGATTCGGATTTTTTTTAAATCGTTATTTTATTTTTTTTAATAAATCAATTCAATTAAAATAAGATTATAATAATAAATAACACACTTTTGTCGGGTTGGTTCTTCAGTATAATGAGTTTACTCACAAGACGGCGATTCAAAATGACCAGTTGGGGATCCCGCCGTGAATCGCCTACCACCAACCAGCTGCCAGTTGCGGATTCAGATTTTATATTAATTTACATACATTTGTTATTGATAATATTTTAAACATATTAACACAAGCAAAATATGTTAATGAAATAGTCATTATAATAACGAATCCGAATCCTCAACTGGCAGCTGGTCGGTAGTTGGTTATTCGAATCCCCAACTATTAACTGCGAACTACCTACTAACTTTACAGTGATTCATATTTAATGTAAAATCATTATATAAAATTAATAGGGTCATTAGGTTAAGAGTGGTCTCAGACATTGTCTTCTAATGGGAACTAACCTCGTATCGACATAGGGTCCTCACGTGACGAATTATCTAAGACATTGTCTTCTAATGGGCACTAACCTCATATCGACATAGGGTCCTTACGTAACGAGTGGTCTAAGGCATTGTCTTCTAATGGGCACTAACCTCGTATCGACATAGGGTCCTCAGGTGACGAGTGGTCGAAGGTATTGTCTTCTAATGGGCACTAACCTCGTATCGACATAGGGTCATCACGTGACAAGTGGTCTAAGACATTGTCTTCTAATGGGCACTAATCTCGAATCGACATAGGGTCCTCACGTGACGAGTGATCTAAGGCATTGTCTTCTAATGGGCACTAAACTCGTATCGACATAGGGTCCTCATGTGACGAGTGGTCGAAGGTATTGTCTTCTAATGGGCACTAACCTCGTATCGACATAGGGTCATCACGTGACAAGTGGTCTAAGACATTGTCTTCTAATGGGCACTAATCTCGAATCGACATAGGGTCCTCACGTGACGAGTGATCTAAGGCATTGTCTTCTAATGGGCACTAACCTCGTATCGACATAGGGTCCTCACGTGACGAGTGATATAAGGCATTGTCTTCTAATGGGCACTAAACTCGTATCGACATAGGGTCCTCATGTGACGAGTGGTCTTAGGCATTGTCATCTTATGGGCACTAACCTCGTATCGACATAGTGTCCTTACAGGACGAGTGAGCTAAGGCATTATCATCAAATGGGCACTAACCTTGTAACGACATAGGGTCCTTACGTGACGAGTGGTCTAAGGCATTGTCTTCTAATGGGCACTAACCTTGTAACGACATAGGGTCCTAACGTGACTAGTGGTATAAGACATTGTCTACTAACTGGCACTAACCTCGTATCGACAAAGGGTCCTCACGTGATGAGTGGTCTAAGGCATTGTCTTCTAATTGAAACTAACCTCGTATCGACATAGGGTCCTCACGTGGCGAGTGGTCTAAGACATTGACTTCTAATGGGCACTTACCTCGTATCGACATACGGTCCTCACGTGACAAGTGGTCTAAGGCATTACCTCGTATTGACACAGGGTCCCCACGTAACCAGTGAACTGAGACATTGTCTTCTAATGGGCACTATATTCGTATCGACATAGGGTCCTCACGTGACGAGTTGTCTAAGGCATTGTCTTCTAATGGGCATTAACCTCGTATCAACATAGGGTCCTCACGTGACAAGTGGTCTAAGGCATTGTTTTCTAATGGGAACCTACCTCGTATCGACATAGGGTCCTCACGTGACGAGTGGACTAAGGCATTGTTATTTAATGGGCACTAACCCCATATCGACATAGGGTTCTCACGTGACGAGTGGTCTAAGGCACTGCCTTCTTATGGGCTCTAACCTCGTATCGCCAAAGGGTTCGCACGTGACGATTGATCTAAGGCATTGTCTTCTAATGGGAACTTAACTCCTTTGATATAGGGTCCTCACGTGACGAGTGGTCTAAGGCATTGTCTTATTATAGGCACTAACCTCGTATCGACATAGGGTTCTCACGTGACGAGTGGTCCAATGCGTTGTCTTCTGATGGGCACTAACCTCGTATCGACATAGGGTCCTCACGTGACGAGTGGTCTAATGCGTTGTCTTCTGATGGGCACTAACCTCGTATCGACATAGGGTTCTTTCGTGACGAGTGGTCTAAGACATTGTCTTCTAATGGGCAATAACCTCGTATCGGCAAAGAGTCCTTACGTGACGAGTGGTCTAACACACTGTCTTCTAATGGGCACTAATCTCGTATCGACATAGGGTCCTTACGTGACGATTTGTCTTAAACATTGTTTTCTGATGGGCACTAACTTCGTATCGACATAGGGTCCTCACGAGACGAATGGTCTAATGCATTGTCTTCTAATGGGCACTAACCTCGTATCGACATAGGGTTCTCACGTGACGAGTGGTCTAAGGCATTACCTCGTATCGACACAGGGTCCTCACGTAACCAGTGATCTAAGACATTGTCTTTTAATTGGCACTATCCTCGTATCGACATAGGGTCCTCACGTGACGAGTGGTCTAAGGCATTACCTCGTATCGAGAAAGGGTCCTCACGTAAACAGTGATCTAAGACATTGTCTTTTAATGGGCACTAACCTCGTATCGACATAGGGTCCTCACGTGACGAGTAGTGTAAGGCATTACCTCGTATCGACACAGGGTCCTCACGTAACCATTGATCTAAGACATTGTCTTTAAATGGGCACTATCCTCGTATCGACATAGGGTCCTCACGTTACGAGTATTCTAAGGCATTGTCTTCGTATGGGAACTTACCTCGTATCGACATAGGGTCCTCACATGATGAGTGGTCTAAGGCATTGTTTTTTAATAGGCACTAACCTCGTATCGACATAGGGTCCTCACGTGACGTGTGGTCTAAGGCATTACCTCGCATGGACACATGGTCCTCACGTAACAAGTGATTTAAGACATTGTCTTTGAATGGGCAATTTCCTCGTATCGACATAGGGTCCTCACCTGACGAGTGGTCTAAGGCATTGTCTTCTAATGGGCACTAATCTCGTATCGACATAGGGTCCTCACGTGACGAGTGGTCTAAGGCATTGTTTTTAATAGCCACTAACCCCATGTCGACATAGGGTCCTCACGTGACGCGTGGTTTAAGGCATTGTCTTCTTATGGGCACTAAACTCGTATCGCCATAGGGTTCTCACGTGACGAGTGATCTAAGGCATTGTCTTCTAATTGGCACTAATCTCGTATCGACATAGGGTCCTCAGGTGACGAGTGGTCTAATGCTTTGTCTTTTGATGGGCACTAACCTCGTATCGACATAGGGTCCTCACGTGACGGCATTATCTTCTAACGGGCACTAACCTCTTATCGACATAGTGTCCTCACGTGACGAGTGGTATAAGGCATTGTCTACTAATGGGAACTTACCTCGTATCGACATAGGGCCCTCACGTGACGAGTGGTCTAAGGCATTGTCTTCTAATGGGCAACAACCCCGTATTGGCATATGGTCCTCACGTGACGAGTGGTCTAAGGCATTGTTTTCTAATGGGCACTAACCCCATATCGACATAGGGTTCTCATGTGACGTGTGATATAATGCATTGTCTTGTAAAGGGCATTAACGTAGTATCGATATAGGATCTTCACGTGGCGATTGTTCTAAGGCATTGTCTACTAATGGGCACTAATCTCAAATCGACAGAGGGTCTTCACGTGACGTGTGCTTTAAGGCATTTACTTCTAATGGGCACTAACCTCGTATCGATATAGGTCCTCACTTGACGAGTGATCAAAGGCATTGTCTTCTAATGGGCACGAACCTCTTATCGACATAGTGTCCTCACGTGACGAGTGGTCTAAGGCATTATCTTCTAATGGGCACTTACCTCGTATAGACATAGGGTCCTCACGTGACGAGTGGTCTTAGGCATTGTCTTCTAATGGGCACTCACCCCATATCGACATAGGGTCTTCACGTGGCGAGTGATCTAAGGCATTGTTTTCTAATGGGAACTTATCTCGTATCGACATAGGGCTCTCACGTGACGAGTGGTCTAAGGCATTGTCTTCTAATGGGCACCAACCTCATATCGGCATAGGGTCCTCACGTGACGAGTAGTCTAAGGCATTGTCTTCTAATGGGTATTTACCTCGTATCGACATAGTGTCCTCACGTGACAAGTGGTCTAAGGCATTGTTTTCTAATGGGAACTTACCTCGTATCGACATAGGTTCCCTACGGGACGAGTAGTCTAAGGCATTGTCTTCTAATGGGCATAAACCATGTATCGGCATTGGGTCCTCACGTGACGAGTGGTCTAAGGCATTGTCTTCTAATGGGCACTAACCTCGTATCGACATAAGGTCCTCATGTGACGAGTGGTCTAAGGCATTGTCTTCTAATTGGCTATGACCTCTTATCGACATAGAGTCCTCACTTGACGAATGGTATAAGACATTGTCTTCTAATAGGCACTAACCTAGTATCGACATAGGGTCCTCACGTAGCGAGTGATCTGAGACATTGTCTTCTAATGGGCACTAACCTAGTATCGACATAGGGTCATCACGCGACGAATGGTCTAAGACATTGTCTTCTAATGGGAACTAACCTCGTATCGACATAGGGTCCTAACGTGACGAGTGGTCTAAGACATTGTCTTCTAATGGGCACTAACCTCATATCGACATAGGGTCCTCAGGTAACGAGTGGTCTAAGACATTGTCTTCTAATGGGAACTAACCTCGTATCGACATAGGGTCCTCAGGTAACGAGTGGTCTAAGACATTGTCTTCTAATGGGCACTAATCTCGTATCGACATAGGCTCCTCACGTAACGAGTGATCTAAGGCATTGTCTTCTAATGGGAACTAACCTAGTATCGACATTGGGTCATCACGCGACGAGTGATCTAAAGTATTGTTTTCTAATGGTAACTAACCTAGTATCGACATAGGGTTCTCACGTGACGAGTGATCTAAGGCATTGTCTTCTAATGGGAACTAACCTAGTATCGACATAGGGTCCTTACGTGACGAGTGGTCTAAGATGTTGTCTTCTAATGGGAACTAACCTAGTATCGACATATTGTCCTTACGTGACGTGTGGTCTAAAGTATTGTCTTCTAATGGCCACTAACCTAGTATCGACATAGGGTTCTTAGGTGACGAGTGGTCTAAGGTATTGTCTTTTAATGGGAACTAACCTAGTATCGACATATGACCCTTACGTGGCGAGTGGTCTAAGGTATTGTCTTCTAATGGGCTATGACCTCTTATCGACATAGAGTCCTCACTTGACGAATGGTCTAAGACATTGTCTTATAATGGGCACTAACCTCGTATCGACATAGCGTCCTTACGTAACGAGTAGTCTAAGACATTGTTTTCTAATGGGCACTAACCTCGTATCGACATAGGGTCCTTACGTAACGAGTAGTCTAAGACATTGTCTTCTAATGGGCACTAACCTCGTATCGACATAGGGTCCTTACGTGACGAGAGGTCTAAGACATTGTCTTCTAATGGGAACTAACGTCATATCGACATAGTGTCCTTACGTGACGAGTTGTCTAAGACATTGTCTTCTAATGGGCACTAACCTCGTATCGACAAAGGGGCTTCACTCGACGAGTGGTCTAAATCATTGTCTTCCTATGGTCACTAACCTCGTATTGACATAGGATCCTTACGTGACGAGTAGTCTAAGACATTGTTTTCTAATGGGCACTAACTTCGTTTTGACATAGGGTCCTTAAGTGACGAGTAGTCTAAGACATTGTCTTCTAATGTGCACTAACCTCGTATCGACATAGGGTCTTCACTCGACAAGTGGTCTAAGACATTGTTTTCTAATGGGCACTAACTTCGTATCGACATAGGGTCTTCACTCGACGAGTAGTCTAAAACATTGTTTTCTAATGTGCACTAACCTCGTATCGACATAGGGTCTTCACTCGACGAGTGGTCTAAATCATTGTCTTCTAATGGGCACTTACCTTGTATCGACATAGGGTCCTTAAGTGACGAGTAGTCGAAAACATTGTTTTCTAATGGGCACTAACCTCACATCGACATAGGGTCCTTTAACGTGACGAGCAGTCTAAGACATTGTTTTCTAATTGGCACTAACCTCGTATTGACATAGGGTCTTCACTCGACGAGTGGTCTAAATCATTGTCTTCTAATGGGCACTTACCTCATATCGACATAGGGTCTTTACGTGACGAGTAGTCTAAGATATTGTTTTCTAATGGGCACTAACCTCGTATCGACATAGGGTCTTCACTCGACGAGTGGTCTAAATCATTTTCTTCTAATGGGCACTAACCTCGTATTGACATAGGGTCTTCACTCGACGAGTAGTCTAAATCATTGTCTTCTAATGGACACTAACCTCGTATCGACATAGGGTCTTTATGTGACGAGTAGTCTAAGACATTGTTTTCTAATGGGCACTAACCTCGTATCGACATAGGGTCCTTACGTGACGAGTAGTCTAAGACATTGTTTTCTAATGGGCACTAACCTCGTACTGACATAGGGTCTTCACTCGACGAGTTGTGTAAGACATTGTCTTCTAATGGGCACTAACCTCATATCGACATAGGGTCTTTACGTGACGAGTAGTCTAAGACATTGTTTTCTAATGGGCACTAACCTCGTATCGACATAGGGTCTTCACTCGACGAGTGGTCTAAATCATTGTTTTCTAATGGGCACTAACCTCGTATTGACATAGGGTCTTCACTCGACGAGTGGTCTAAATCATTGTCTTCTAATGGGCACTTACCTCGTATCGACATAAGGTCCTCACGTGACGAGTAGTCGAATGCGTTGTCTTCTAATGGCCACTAACACAGTATCGTTGAGATTGTTGGTTCGATTTCAGTTCGGTCTAAAAAAGTTGTGTGAAACTTTTTGTAATGTCTTGTGCCAACTCTTTGCAAAAAAGAAATAGTCACTACCTCACATCTTTGAACATTTAAACAGATATAAAGACATATAGTGCTAAAATAAATAAAGATAAGACCACTGGGCTTTGGATTGGTAGACTTAAAAACAAATGTTAACGTTTAATACATTAGCAAGACTAAAATATTCTGAAAAAAAAGCATTAAGAGTATTCCATGGTTATCATATAGACAATAATACAATTTGGCTGAGAAAAAATCAATAAAATAAAGAACTGCCTTCATGTACGAAACCTTACATACCAGGGTTATGTATTAAAGCAACACATCCACGTTTGAACTTTTTAAAAAAAAAATAATTGAGTTATTAGCACATTTCCCATACAAACGTATGATCAATTAGCTGTATATGAGCATATAAACACAATCCCGAACAAAATGATGCCCAAATTGTAATGCGTGACTAACACTTTATAAAACAAGCGTGTAACTCACCCGAGTAAAAAAAATTGTCAAAATGACTTTCAAGGCAGGTAAAGTACACTACGCACTAAAACGTGAAGTTTTTTATTACGAATTGCATAATTCAATTTGAAGCCAAGTTGGAATCCTCGGCAATTTAAAAATAATTTATAAAGCGTTTGTCACGCTTTATAATTTGGACATCTTTTTTTATAATTCTAAAGCGTTCTGGATAGTGTTTGTTAGCACATATACAGCTCACTGACCATATATTTATGTATGGGAAATGTGCTCACAACTCAATTGAAAAACTTTTTAAAAAAGTTTAAACGTGGATGTGTTGCTTTAATACTTAAAACTTATCACAAGTAAATTTTAGAATGCGATGTATTCCGGAGCTGTACATTAAAGAATTACAAAATATAATGTTCTTTCTTTGGAACTTAAAATGACTTGTCAAAAACATGTAAACGGTGGGTTGGATATGACTATGAAATAATTATTTCTGAACTTGAACACTGGAACGCTGTCGAAAAGCACTACTTAAAATTCGATGATAGTCAAAAAAACTTGTTCTGTAAGATTGCTCCTAATACTGGCATTACAACTCTCAAACAGATAAGACCGCTTTACAGCTATTATTAGTTACATTCTTTCTTCATAACCGATAAAAATGCCGATTTTATTTCTAAATATTGAATCTTGTATTTCGTTTTGGCAATATATGACTGAAAATAATGTTAATACCGTACAGTGTCATGGAAGTTTCATTGGTTCAAAACTACATTTTCTTTTATTATTGTCTATATCTTATGTCTTGCTTTTCGTTTCAGTAATACATGTATATTGAACATTGTTAAATTATAAAGAAAAGATGACACATAACTTGGAATAAAACTAATATTATACTGAAATCATATAGATAGTCACTTACTATTATAATTATCATTATGTATTTATTATCAAAACATAAATCAGTTTCTTTTAATGGATAAATTAACGAACGCATGAATGAGTGTTACTAAGCAAGTGAATGAATAAATGAATGATTCAATGAACGGACGAATGAATGAGTGTAATTAAACAATTGAATGAATGAGTAAATGAATAAATAAACAAATAAATAAATAAATAAATGAATAAATAAATAAATAAATAAATAAATAAATAAATAAATGAATGAATGAATGAAAAAATGAATGAATGAATGTATGTGTGAATGAATGAATGAATGAGTGAACGAACGAACGAACGAACGAACGAACAAATAAATGAATGAATGAATGAATGAATGAATGAATGAATGAATGAATGAATGAATGAATGAATGAATGAATGAATGAATGAATGAATGAGTGTAATTAACAAATTGAATGAATGAATGGATGAATGAATGAAAAAATGAATGAATGAATGTATGTGTGAATGAATGAATGAATGAATGAGTGAACGAACGAACGAACGAACGAACGAACGAACGAACGAACGAACGAACGAATGAATGAATGAATGAATGAATGATTATGAAACTGAATTAATCAATACATAATGCATGATAAATATGAGGACTATTAAATAGATGACAATTAAATATATCGATTTTAAAGTTCTATGAATCACGTTATGTTTGTGTGTATAAAAAAGAGTGAGAGAAAATGTTTATATGCTTTTATAATTCTATCATTCTTGTTAATCTGTATTGTCGGTCAATAACTATACAACACAGATGATGTCAAAAGAAAAAAAAAAGATAATGACATAACCAGAGTGCATTTAATTAAGACAGATAGTTAAGGAGTGACATCAGAACCGGGTTGTTTCTTCAATCAAACGAATATACTCACAAGAAGGCGATTCCAAACGTCCACTTGGGGATTCCCCGCGAAATTACCAACCAGGTGCCAGTTGGGGATTCGGATATTTTTTTTGAAAATGGCTGTTTTATTATTTTAAAAAAATAATTCAATAAATTTAAAGAAAAACAGTTTATAACAATAAATAAAGACCATTCCCGCGATGTTCCTTCAATACCATGAGTTAATTCATCAGGAGGCGATTCAAAATTTCCAGTGCGGCGAATCCCCAATTACCAATCAGCTGCCAGTTGGGGATTCGGATTTTTTTATAAATCGCTGTTTTATTATTTTAACAAATCAATTCAATACAAAAACAGCTTAAAAACGGAACTCTTCTCAAATCCTTTTGTACCATTTACAGATGAAATTTGGAACAACGTACCGTTAAAACGCCCCTTAGCTTCATTTCAGATCTTTAGGAATAAACAATTGAAGTCCATATTTAAGACAGCAATTGCCCTTACTACTACATTTCAGGTTGCAGGTCACTTTCCGTCATACATGCTAAGATTCAGAACGCTTGTAGAAATATAATTTTTTATCAATCATTTATGTTCAACTCCTAAATGTGATTGTCGATTTGAGACGGAGACTTCTAAACATTTTTTATTTCTATGTAACCGATTCACAGTACAACGGATTACTTTATTTAATACTACCTGCCAATTTTACACACTTAGTGTTAATTTACTGCTGTGTGTTAAATATCAGCTATACGAACGCTAAAACCAATATTTATTGTTCAAAAAGAATCTTATCATCACTCTTGAGAGGGTGGACTCTAATCTCATTTGGGGTTTCATGTGTTACCATATATCTGCCTTCGTCCAGCGTTGTTTTTACGGGGCGATCATGCGTGACCCAATGTTGAGTTATAATTAACTATAAATGGAGTACGGACACTCTCAGCGCACAACACTTAGTTTAAGCACCGACATCATGTAGTATCAAACCGTTATTTATCCGGCCCACTCGCAAATAAAATTACCGGTTTCAATATAGGCTTGGAGCCGGGTGCAAAGCGTTGAGAGTCCAATTTCAAGTCCAAAATTGACTTCCTATCATAATTATGACATAATAATCAAGGGGATTGGTTACTATATATATATATTCTCAAATAATTATCTCTATATATATATCATGCATTGTGAATGAGCATCTGAAAAGATCCCAAAAATCGTAAATTTCGTTGTTGTGAATTTAATTATCTCCCTTCATGAAATTAAATATATATGAATTCACTGTATCTATATGATCCAACGGGTTTATAATTCTGTCCTTTATATAGCATGTGAGTAGTCATTAATCCTTAACTGGATCCTACTCATATAAAGCTATCACTTCATGTATGTAAATTTGTCAACCCTGTCCAGATGTGTTGCATGTAATTCCATAGTATATAAGTCATGGTCGACACCAAATTATTTGGTTTGGCAGAGGTCTTAATATTGTATTTATGGTTTGCATTGTAGCTAGGCGTAGTCTGGTCTGTACATTTATGTCTTGGTTATTCTCAAATAATTATCTCCATATATATATCATGCATTGTGAATGAGCATCTGAAAAGATCCCAAAAATCGTAAATTTCGTTGTTGTGAATTTAATTATCTCCCTTTATATATATATATAGTCATCAACAATCCGGATGTGATCATACTTCGTATATGTATATCATTGAAACCATACAATTGGATATTATAACCAAAGCAATATAACCAATCAAGTGTTTTAATGTTTTAGTGTAGGTGTATCATCACTCAGTCACTTATGTCATCCGTCTCGTGTCGTGATATATAAACAGTTATTCTACTTGACTACTGTTACATGACTTTGTGACCGATTAAAACATTCAATGGTGTTATACTACATCAAGGTAATGTAATCCCATAATGTTTGTTTTCAATTATTTACTCTTATTTATGTTTTACTCTGTGTGTGTGTGTGTGTGTGTGTGTGTGTGTGTGTGTGTGATTTGTAAAACAGTTCTACGAGATGCAGTAATACACCCATCCCATTTACACTCAAGTTAAGTACAAGTAAAAGTTTAATATTATTCAGGCATGAAAGTGTTTGTGTAACATCTAATATGAACTGTTTTACAAATCACTTTCAAAAGAGTAGGAAGCGTTACGATGTTATGTTGTTTGGCTCGTACATGCCAAACAACATAACATCGTAACGCTTCCTACTCTTTTGAAAGTGTCTGTCGTGGGAAAAGTACATAATTTTGACAACTTATTTACAGAAATTATACAATATCATTTAAAACAAGTTTTTTTTTGTAACATTTATTTTTGCCAACAATGTAGTCGAGTATCAGCTGCTGCGAGTATGTGTACTTTATTTGGTGCTGTTTCTCAGTGTCTACATTGTTTTGATATTTATTTTTCCAGGACGTCTCAATGTTTCTTTGATTGTAAGATAAAGACAATATTAAGGTAATATTTCATACTGAAGAATACAAACAAATGATTTTATATCTACATGTAGAATTATATATTAAAATATAGTCATCAACTCTTGTATAGATTGGTGGTTAATAGGTTGTTGAATAAATTCCATTAAAATCTTAAACTACCATGAATTGCACGATTTAATTAAAACTGATGATTCCTTAAAAGAAAGAGTATGATAAAGTGAAAATGAATACAATCAGAGTGATATTCGTTTAACATGGTAATGTGTTCATATAAAACACTTCCGGATGAATGTACATGA